>CM076849.1:161515540-161852264 GCA_039519185.1 Astragalus membranaceus | reverse complement strand
ATCAAGACCATTGAAAAAAACACAAAAAAAACGGTTTGTTTTGTAGTGCAAAAAATTAGTTTTTTACTATGTTTTGACCACTTTTAATCATATATTTTTATTTTTTTATTTAAAAAAAATATATCTACCGTGTAGAAGAGGTATAAAACTATCGTGTTGAGTTATGAAATCTGACATACGGATTTAATTTGAACATATATTATAATCGTAAAGAACACTAAAAAAACACGGATTACATTGATTGAAAAGCGGATTACAGCCACGGAAACAAACATAAATACTAAAACATGACAGAAACAAATACAAATTAATTAAAACATTGAACTACTGTGATGGTGGAATAAACTATATTTGTTTAATTAGCAGTACATTACAAAAATCGGATAGAAATTGGAATAACGAAGGATTTTGACTTGTCTAGATTGTGGTTTTGACAGTTATTTTTGTTGTGACCCTCATTTCTACAAATACCGCATCTCTTGGTGCGACTACCCCTTTCTGTTTGATCCATCTCTGTACGAATACAGATAGACAGTGGACGACCCTTTTTATCCCTCCGTTTAGATGGATCATGCTGCAGTTCTGGGCCATTGAAATCAAGCCATGACAACTCAGATGGCAATGGTGAGAACTCCTCAAAGTATGTATTGAAAACATACTACATTTTGTAGGCTAAAGTGGTCCCGGGGTCCCTTATCTTTATTTAAAGTAACGATTTGGTCCTTTATCTCTTTTTTGTCCCAAATCAGTCCTTTATGTTTTAAATTTTTGACACATAAATCCTTTTCTGTCCCAAATCAGTCCTTTATGTTTCAAATTTTTAACACATAAATCCTTTTTTTTGACACATAAATCAGCACTGTTAACGGAAAAGGATTTACGTGTCAAAAATTTGAAAGATAAAGGACTTATTTGGGACAAAAAAAACATAAAGGACTAATTCGTTACTTTAAATAAAGATAAGGGACCCCGGGAGCACTTTAGCCACATTTTGTATTGTGGCTGCACGAATTCCATGTGATCGTAATTAACTTTTGAACATGCTGCTGTCACATGGGAACAAGGATAGTGCAGTGCCTGAAATTCCCCACACTCACACATCCTGTCTCTGAAGTTAACCACAAATGTGCCCGCAGGTCTCCCATTTTGTGGTCGTATAATTTCTTCCACTCTGAACAATTTTTGGGCACGATCATGAATTGCCACGTTGTGCGTGTTCGAGACAGCTCAGTTGTGATCTATTTTTTCCATCCATTTTTCTGAGTACATAGTTCCTGACTCCAACATTGCCTGTGCCAGGGTTCCCCTTTTGACAAAAGTCTCGTTCAGCCTAAAATATGAGGCTGCGATCAAATAATGTATAGGGAGATTTCACATTCCCTTGAACACTTTATTGATACACTCAGCAAGGATTGTTATCATGTTCCCCCAACGGTAACCTCCATCGCACCATTGCATCCATTGTTCGGGGTCAATGTCCTCAACCCAAGCCACCCCATCAGGACCCACTTCATCACCAATCTTGACTTTGTAGTGATTGGCCGATTTTTGTGTCATTGAGTATGCTGAAGCACAAAAACATAATGTTGTTAATAATGTAATATGTAATGAAAAAAATATTAGCGTTTTTTTATAAAAAAATAGTACTCACCCATATTGACCACAACTTTCCTGGCAGAAGTGTTCTTGAAGTGATATCCGGAGTCCAACTGCGTGAGTTGATGGGGTGAGTGATATCTGGTCGCTCACAGAGTTCTGCCCGGGTTGTACCTGCAATGACACTCTGACGCCCAAGTCAGTGGAGTAAGAGTTTAAGCAGAGTAACTGTTGTAAATTTTGTGATATTTCAAAATTTCTAAGTGATTTTTGTGAAACAATAACATTTCGACAAGGTCAAATATTTTCGACAAATATTTTCGACACAGAACATCCTTCTCAGTTTTGATCGAAATGAGTTGCAGATGTCCTTCCCAGTTTTGGTCGAACTGACTGGTGAAATGATTTGGTCGAAAATTGAAACATAATTCCCTCTATTTTGTAACTGTCGGTTTCTTCCAACGGCTCTTTTTTCTTTTAAACCCATTTATTCTGTAACCGCAGAGTTAAACCCTTTGATTACAATTGATTTTTGAAACGGTTTTTTGACTGGCTATTGATTGCTGGAGCCTATGTCTCTAACAGCTGTTTTCTTAAAGCCTATATAAACAGTTTCGAGTTGCACTGGAAAAGACATCAGAAAATTCATTTTCCACCTTTCTTGAAAAAGAGATCTGGGTTTCTCTCCTGTTACGATTCAGTTCTTCTTGCTAGTTTTGATACCTCTTTCGCTACTGCGATTGAGAAGACCCGGTTGTACCTCGCAGAATTTGCGCTGTAGTGGCGGATAAATTCTTCAGGGCAGTCGCAAGACGCCTCCGGTTGTTTAACTAACGTTTATTGTGTTCGCAGGTTTGTTCGCAGGTTTTCGACTGCATCATTTCGGCTTCATCTTTCTACTGCAATTCGGCTGCATCTATCGTCTGCAATTTCACTGCATATTTCGACTGCGTAATTCAACAGCATCATTTGACTGCATCTGTCTCAGTTGGTTCGACAACAAATTTCAGCAATATAGCCAACAATCTGAAGAATTTATCCTATAGCCAACAATCTGAAGAATTTATCCTATGGCTGACGCAACCATCGACAATGATACCAGTGCTACCGTCAACAACAATAGCAGTGTTATTGTTACACGAAGCCTTTTCCTGACATCTCCAAAATTGAGGTCTTCGCAGGAAAAAATTTTCGCAGGTGGCAGGAGCGCCGAGTTCTCTTCTTGATATGCACGGAGTTGCAGCAGCGCTTACTGACACCAAACCTTTCGAGCCTGCAACTCCCAAACAAGTCGAAATTTGGATCCATGCCAACAAGGTGTGCCGTCACACAATTCTCAGCACTCTCTCCAACGAATTGTTCGACATCTACTGCACCTCCAAGGAAGCTAATCAGATTTGGGAATCAATGAATCTCAAATACACTGCTGAAGATGCTAGCAAACAGAAATTTGTCATCAGCAATTACTACAATTGGGTCATGAGTGAAACTGACGAAATCAAAACTCAAATCAATCAGTATCACAAGTTACAAGAGGAAATGAAGGCTGAAAATATTGTTCTTCCAGACGAGTTCATTGCATGTATCTTGATCGAAAAGCTGCCTGAATCATGGAAGGACTACAAGCAACAACTGAAGCACAAACACAAGCAACTGTCACTGAACGAACTACTGACTCACATCATTATTGAAGATACCAACCGAAAGGAGAGTAACAAGGCAAGGTCGAAATCTATTTCTGCATGTGCAAACATGGTGATAAACAACCCTTCAAGGTACGATAAAGGCCTGACTCTTCCAACAACTAATCAAAAGAACCACAAAAAGAACAATGACCATTATCATGGTGTCCCTAGCTCTGAATTCAAGAAAAGAGGCTATTGTTTTGTTTGTGGAAAGCCAGGACACTAAGCACCTAAATGCGGGCATAAGGAGAGAAATGACAATCCTCCTAAGGCTAACGTCAACTTGGCTGATGCTAGTGGAGATGATAATGAGGATGACGATGTCATTGCTGCTGTCGTTTCTTTGGTCAACATGGAAACTATTGTGAACAAATGGGTGGTAGACTCTTGAGCCACCAAGCACATCTGTGCTAATAGAGAAGTTTTTACCTCCTACACTGCTGTAGGGGAAGGAGAAGAAAACATCTATCTGGGTGACTCACATCCAGCCCCAGTTGTGGGGAAAGGAAAAGTTCTTCTGAAGCTCACATCGGGAAAAACTCTGACCCTCACAAATGTGCTTCATGTGCCTAATATAAGGGGAAACCTGATTTCTGTCGGTGTTCTGCTGAAGCATGGTATCAAAGTGACATTTGAATTGATAAGATTGTTCTTACCAAGAACAACATTTTTGTTGGAAAGAGATATTATGATCATGGACTTTTTGTACTCAACACTTTTGATTTCAATAACAATGTTTCGACTTCTGCTTACTTGATTGACTCTTATAATATGTGGCATGCTAGACTAGGTCATTATAATTTTCGGTATGTTATTAAATTGCAACGTCTTGGCATGATTTCGATTTGTGATAAACAACATAGCAAATGCGATGTGTGTCGAATCCAAGTTAACAAAGAAATCATGTCCCCCGGTACAACGTGAATCTGAATTGCTTAGTTTAATTCATACGGGCCTAGGAGATTTAAAACAAACTCCAACTAGGGGCGGGAAAAATTATTATGTGACGTTTATAGATGATTTTTCACGATACACTAAGGTATTTTTATTAAGACAAAAAGATGAAGCATTTGAAGCTTTTCTTTCATATAAAGCTAAAGTCGAAAATCAATTAGATAGAAAGATTAAAAGAGTTAGATCCGATCGTGGAGGAGAATACATATCTTTTAATGATTTTTGTGAAATGGAATGTATAATACATGAAACAACTCCTCTCTATTCACCTGAATCTAATGGCATAGCCAAAAGGAAAAATAGGACATTGAAAGAGATGATGAATGCTATGTTAATTAGTTCTAGTGCCCCAAACAACTTGTGGGGTGAGGCTATCTTAACTGCATGTTTTATACAAAATAGAACTCCTCATAGGAAAACCGGAAAGACCCCTTACGAACTGTGGAAAGGTTATCAACCTAACTTGAAATATTTAAAAGTGTGGGGGTGCTTAGCTAAAGTTATGTTGCTTGATCCTAAGAAAAGAAAAATTGGTTGCAAAACCTCTGATTGTGTTTTTATTGGATATGCAGAACATAGCGCTGCTTATAGGTTTCTTGTTGTGAAAAGTGATGTTTTAGATATAAACACTATCGTGGAAACTAAAAATTCTGAGTTCTTTGAAAACTTTTCTCCTTTGAAGCATGATAGTATATCTAGACAACCATTAGTAACTACTAATGATGAAACTCATGAGGAACCGTATGAAGAACTAAGGAGAAGTAAAAGACCAAGAAAAGAAACATCCTTCGGAAATGATTTTTATACTTATCTTGTCGAAAAGGATCCAGAAACCTTTTCTGAAGCAACTTCTTCTTCTGAGTTAAAATTTTGGAAAGAAGCCATTAAAACTGAAATAGATTCAATTTCCAAAAATGTAACACTTGCACCTTAGTTGATTTACCTCCTGGAGCAAAATCAATAGGATGCAAGTGGATTTTCAAAAGAAAATATAACCCCGGTGGGTCTATTGATAAACACAAAGCTAGACTAGTAGCAAAAGGTTTTTCGCAAAAACAAAACGTTGATTACTTTGATACTTTTGCTCCAGTAACAAGAATTTCTTCTATTAGAGTTTTAATAGCTTTGGCTTCTATCCATAAACTTGTTATTCACCAAATGGATGTTAAAACCGCTTTTTTGAACGGTGACTTAGAGGGAGAAATTTACACGACTCAACCCGAAGGATGTATAGTTTCAGGTCAAGAGAACAAAGTATGCAAACTCCTTAAGTCCTTATATGGTTTAAAACAAGCACCAAAACAATGGCATGGAAAGTTTGACAAAACTTTAATTAAAGATGGTTTCTCCACAACTGATGTTGATAAATGTGTTTATACTAAAACTTTGTGTGGAGAACATGTGATTATATGTTTATATGTAGATGACATGCTTATTTTTGGTACTTGTCTTGATATTGTTACTAGAACAAAATCATTTCTTTCATCTAGTTTTGATATGAAAGATATGGGTGAGGCAAATGTAATATTAGGAGTTAGAATCATCAGGGAAGGTGATAGTATCATACTATCACAAGATCATTATGTGGAAAAACTTCTTAGGAAGTTTGGTCACTATAACTCTACCCCTTTGAGTACCCCCTATGAAGCTAACTCACACTTAAAGAAAAATAGAGGTGATCCTGTTGACCAATCTCAGTATGCCTAAGTAATTGGGAGCCTACTACATTTAATGAACTTCTCTCGACCAGACATTGCATACGCAGTTGGTCGTCTGAGTAGGTATACTCATAATCCTGGTCAGGATCATTGAAAGGCAATTGCTCACCTTATGAGATATTTGAGAAGTACCACAAATATGGTATTACTTATAGTGGATTTCCCGCAGTATTAGAAGGATACTGCGATGCTAACTGGATATCTAATTCAGATGAGACCAAATCCACTAGTGGTTATTTTTTCACACTTGGTGGTGGTGCGGTAACATGGAGGTCAGCCAAACAATTCATCATTGCTAGATCGGCTATGGAGTCGGAAATTGTAGCTCTGGAATTGGCTGGTACTGAAGCTGAATTGTTGAAGAACCTTTTAGCTAATATTCCTTTGGGAATAAAACCGACACCATCAGTGTCAATACATTGTGATAGTCAATCGGCAATAGCCGTTGCAAAGAATAAGACCTATAATGGCAAAAACAGACATGTGCAATTAAGACACAATGTTGTCAAACAATTGCAAAAATATGGAACAATATCGATCGATTATGTGAAGTCAGAAGTGAATTTGGCCGATCCTCTGACAAAGCCCTTAGGGAAGAAAATGATATGTGAAACATCGAGGGGAATGGGACTAAAGCCAACTGATATTAAGAAGTGATGGTAACCCAACATTTGTGATTGGAGATCCCATGAATGAGGTTCAATGTGGTAAAAACAAGTCAACTTCTTGATAGTGCTAGCACTGAAAATTAATTCAAGTAATTAATTTTATTATTGTCCATTCCTATAGTGTTATTGTGATGGTGCTAGACTGCAGGGTTAAAAGGATAAGCTTAAAGCTTTTATTGATTTTCGTAGCCCTTATGGGTGGTGTATGACTTGCAGCATACACTTGATGAAATCACCTATATGAGTGTCAAGTGGGGCTGCTTGCATGAGATACTGGTGAGATCTCTAGAGCACTCATGAATACCGAGCACGCGCAAGGCCTAGTAGCGCAACACCGCGGAAACAGCAAGAATTGTGGGGGTGTAATGTGATGGTAAAACCTCTAACATATAATATGTGTCTTGGGTTCCATAGCTTGCTAAACCAATTCACTGTATGTCATGTTTTATCTGTCTAGGACTGTTTCCATAGCTTGCTATACAGCTCTGATGTTAACCCAGGAAACTTCTTTCTTTATTCAATTCTAAAATTTTTGAAATATGTGGGGGATTGTTGTAAATTTTGTGATATTTCAAAATTTCTAAGTGATTTTTGTGAAACAATAACATTTCGACAAGGTCAAATATTTTCGACAAATATTTTCGACACAGAACATCCTTCTCAGTTTTGATCGAAATGAGTTGCAGATGTCCTTCCCAGTTTTGGTCGAATTGACTGGTGAAATGATTTGGTCGAAAACTGAAACATAATTCCCTCTACTTTGTAACTGTCAGTTTCTTCCAACGGCTCCTTTTTCTTTTAAACCCATTTATTTTGTAACCGCAGAGTTAAACCCTTTGATTACAATTGATTTTTGAAACGGTTTTTTGACTGCTATTGATTGCTAGAGCCTATGTCTCTAACAACTATTTTCTTAAAGCCTATATAAACAGTTTCGAGTTGCACTGGAAAAGACATCAGAAAATTCATTTTCCACCTTTCTTGAAAAAGAGCTATGGGTTGCTTCTGTTACGATCCAGTTCTTCTTGCTAGTTCTGATACCTCTTTTGCTACTGCGACTGAGAAGACCCGGTTGTACCTCGGGGAATTTGCGTTGTAGAGGCGGATAAATTCTTCAGGGCAGTCGCAAGACGCCTCCGGTTGTTTAACTAACGTTTATTGTGTTCGCAGGTTTGTTCGCAGTATTTCGACTGCATCATTTCGACTTCATCTTTCTACTGCAATTCGACTGCATCTTTCGACTGCAATTCGACTGCATATTTCGACTGCATAATTCAATAAGCATCATTCGACTGCATCTGTCTCAGTTGGTTCGACAGTAAATTTCAGCAATATAGCCAACAATCTGAAGAATTTATCCTATAGCCAACAGTAACAGTATGGGTTAAGATTATGTCTCCCTCTTTAGTGAGAGCAATCACTCTTTATATAGTATAAGAGGGGCAGTTCTAGCCATCAGATCAGTATGGTCGATCTCGACCATTTGATCAAGCGAGTCTCCTTGAGGGTAGATCTGAACCATTGATCTCAATGGATCGAAGGCCCAATCATCACTTATCCATTTTGGTAATGGGTCGGTCCTGGCCAATTCAGCATCGGATTGGGCCGAAGAACACCCAAATAGTGATAATATGTTTGTGGATATGGCAGCAATTGATGTCTTCTTGGCTTACATAACTAGAGGAGAAAATCCCATGCCAGCCGTGCTAGCTAATGTTTACTACACTATGCACTTCTGTCATAAGGAAAAAGGGAAGAGAATATTGTGTTGCTTGCCCGTTTTATATGTCTGGGTCACCTCCCATGTGTTTACCAGAAGTTATAAGGCTACTTCTCCCATTGATGATCTTCTAATTAAGCTTAATGAAAGGACCGTTCGATGGTACTCTACATATCAAAAGGTTGTAATATACCAATGTGGCAACTTTCCTAATGTACCTCTCATAGGTACCAATGGGTGTGTTAATTATAATCCTTGTTTGGCGTTAAGGCAACTAGGATATCCCATCATGGAGCCACCAACAGATCATATGGTTACCCCATTATTCAACATCTATAAATTTGATCAAAGTTTGCCATTTTATGTTGCAAGTTCATCTGATGAAAAAGCTCCAATACCTCCTTCCGATGACACTGAAGAATTGAAGGAATTGAAGGATGCATTGGCAAGAGCTGAAGTAGAGAAGTTGAAAATGAGGATGGAATTGGTAGAGGTTCACCGGGCATATGAAACTGAACAACTTAAAAACCTTCAAATGATGAAATCGCTAGAAGATGCTAACAAACGGGCAAGTGAAGAAGAGAAATGTAAGAAGAGAACACAAAGCTACCTACGCGCTTCAGACACAGCACTTAAAAACTACAGGAAGCTTAACAATATACCTCAGGCTAAAGTGTTGTACTTGAAGGAATCATTAAGAAGTTCTGAAGCATCAAAGCGAGACATGAAAGACAAATTGGAAAATCTTCAACAACAACTACCAATGCCGAAGCATGTCCAAGATTGATAAAGGTAGGAAATTCACATGGCGATGTTGCTTTACTGTATGAAAATGACTTGTATTGATTTTCCGATGACGAATAGAGATTACTTTTTGCATCCCTACTATTTACATGGTCACCTTCAATGTGTTATTGTCTTAATGATTATGTTGAACACATTGAAATATATTCCCTTAAACTCTTGAGTCTTCCTTGATCTTTTTGGTCTTTTTATAATTGTGATCTTCATCTAAGCTCCATGTATGTGGGCTCACATCAATAGCACCCCGTCTTGCCAACAAGGATCTAGTAGCAAATCTATCTAGCAGTATCCTCCACCCAAAAATTTGACCCTTTGACGGCTCCATGCATGTTGTTAAAGATTCTCCAATTGCTCTTTCATGTTTTGTTTTGATGATTCAGAACTTCTTAATGACTTCTTCAAGTACAATACTTTTATGACTGGTCTGTTGATCTCATTGACAGTATCTCTAAAGATAGTTGTTTTATTTTTGGGTCTTGCAATATATACTTTCACCTTTTGTAGCTTGGTCCTCTATTTGAGGCAGTCATTAGCTAGGGAATTAGCGAGGAAAAATTCCCTCGCTAATTAGCGAGAGATTCAAATTCCTTCGCTAATCCCATTAGGGAGGAGGGAATTAGCGAGGGAACCAGTCTGTCGCTAATTCCCTCGCAAATGACCATTAGCGACGGATTTAGGTCATTTTGCGAGGGGAGGGGTTACGGTGGGGGAGGGGAGGGGGCTGTGAGAGAGAGGAAAGGGCTGTGAGAGAGAGAGAGAGAGAACAGTGCTGTGAGAGAGAGATGAACAGTGCTACCTACGTGGCAGTCTACGTAGACTGCCACGTAGGATTGAAAGTCAAAGTCAGTTTTAATTTTGACCAAATTAAGAGGGGGACCTTGATTTTACAAATTGGGAAAATAGGGGGATCAAAATCGTCAAATTAAAACTTTGGAGACCAAAATCGTGAGTTGGTCATAATAGGGGGACCAAAACTGTAATTAAGCATTTTTTTTATTTCTT
Source organism: Astragalus membranaceus (assembly GCA_039519185.1). Taxonomy (NCBI): domain Eukaryota; kingdom Viridiplantae; phylum Streptophyta; class Magnoliopsida; order Fabales; family Fabaceae; genus Astragalus; species Astragalus membranaceus. Next base: position 161,842,117 of record CM076849.1, on the reverse strand, counting down.
TTGGTCACTTTTAGATTCTTTGTTAAAAAATATGCATGTCATGTACATGTTAGTCCCCAACTCCATTTTTCAAATTTCGGAAATAAGATAATGAGATTAACACTTTTTTCCACTTCAAAGCCCCACTCTAGTTTTGCTTAACCTAATCAAGAATTACCATTATGGTAAGTATTTTATCCAAGAAGAAAGACAATGGGTATGGCCCATAATGTCAACATCTCTTGACTCTTGTAGTCCAAACCTCTCTATTATTTAATACTTAATTAATCACATAATTCTGATATCAAAATTTTTAATCCTCTCCCTCTCTCTCATGTACGTCGCGATCACAATTGCAATAGCTGGAAACTCGACCGACAACTTTTTGAGATTTTAGTCTAACATCATTAAATGTGCAAATATTTCAACTTTTCTTTATTTCTTTTACCCCCTTTATCTTTTTGTTTATTTGTGTTCTGTACCGTATCTCGGAGTCTCTGACCGATCCAGGATAGTTGGTAGTAGGTGGTCTTGACCGACGGGCTCCGTTTCGATCCGAGGTGGGGTGTTACCTGCAAAGACACTCTAACGCTCAAGTCAGCAAGTGAATTGATTACAGGTAAGAATGTTGGTAACTGTGTGTACCTTTGGCATTGCATTAATGCTTATTTATAGAGTCCAATGGGTGTTTGACCTAGTTGATCAGAACCATTCATTATAGGGTTTAGATCTCAACCATTCATTCATGGACTTCCCATTGGCTTTGGGCCTCAGCCACAATACGGGTGCGACCCCACCCGTAACAGTTTCCCTTCAAGTCGGGTTACCTTGGGGTGATCCTAACTTGTAAACTTATCTGGGCTTCGTGAGAGTTTTGAGTTTGAGGCCGGACCTTCGTGGCTTCCTTCTTCAAGGCCGGGCTTCTACCTTCGAAGGTGTCTGTTCCCAGCCTCAGAGTGCCCGTGATTCAGAACCTGTCATGTCGTCCTTACCTTCTCCAAGGCCGGGCTTATACCTACGAGGGTGTCTGCCCCCAGCCTCAGGGTGCCCGAGATTCGGGGCTTGTCATGCCATTATTGTGTGGTGTGAGCGAGGGGGTCGTTTGTCATACCCTAATTTTGTCCGGCTAATTAAAAAAATCCAAAAAAAAGTTTTTTGCGTATATTTGATTCCTAATCCCTCGAATAGGTCATTTTGCGCTAATTTACTAATTTTCCGTTGCTATTACTTTTTTTAGTGGTTAAACAAAAATTAAAAATATGCTAACACAAAAAATTACATAAGAGATTTAATTTATTTTTCTTGTTAAAATATTTTTAATTAAAAAACGAAAATAAAAAATAAAATAGATAAGAAATAATACAAATTACAAAAGAAAATAAAAAAAGGGAGGTGCAATAAAAAATTATTATTACAAAAAAGGAGAATGTCCATGTACATGACTTGGCCCAAGAATGCTAAAGTTACAAAAATACAAAAATAAACCAAGTACCCAAAACTGCAGCTACTTTGCAAAGGTGATTTCTCTCTCTTCGGACATGATTTCGACGATCCGAACGGTGAAAGTGAAGATATATGTCGCACGAACCTGCTGTCCAAAAACGAAGACGATCCAACGGTTAACGAATCCGGAATCGCACTGTCAATATGGCTAGTTTGAGAAAAAACGGGATTAGTTTTTAGCTACTTTCCAAATGCAATTTCTCTCTCCTTAGAAATCGTCTCGACGATCCGAATGGTGAAAGTGAAGATATATGTCGCACGAACCTGCTGTCCAAAAACAAAGACGATCCAACGGTTAAAGAATCCGAAATCGCACTGTCAATATGTCTGGTTTAAGAAAAAATGGGATTAGTTTTTAGCTACTTCCCAAATGCAATTTCTCTCTTCCCAGACATTTTTTCAATGATCCGAACGGTGAAATTGAAGATATATGTCTCACGAACCTTGTGTCAAAAAACAAAGATGATCCAACGGTTAAAAAATCCGAAATCACACCTTTACGGAGGCTGGTTTGAGAAAAACGAAAATTGCTTTTTCTATGTTGTTTTAGTCCCACATTGTTTGGGAGAAACAAGAAGTACCTAGCCTTTGGCTATAAAAGAGATGGAGAATCAAAGGCTATGGACATGGGTGATTGATGGGGTAAGTGATCTTTTGGGCTAGCATTTGCAGTCCATTAGATTAAAAGCCTGTCTTTAATTCTTTTGGGCTAGCTTTTGCAGTCCATTAGATTAAAATCCCGTCTTTAGTTATTTTTGGGAGGGCCGTTGAGGTCCTTTACTTGGCGATTTTCGGGTGAAAACGGACCAGATAGGAGTCTGGTTCGCGGTTGACATGGTCAGATTGCTCGGTCTGTTTCGGCGTTGATCGCATTGATCAGCTTGAGGTTAGTTTTGCATTTATTTATTTATTTTAATTATTTATTTATTTTTGTACATATTTATTTATTCTGTATACTGTTTATTTATGTACATACTTATTTATTATTTATGTTGTTTATTTATCTATGTAAATAATTATTTATTATTTATTCATTTATATGTATAGTTATTTATTTATTAACTTTACTCTTTATTAATTGTTAGTGTCGTCATTAATTTTTTAAATACACAAATAATTTTATTTTTTCAAAAATATAAATAGGGGATTAAGTCGACTGTACAGTCGGGTTAGTCTGCTTTTTAGGCCACTAATGAACCGTTACGGATCAGGTCCTAAAATCCCTATTTAAAATAAATAATTTCTAAATTAAAAAGAATACAAACACATCTCTTTCATTTCAAAAATTAAAAAATCTTATTTTCAAAGTAGGGGATTAAGTCGGTCGTACGGTCGGGTTAGTCATCATTTTAGGATAAGTGAACTGTGGTCCTTCAGAGCCCCAGCGCTCCTTCAGCCCTCAGCGGCCCTTCAGAGCCCCAGCACTCCTTCAGACCCCAAGTGGTCCTTCAACACAGATCACACAGTCCTAAAACCCCTATATTAAAAAAAATACCAACCAACAAACATTTTCTAACCAAAGAACTACGTAGCTTTGATTTCTCCATCACACCTGGAGATACGTAGGAGCGGGGGCCCACTCCTATCAAGCATAAAACACTAAAATTTTTATTAATAAGTCTTTTTTTTCTTTTCAATCACAATAAAAGGGTAAAAATAAACGTTTTCTAAATTAATATTCTTTCCTACAACTAATTAGAAGGTAACCTTCCTTAGGAAGGATGTCGTGGGGTGCTAACACCTTCCCCATGCATAACCGACTCCCGAACCCAAATCTGGTCTCAAGGACCCTTATCCATTCCAAAAGGGATTTTCCAATGTTTGCCCTAAAATTTAAACTTTGGTGGCGGCTTCATTTTTGAACCTTCGAGGAATCCTCACCCGGATTTTTCGGTCGCTACAGCTGGCGACTTCACTGGGGATGTTTTAGAGAGTCAAGCCTAGTCTAATTAGTTGTAGGATTAATTGTTGATTTAATGTTTATTTTTACCCTATCCTTTTGTCTTTTATTCTTGCGTATTATATTATTTTCATATGATATGTAAACCTTAGGATAGAAGACCATTATGTTTGTATATGTGATTATTCTTTTATTTTATTGCCAATTATATTCTTTTATGTATATAAACCCTAGGGTAGAAGACTATTATTGTTGTATGTGTGTTTGTTTGTTTTGCAGCTTGGGGGGTATTCCTGATATTTTGCTCCTTCACACACTCCACTATCACACTTTTGCACACACGTGAGAATAGTCCTATACCCGGACTGGAGCATAAACTAAGTTAGAATGAGACTGCGTAGTAATGACCCTCTGGATGTACGTCCAGCTCGATGGTTACGAAAGTCTCACCTAGAGTTTGGTCCCTTTTGAGGATGCTATCACTTCTAATAGCTTGCCTATTGTCGCGATTAGCGTTCTTAACTGGGGTTGTTTGCTCTAGGAACCTTATTAGGACCTTGTAGAGCTACCCTTTGAAAGGTTTACTCAGTATAAAGAATCTTAGATCTATTCTCAAAGGAACCCTTTTTAGGACACAAAGAATCTTCATCCTGTCGCATTCAAACAAGCATGGATACATTTCCTTCCCATTTTTTTTGAAAAAGAAACCAAAAATCATATTTCATTTGTTCGAGCTATTTTCTTTTCTTAAAACCTATATCATGCATTCTTATTTTTTTTCTTATTTGCATATCACGTAAATAAACATAAAAACATCCCATTTTGCATGACCGCCGGGGAATTACAAAATTTTTTTACAAAGTGGTGGATGAAAGTAAAAAAAAAAAATTGAAAGTCAGACCACCAGGATCATTTTTATTTTAAAAAAAACTTGTCATTCCCCGACAGATGAATAAAACCATACATCTGCATTTCATGCACATTCATGCGTTCCTTTGTATTTCCAATAAATCTGACCAAAAAGGCAAGTTGATTCGCCAACGCTCATGCATTTGTCTTCCCTTTTCCAAAAAAGAAACAAACACAATATTGTAAATCATGTCAAGCATCATTCTTTCCTTTCCACGCATTAAAAAAAAATCGCTGCGAGTGTCATGCATTTTGTTTCCTCGCACACAAAAAAAAAAACAATTTTTACCCATATAACATTAGTATAACATTTGATAAAAAAAAACATTAGCATCATATTTAACTTGCACCCACATTCATTCATAATCATTCAAAATCATTATTACACACCGTAGGCATCACATCATTTGTAAAGTCATGAATTACATTTAAAAAAAAAACATATCATTCATACATCATTTTCCCTCATGTTGTCATCCTAGTTTAAATGCATCAACTCCATATTCGTGTATCATTTTCCCAAATAAAATAAAAAAATAACTTCATTATAATTGTATAATTCGTCATCGAATAAATCAAAAATAAGAGTCTGCATACATGTTGCACTACCTCTTGAAAAATAAAAATAATTGCATCAAGATCAAACATTTACTTCTTCATGCATACATGCATTTGCATTTTCCATACATATCCGTCATCATGGGCATTATATTTTGCTAGAAAATAAAAAATCACCATAGAATGAATCACTTGTTTTCATATACATCTCGTTCTCATGGTACTAACATGCATATCATCATCATCCAAAAAAACAAAGACACTACATATTTGCCCAACTTGCATCATCTTGCATACTCATATAGAAAAAAATATACTATATTCATTACTCCTCTTCATGCAAAAAAAAAATATAAAAATAAAAACAAAAGCTCTTCATTCTTAACCACCTCGAGTGCATTAGTCATCTTGCATGCATCAGTTCCAAATAAAAAAATAATTCCACTTTCTTGCATTAAATCATTTTTGGACAGTCAATCTTTTCAAGTGATCATTCACATTCCATGCATCTGCATCATGCAACATCATTTGTTCACTCATGCATTTTTTTTCTTTCTAAAAAAAAATTGGAATATCTCATTTAGCATGCACTTCCATTCACAAAAAACCATCATCAAATAATGTAGACATTTCATCATTTGCAACATCATGAGATGCATGTAAAAACATAGCATTCATACATCATCTCACTCAGCCTAATAAATAAAAAAAAAACCTGTTTCATCGATCATTCATGCGTCATTTCATTCCTTATTTCGGCATGCATCATTTCACAAAAGTTATGAGGCCCTGCATCAGCCACATGCTGTATTGCCCCAAAAAAAATCATTTAGAATAATTGGTCTTTCCAAGTGATCATTCATGCGCACATTTCATGCATTTGCATCTGCATTTTCATCATGCATATCTATCACCATGTGTTTATTCATGCATTAGGGCACAAGGGGCATGTAATTTATTTATCATCGTTGCATGAGTATAGTTAATCTTTTAACTAGAAAAAATCATCATGCATTCATAATAGGAATAAAATCGTTGGTCTTTTCAAGTGATCAGTTCCTCCATGCACTTCATACATTTGCATTTTCATCGTACATATTCATCATCGTGTTCTAAAACAAAACAAAAAACAAAAATATATCATCACTCTTTTTCATGCATCATTGAGCATCCAATAAAAATGAGAATTTGTGACTTTGCATCCTTCACAGGTTGCATTGCCTTCAAAGATCATTTAGAATCATTGGTTTATTTCCAAATGATCGTGCATTCACGTGTTTCATGCATTTGCATTTTCATCACGCATATACATGATCATGTGTTCATCCATACATAAAAAAAAACATGAGCATTGCTTCTTCAAAAAATGGATGAGAGATGAGACGAAATTGTTTATTTTTCTTTGGAAAAGTTTTAGCTGTACAAAACACGGTCAAACTCAGTTGCAAACTCAAGGTGTTTTAGAGACACTCAATTTTCAAAATTTTGGAGCTCGTTCACAAATTTTTACCAGCAAAACGATGCATCTCATCAGTCCCATGATAAACGATCAAAATGGTCGATTTTGTTAACCAATGTGTTATCAAAAATTTCTTCTATCATGTCGCTAACTATGTTAACTCTCTGTGAAGCATTCGTATAGTGAACTTGTATGCAACACGCATTTACTATTGTTTGAGTCAGTTAGTGTCCGTATCTTTCCCATAATCATCCCTTGTTCATGTCCAGTCCCACCCCGACCATCCCATAAGGTGCATATTCTCCACAAGTACCTAGTCAACTATTCGGTTGGTTCCCAATGATGAAATTTCATAAACTAACACTTTAGGTCCCCATGCTGGGGCAAATTTGTGATCACTAGATATCTTGTCAACATTGTATTCCCGTGGTGCAAGTCCTTTACAAAAAAAAAACAAATAAGCCTGTTAGGTTGAAAACTCGCAAGAGCAGCCTAAGCAAAAATTAGGTTAAATTAAAGAAATAAAGAGAAAAAGAGCGGATATATAAAAATAAATAATTGTTGTCCTTGAATTAATTTTTGAGAAAAACAAGCAATCATGATTTGAAATGAAGTTTGGTCGTCTTCCCGTATCCTAAAAAAGGGTTCTTTACTACCCCTTTGAGAGAAAAAAATCAAAAAATCTTTCAGTCACCCTAGACAAGGATCAATTCCACATCAAAAATGGTGTGTCGCTTTTATCAGCTCACTCTACTCAAAAAAAGAAAAAACACACAAAAAGTGAAATTCAAAAAAGAGGATTAAAAAAATCCTCAAAAAGAAAAAGCAAAAGCCGTAGAAATTGTGAGCTGATACATAATACCACCGAACACAGAAGATATCCTTGTCCGAATAAACCCACAAACAACTCATTAGGCCGAATTATCATTTCTTCCACAAAACCCCAAATCATTGACCTCAAGTTAACACTTCTCTGAACCTACTTATTTTTTAAAAGGTCATTGTATCAATAAACCATCAAACACCTCTCTGAGCCCATTTGAGCCTATGCTCCACAAACCCATAACCATTGACCACATTACCCATAACATGTAACCACATCACAAACCCTTCTTTCATAAACCCCTAACCACTGGCCATGTTACAACCCTAACGAGTCCATGCTGATCAATGATTGGTTGTTTTCGTTTTCTCAAAGATTTAATTTTAGGACAAGTAAGTATATTTATTTACAATATATTTGCAAAAAAAAATTCTCAAAAAAAAGAAAGCTGAAAAAATTCAAAAAAAAAAAGAAAAAAAAACTCAATAGGCTTGCACTCCATGTTCATTCAAATCGCACTGATATCAAGACAATGTATAGTGATCACCAATTGAAATTCTCATCATATCAAAAAACTCAAGACTGTCACAGTCTTTGGGATTTACCTAAAATTGAACCAAAAGTTTATACTAGGACCATCACCTAGATCCCAAAGTGGGGCATACCTTCCACCTTTCATGCTTCTTGAACTTGGAAAATGTCCGACATCCATCCCATTCATATACCCCATCCAATCCATACGACCAATTCCAAAGACCCATGACCCTAACTCAGTTACCTTTCATAACCCCACTAAAAGCAATCATTTAAATATCATTCCAAAGTGGGACAATCCCATCACTCTTCACTTCACCTAAAGTCGGGGAAATTCGCTCTACACCCATCTCATCCCCTTGTCATATCCACATCCACACAACCATGTCGAGGCATCTTCTCAACCCATTATCCTAAATACAACCCTTCACAATGTTACTCCAGTCGGGGCAACCTTGCTCTCGTCAAGATTGGGGCAACACCAAACGTCATGGGTTGAGATAAAATCCCTCGTTTGCCACCCTACATTCCAAAGTCATGGTATTCCCAACTAATTGTTTCCTCTACACCCCTTGCTGTTGTAATCACTATACAGGGGCAGACTATTCGATAACCTTCACTGGTAGTCTAAATCGGGGTAGCTCCACATTTCTTGAGCTGGGAAAAACCTACCTTTCATGATTCTGGGGAAAACCTACCATTCATCCCATCACGTGTCATATCTGTCTTACCAAGTCAACTGATTCAGTCATCCGTATTTGCACTTCTCTACATGTCTACTAAACAATGCTTCAAAGAGAGAGAACACAAGTTAATAATGTGACGTTGAACGCTCACTCTGTTAACTTTGTGGACCTAAAATTCAATCAATCATGGGACACCGTAAGGGAAGAACAACGTGAACGAATCTGTAAATACAGTCAAGTACGGTTGCACATCAGTGACTGTAAATAACAACCTTGAGATTGACAAAGCTTGAATTCAAATAAAATCCAATTTTTTTCCAAGGAACGATAATCGCAAAATATTCACTTCTGCATCAAAAGCCTCATCTCTCATCATTACAAAAATCTTTCTGCATCATCAATAAAATCATATCATAAATCATCCCGCCATACAACCATGCATCCAATAAGTGATGATTCCAAAACATCCACCTCTCAATTTCTCGCATAAAAAAAAAATCTTTTTCTCATCTCAAAAACCGCAAAAATGCATCATCAACAAATCATACCATACATTTTATTCCAACATCAAGCCATGCATCTACCACAACTTTTGCATCTAAGCATTACATTTGCACATTCATTCATTCATATACCTACATCATATATTAAAAAAAAGTAAAAGAAAAAAAAGAAAGTAAACAGAGGCAAAAATCATCCACATTGCATTCATTACCCCCACCAAAGTATTGATCATTGCATGCGCAAATATTACATGCGTTTCATCGCAACACTTACATCTAAGCATTACAATTGCATCTTATCTGCATACGCATACACAGTGTATCAACTTTATTATTCCAGCAACTTCAGCATCCATTATCCACCACATCTCATTCACTACCTTAACAAACATAAATCATTGCATGTGCATACATTACATGCATGTCATATACATAACATCTATTACTTCAAGTGTCGATCCCTATATACTTCCACTTCTTAAGTCAATACGACAAGCGTTGAATCTTATATCAAACACCAGATCGCAGTGTTAGCACAGAGTCTAGCATAGATCCTTCAGACCAGTTTGGTCCTTTAGTTCAGTTCGAATTAACACGTCAAAATGTCGGCTTCGAACTCTACCATCAGATCTTGACGTCGCTACTGAGCGCGGCGGATCCTTCAGACCCCCAGAGGTCCTTCAGATTAGCTGTGTCTGCCTAAGACATAGTGGACATCCTTCGTGGTCAACATATCAGTTCTAGATCTGATCTTGACCCTCACGGCTGCATCGACGTAGGTCACCCTCAGACTGTTTTATTAGTACCACAGATAGTTGCAGTCCATCAGACCATTTTGGTCCATCAGGCCCAGGCAGCCCTTCAGACCCACCAGTCCTTCAGTTTAATTCAAATCAATGCGACAAGCATCGACTGCAAATTAGACCCTCAAATCATTATGCCGATACTTCAGGGCATCGATCCTTCGGACCCGCAGTGCTCCTTCAGAGCCCCAGTGCTCCTTCAGACCCCCAGCGGTCCTTCAGAGCCCCAGTGCTCCTTCTTTATTCCTTTCTCGTCGGTGCCCCGAGTGTTAACCGTTCTCTGTTAATTTTCAAACTCTACACTTTTCTACTAAGAGGACAAAATTAGCATTTGTCTTATCTTTATTTCTATTCCTACTATGAAAACCGTTCAGTTTATCTACGAAATATAAATAAAGAGGGGCAGCTGTCATACCCTAATTTTGTCCGGCTAATTAAAAAAAAATCCAAAAAAAGTTTTTTGCATATATTTGATTCCTAATCCCTCGAATAGGTCATTTTGCGCTAATTTACTAATTTTGCGTTGCTATTACTTTTTTTAGTGGTTAAACAAAAATTAAAAAATATGCTAACACAAAAAATTACATAGTAGATTTAATTTATTTTTCTTGTTACAATATCTTTAATTAAAAAACGAAAATAAAAAATAAAATAGATAAGAAATAATACAAATTACAAAAGAAAATAAAAAAGGGGAGGTGCAATAAAAAATTATTATTACAAAAAAGGAGAATGTCCATGTACATGACTTGGCCCAAGAATGCCAAAGTTACAAAAATACAAAAATAAACAAAGTACCCAAAACTGCAGCTACTTTGCAAAGGTGATTTCTCTCTCTTCGGACAAGATTTCGACGATCTGAACGGTGAAAGTGAAGATATATGTCGCACGAACCTGCTGTCCAAAAACGAAGACGATCCAACGGTTAACGAATCCGGAATCGCCCTGTCAATATGGCTGGTTTGAGAAAAACGGGATTAGTTTTTAGCTACTTTCCAAATGCAATTTCTCTCTCCTTAGAACTCGTCTCGATGATCCGAACGGTGAAAGTGAAGATATATATCGCACGAAGCTGCTGTCCAAAAACAAAGACGATCCAACGGTTAACGAATCCGGAATCGCATTGTCAATATGGCTGGTTTGAGAAAAAATGGGATTAGTGTTTAGCTACTTCCCAAATGCAATTTCTCTCTTCTCAGACCTTTTTTCAACGATCCGAACGGTGAAATTGAAGATATATGTCTCACGAACCTTGTGTCAAAAAACAAAGATGATCCAATGGTTAAAAAATCCGAAATCACACTTTTACGGAGGCTGGTTTGAGAAAAACGAAAATTGCTTTTTCTATTTGTTTTAGTCCCATATTGTTTGGGAGAAACAAGAACTACCTAGCCTTTGGCTATAAAAGATATGGAGATGCAAAGGCTATGGACATGGGTGATTGATGGGGTAAGTGACCTTTTGGGCTAGCATTTGCAGTCCATTAGATTAAAAGCCTGTCTTTAATTCTTTTGGGCTAGCTTTTGCAGTCCATTAGATTAAAAGCCCGTCTTTAGTTATTTTTGGGAGGGCCGTTGAGGTCCTTTACTTGGCGATTTTCGGGTGAAAACGGACCAGATAGGAGTCCGGTTCGCGGTTGATATGGTCAGATTGCTCGGTCTGTTTCGGCGTTGATCGCATTGATCAGCTTGAGGTTAGTTTTGCATTTATTTATTTATTTTAATTATTTATTTTTGTACATATTTATTTATTCTGTATACTGTTTATTTATGTACATACTTATTTATTATTTATGTTGTTTATTTATCTATGTAAATAATTATTTATTATTTATTCATTTATCTGTATAGTTATTTATTTATTAACTTTACTCTTTATTAATTGTTAGTGTCGTCATTAATTTTTTAAATACACAAATTATTTTATTTTTTCAAAAATATAAATAGGGGATTAAGTCGACTGTACAGTCGGGTTAGTCTGCTTTTTAGGCCACTAATGAACCGTTACGGATCAGGTCCTAAAATCCCTATTTAAAATAAATAATTTCTAAATTTAAAAGAATACAAACACATCTCTTTCATTTCAAAAATTAAAAAATCTTATTTTCAAAGTAGGGGATTAAGTCGGTCGTACGGTCGGGTTAGTCATTGTTTTAGGATAAGTGAACTGTGGTCCTTCAGAGCCCCAGCGCTCCTTCAGCCCTCAGCGGCCCTTCAGAGCCCCAGCGCTCCTTCAGACCCCAAGTGGTCCTTCAACACAGATCACACAATCCTGAAACCCCTATATTAAAAAAACATACCAACCAACAAACATTTTCTAACCAAAGAACTACGTAGCTTTGATTTCTCCATCGCACCTGGAGATACGTAGGAGCGGGGGCCCACTCCTGTCAAGCATAAAAAACTAAAATTTTTATTAAGTCTTTTTTTTTCTTTTCAATCACAATAAAAGGGTAAACATAAACGTTTTGTAAATTAATATTCTTTCCTACAACTAATTAGAAGGTAACATTCCTTATGAAGGATGTCGTGGGGTGCTAACACCTTCCTCATGCATAACCGACTCCCGAACCCAAATCTGGTCTCAAGGACCCTTATCCATTCCAAAAGGGATTTTCCAATGTTTGCCCTAAAATTTAAACTTTGGTGGCGGCTTCATTTTTGAACCTTCGAGGAATCCTCACCCGGATTTTTCGGTCGCTACATCGTTGAATGACCCAAGGTGCATTGATCGGCGCGCCTGAAATTAACGACGTTTTAATGTCTGGCGCGCTTTACGATGGTGGCTAGAGAAATGATGGCGTTTCGATTCACGCGCGTGCCGCTACTGTTGTTGATTAGACGTGTCTCTCCGGCTTTAGCCCAATCCATGGCCTTTGGCCCACTATATATAGGGGCTCAATCCCCATTCATTTGTTTTGAATCCTTGCTATTCGCTCTGAAAAATGAGCTTAACATCGTCTTTCCGAGCTTCGTTCTCCGATCATCATCTCGTGGCGAGGGTCTCTGCTTTTCAGTGGAGTGAGATCGTCAAAATACGCGAGTACATTCAACTTCGTCAAGCTTCCGTTATCCGTTAGTGACTTTTATCTTTGCTCTTTACTTTGGCTGGGACTTCCCCTAGCCTGTTTTTATTCGGACAGGGGTGGGGTCGTTAGGTAGGGTTCCGACTTGGTTGCAGACCCACAACATCGCTCAAACCTGACTTTGTATGCCCCCACTTCTGTGGGTCCGATCTGGCGAGAACGAAACAGACCCTCCAGGTTGTCACCGATGAACATCCAAACATCGCAAAACTGATGAGTTCCATTCTGAACTCTCCGGTGGGTAACCTCCCCGAGAATGCCGAAACAGCAGAACCCGAGGTCCAAGAGCACCTAGATTTCTCCCCCACGAGCTATCAGGCGGATCACCACCTTCGGGCTGAAGATCGCACTCCTGAGGTTCCAACAAACGAGCTGATGGAGGAGGATAAAGCGAGTGAGAACCGATCTGAAGATTTGGTGATTGTTGAGTCGAATTCGTCTGAGGCTAACCGAAGTGTTGAGGATTATGGGAACACAAATTCTAACCGGAGTTCCGAGGCTAGTGAAACCGAATCCGAAGCTGTGGAAGATGGCTTTTAAAGCGGGGATGAAAACCGAAATAATGAAGGTGACTCCGACGAGTACTCCAGCACCGGGGTCCGGCCGGTGGATGTTCCCCTGTTGTTGTCTCTGTTAACCCCCCGTGAATATTCGTCGGTTTCAGAGTCATTACTCGCGACTCGATCCCAATACGAGGCTGGAATCGACATAAGCCAATTCATTAATATGAGTCACCTTCATTATGGAATGTGGAGGCCATTGGGAGCGACCAGCATGCCGCTGTTTGAGCCTCCGCCCTCAAGTTCATCATGTAGGAGATGACGATCTCCACCATGAACATCCGACCTCCACTCACCGCCCTTCAGTAGGAGGTGTTGGGAACGCTGAACCTGTCCCCCTCACAACTTCACCCGTGGGCCTTATTCCGAGATTTTGAGCTGGTGTGCCTTCATTTGGAGAGGCCGGTGTCAGCCAATTTGTTCTTTCACCTTTTTGAGATAAACAGGAGGCATGAGGAGGGATCCAAAGATCAGTGGGAGCATGTGAGCCTCCGAGCTAGATGGAAAACCAAGATCTTCCAGTCCTTTACCGACTCTTTGAAAGGAAGGTGGAAAGATAAGTTTTTCTTCGTCGAGCCAGTGAACGCCGATGCCAAAAACTATGTCGGAAAGTACAACGAGGACGGATAAATTCTGGAGTCCACCAAGTTCCCTATTGGTTGGACTCTTGCCCACTTCAATCGCCCACCTAAAGCTTAGACTGTTAGCAGGGGGATGTTAAGTGACGTAGATAAAGAAACCATGGCGATCCAGATTAATTGCGCCGATCTGATCCCTTATGCCGATCCCAAGAAGCTCGGTTTCGATACAACAAGCTTGGTTCAGGTTGGTACCAAGTCAGAGGTTTTAAGAGTGCTTGGTAGGGTCGGACACCGATAGGATATCTTATCTTCAATTTTATCTTAAGAGCGCCGATAGGTTTTTAATTTATCTTCAAATTTGTTTGTTTTTCGGATAAGATGTCTGACGCCGATAGGTTTGCTTCTATGAGGGCGAAAGCTTAGAGGAAAGCCGGTTTGGGCAAAAGTGGTTCTGAGGCTCAGCCGACCCCTCGATCAGCCCTCCGATCTTCAACACCGAAGGCTGCAGGTGGACCTTCTCAAGTTACCTTGGCGGCTCTTCAAATATATTGTCATAGCTAGTAGAAGCCTGGGGGGCACCTGTCAAGCACAAACATAACATTTTTATTTGAGTCTTTTTAATCCAATTTGAATTAATAAAAGGGAATAAATATTTTTAAAACTTAATAATATTTTGCACGATTAATTAGAGGTGACATTTTCCGAAAGGAGTTTGTGAGATGCTATCGACTCTCGAACCTCGCCACTAGAAGAAGCTAATTTAGTGACCAAAATTAGTGACAAAAAATTATAATTCGCTGCTAATTTTGGCATCAAATATTTACTGAGAAATTTAGAGACGAATTTCACATTTTATGTCACTTATTTTTCCTCTCTTATTTCATTTTCTTTAGTAGTGCCCAAAATCTAGTTTTCACTACCTATTCTTCTTCAAAGAGACACAGGAGTGAGAGGTTGTTAGTGATAGTTTCTTCAAATCCTCTTTCACGGATCCCCTCGCGTAAGATCAACTTCCTATTTGGGGTCACATTCCGAAATGGTACTTGTTCTGGACGGGACCAAGAGGTCCATTAGCAAAACCAGGGGGTACATTTAGCAATCGGATATGGATCAGCCCAATCGATTCGGCCCATATCCACACCAGCCTACCAAAATACTGCTAGGTACAGAACATTGGCGACCACAGTGGGAGATATCTATCTTTCACATCATCACTACTTGAACTTTTCTCTTGCTACTCCATGGCTCCCGGAGGCAGACCCCGGGTTCGAAGCATTGCCAAACCCGCACCCCGACCGGAGGGTACCCCTGAGGGTAACGTCGCCTGCCTACCTGACGAAGGTACTAGCCAACCTGCCCCACCTTCGAATGCAAGCCAACCTTTGGATTTCCTCGCCGATCACCCCATCTGGCAGGAGGGCGCCCAAGAGGGCGCCTGGCAAGGTGGCGCCTAGAAAGAACGCCAGATCCCAAGGGCCTTGTGGCCAGCGGCCATGATGATTCAGGGAAGCAACCCCCTTGACGATTGGGGGTCGAACAAATCAATGAAAAAGAAGTGGAAGGAAATCTTGAGCGTTGCATCAACCTCATCCCCTAGGAAGGGACCAACCAGGCCCCCCTTATCCTTTGACGACAAGGATTTGCTTGGTGGAAAACCAAATAAACACGTTCCACTGCTCATTACTGCCATTATGGCCAATATTGAAGTAAGAAGAATCCTGATCGACCAGGGAAGCTCAGTAGACATCATTTTTGAAGACCAGCTGCAAGTTTTGAACATCTCCCCCGCCGACCAGACTCCATATCGAGGAGAAGATTTGACCGGGTTCAACGGATCAAGAACTAGGCCACGAGGCCACTTGGAGCTGATGGTCACCTATGGAGACCCCGATGGTGAACCACCTTTGTTCAGAACTGTCAAAACAGCTTTCCTAATCCTCCCTTGCAAATCTGTCACCAGTGCATTATCGGGAGGCCGACGTTGGGCAAGCTGGAGGCGGTAACCTCAACAGTTCACCTGACAATTAAATTCCACAATTCGGAGAATAAGATTGTGACCCTTCGGGCAGACCTGGATGCAGCACGTAGATGTTACTACATGAGCCTTAAGGATGAAAAAGAGACTACAGAAGTAAGAGACTCAGACGGGGAATCCGGGAGAGAAGCTGAAATAACATTGGCAGACCTAGATGCCAGATATGATCCGGACAGTGAGGAAGAGGAGGATGATTCCACCCTCACTAAGGAAATCAAAAAGCGCATGAAGAGGTCCGAGCCAGATGGCGCCTTCATCTCCATCCAGTTAGGAGAAGACCCCACCAAGACCATCAAGATAGGCTCCGACCTCCCCGAGGAGGTCAAAGAGAAACTTACCATCTTCCTGAGGGAGAATGCGGAGCTGTTTGCCTGGTCTGCAGGTGACATGCCAGGGATACCACCCGAGGTAGCCTGCAACCATCTAGCCGTTAATCCCAACAATAAGTGGGTTGCCCAGAAAAGAAGAGTCCATAAGGGAGAAAAAGCCGAAGCTACTGTGAGGGCTGTGAAGGACCTCATAGAAGCAAATTTTGTAAAAGAAATTAAGTACACCACCTGACTGTCAAATGTGGTCCTCGTCAAGAAATCAATCGGGAAATGGAGGATGTGTGTTGATTATACCGATCTCAACAAGGCATGTCCCAAAGACGCCTTCCCCATCCCAAGCGTAGATAAATTAGTCGATAGCGCCTCAGGCTTTCGTTTTTTATCTTTCATGGACGCGTACTCGGGATACAACCAAATCCCAATGTTCCCACCCGATCAAGAGAAAACAAAATTCATGACAGAACAAGGAAATTTTTGCTATCTCGTAATGCCCTTTGGACTCAAGAACGCCGGGGCGACCTATCAAAGAATAATGAACAATGTCTTTAAAAGGCAAATCGGCTGGGTAATCGAAGTGTACTTGGACGACATGATAGTCAAAAGCAAAAGTGACCCAGATCACCTCAAGGACCTGACAGAAGTATTTTCTGAAATCCGAAAGAACATTATGAGATTAAACCCGGAGAAATGCACTTTTGGAGTCCTTGCAGGGAAGTTCGTCGGTTTCTATCTCACTGAAAGAGGCATCGAGGCAAACCCAGACAAATGCAGGGCCGTGACCGAGATGGATTCCCCGACTACGAAGGAAGAAGTTCAAGAGCTCACGGGATGATAGCAGCGTTGTCCCGATTCATTTCAAAAGCAGCCCACAAGTCACTACCTTTGTTCAAGCTTCTTAAAAAGGAAACAGGTTTTGATTGGACCGCCGAGCAAGAGCAGGCACTGACCCTTTTAAAAGAAACCCTCTCTGAACCACCCTTTTTGACACGTCCCGAGGAGGGAGAAACCTTATACTTGTACCTCGCCGTGGCCGATGAAGCGTTAAGCGCGGTACTCGTCAGGGAAACCAGCACTGGCCAGAGGCCAATATACTTTGTAAGTAAGGCGTTGCAGGGACCCGAGTTAAGGTACCAAAAAGTGGAGAAGGTCGCCCTGGCAGTCGTGATCGCAGCCAGGCGCCTTAGGCCATATTTCGTGGCATATCAAGTAGTGGTTCGAACCAATCAGCCAAGCAGACAAATATTGCACCGTCCCGACCTGGCTGGAAGAATGATCAAGTGGGCAGTCGAGCTCTCAGAATTTGGGATCAAGTACGAAACAAGACCGGCCATGAAGGCTCAAATTTTGACAGATTTCGTAGCAGAAATAACAACGACGCCACATGAAGACAGAGCAAAAACGGCGTGGACCCTCCATGTGGATGGGTCCTCAAACAGTAAAGGGAGTGGAGCCGGGCTGATACTTGAAAACTCAGAAGGACTCATGGTTGAGGTGTCCCTGACCTTTTTGTTCTCCACATCCAACAATCAAGCGGATTACGAGGCTTGCATAGCCGGCCTACAGCTGGCCAAAGACTTCGGCGCCACACAACTTGAGCTCCGCACAAACTCACTGTTGGTCGTCTCGCAGATCAACGCAGCATTTGGAGCCTATGACCCGGTGCTGCAGAAATATCTTGCCAAGGTAGGTGAACTCCTTGGATGGTTCAATAAAGCGGAGGTAAAACATGTACCCAGGGGAGAGAAAACAAGGGTTGATATACTCTCCAAGCTGGCCAGCACCAGAACACCAGGGAACCTTGAGAGCGTCATTCAAGAAACCCTGTCTAGTCCCAGCATCCTCCTAACCAATGGATCGCCTACCTCTGTTCTCATCGTCGAGGCGAGCCAGAAATGGATAACCCCAATCCGTCAGTATATTCTCGAGGGGCAAGAGCCTGCTGACGCCAAAGAAGCAGCCTCCGTGAGGAGGCGCGCAGCATCATACCCGGTCATCGAAGGACGACTTTTCCGTAGATGCTTCTCTATTCCTCTATTAAAATGTGTAGAAGGACTAGAAGCAGATTACGTGCTCACAGAAATCCACGAGGGGATCTATGGACAACACCTGGGGGGACGAGCCCTCGCGGCAAAAGCACTCAAGGCAGGTTATTACTGGCCTACCATGAATAAAGATTCACAGAATCATGTAAAAGAAATGCGAAAAGTGCCAGAGATACGCTGACGTGCATGTCGCCCCCTCCTCTGAACTGACATACCTAAGCTCTCCCTGGTTTTTTGCTTGGTGGGGAATCGACCTTTTAGGTCCCTTTCCGCCCGGCCTAGGGCAGGTAAAGTACTTAATCGTCACGGTCGATTACTTTCCCAAATGGATCGAAGCCAAGCCCTTGACCACGATCACGGCGAAAAATTGAATGAAATTCTTTAAGAAAAATATCATGACCAGATTCGGCATACCGGAGGTAGTCATCACCGACAACGACATGCAATTTTTTGAGGACAAAGGTTTCAGACAACTGATGGCCGGCCTGGGCATCAAACACCGTTTCACGTCAGTGGAACACCTCCAGACCAACGGACAAGCCGAAGCAGCCAACAGAGTAGTTTTAAGAGGTTTAAATAGGAGGCTTGACGAAGCAAAAGGCTACTGGCCGGAAGAGCTACCTTATGTCCTATGGGCCTACAGAACCACCCCTCACTCACTAACAGGCGAGTCGCCCTTCCGGATGGCATACAGAACAGAAGCAGTCATACCCGTCGAGGTCAGAGAGCTAAACTGGAGAACCAAGAACCCAAGCCCCCGGAGACTAATGATCAAAGACTCCGAGAGGAGCTAGACTTCGTCGAGGAAGTCAAAAACCAAGCAGCATTAAAGGACTTGGTGATCAAACAAAACATGGCCGCAAGATTTAATGCCAAGGTGGTTCCCAGAACCTTAGAAGTGGGCGACGTAGTCCTACGAAGGGCAGATCTAGGTTTGAAAAACAGGTCCCAATAGAAGTTAGCTCCAAACTGGGACGGTCCATACAGAATAGTTTCAGAAACCGAAAATGGAGCTTTCAAGTTGGAAACCCTGAGCAAGGAACCAATACCGAGAACTTGGAACGCGGATAAGCTAAGGAAGATTGTTGTATGAAAAAAACAAAAATGTTAAACCGATGTAATAACTTGGGATGTTAATGCGCATGAATAAACGAAATTGTACTCTTGTAATTCAAAATATCATCTTGCAATTACAGTTTTTACTCTAGCTCACTAGCATTAACACTTGTTCCAAAGAAAACTCCTTAAGATCAAGAAAGAAAAATGATCCAACTCCATAGTCAGGAGTGGAGCGAGACAATTTTGAAACCCAACATCCTATGCAGGGAGGGACTGCTTGGGTCGCAGGGGCAACCTCAACATTAGCTCACAGCCAAGATCATCTCCCTAAGTATATATGGGAGTCAAAGGTGTCATGGCACGCTCATCTTCCTAAAGCAAAGCAAGCTTGGCGAACAGCACCATAGAAGGCGCCCAAGCACCCAGGCGCCTATGAGGGCGCCATCAACAACAAGGCACCCATGAGGGCACCATCAACAGAAGATGGAAAACCATGGCCACTGGCCCCACAACCTCTGATGGGCGAGTTATATTCAGACCAAGTTCAGATAAGCTGTCCCCAGAGTAAACTTTGCCACGAGGCACGAAGCGACTTTAAACGTGTCGCAATCTCTGATGGGCGAGTTATATTTAAACCGAGTTCTGATAAACTGCCCCCAGAGTAAAATTTTGCCACGAGGCACGAAGCGACTTTAAACGGGTTGCAACCTCTGATGGGCGAGTTATATTCAGACCGAGTTCGGATAAACTACCCCCTGAGTAAACTTTTCCACAAGGCACGAAGCGACTTTAAACGTGTCGCAACCTCTGATGGGCGAGTTAAATTCAGATCGATTCTGATAAACTGTCCCCAGAGTCCCACGAGGTGCGAAGTGACTTTAAACGTGTCAAAACCCCTTAGGGGCGAGTTAAATTCAGATCGATTCTGATAAAGTTCCCCTAGAGTCCCACGAGGTGCGAAGCGACTTTCAACGTGTCGCAACCTCTGACGGGCGAGTTAAATTCAGAGCGGGTTCAGATAAACTTCCCCCCTGAGTTAACATTGCCACGAGGCGATATGAGATCATACATTCAGATGCGCAAGGTGATGACTGGCGCCCAAGGCCATCTTACGTGTGCCAGTTATAAGTATAAGAAACAAGCCTGACAAAGAGTAAGCATGGATGTTTTAAAATGAAACATAAAAAATCAGGGGGCCATGACATCGAAGTCAACCCCGTGGGGGGATTATGTGACAATCCTCCCGTCTAGAACCTCATGATCAAATTGAAAGATCGTGGAAATGTCAAACATATAATGGTAAGGACAGAAGAAGAAATTCCCCTCGGCACCATGCAAGCCTTGAAATTTCATCAAGAAGAAAAACAGGCCAAGAGACAGGATGAGCAACGAAAAAGCAAAGTGCAAGCACACGTCCACACAAGCCAGCACCCATGAAGGCGCCTGGCAGGGCGCTAAGTCAAAAACCAGCCAGCCCCCATGAGGGCGCCCTGGCAGGGCGCCAAGTGAAAGCAGCCAGCGCCCATGCGCCAAGTGAAAGCAGCCAGCGCCCATGAGGGCTCCTGGCGGCCAAGTGAAAGCAGCCAGCGCCCATGAGGGCGCCTGGCAGGCCACCAAGTGAAAGCAGCTAGGGCCCATGAGGGCGCCTGGCAGCGCGCCAAGTGAAAGCAGCCAGCGCCCATGAGGGCTCCTGGCAGGGCGCCAAGTGAAAGCAGCCAGAGTACATGAGGGCGCCTGGCAGGGCGTGTAACGCCCAAATATTTAATTAAATTATTAGTTCCAGAGCCAAAGATCGTAGTTCTCGAACGTTTAATTAAATATTTAGGTATTCAATTATTTATTTATTTATTTTAGTTTAGTTGGTGTAATTATATTAACGTTGGATTAAGAGGTGTGTAAATGAATATTAGGTGTGTAAATGAGCTAGGTGTGAAGGCTCAAACCTTGGTGTTGTTGGAACTAGGTGTGAAGGTTCCAAGTCTTGGTGTTCTGTTGTGTCGGGTAATTTGGTGTTTCGGTGTCATTGGGCTTGGTGTGAAAGCCTCACTTTGGTGATATTTGGTGATCGTTGTTGGTCTGTCACATTGTGACTAATTTGGTGATTGTCTGTGTGCATTCATGGTGTCGCATACAGCATATGCATTTATTTTGGTGAAGGCCTTTAGTCTTGGAGCTAGGTGTGAAAGCTCAAATTTTCTAAAACTGGTGAGCCTGGTGTGAAAGCTCGATTTTTGGTGAATTGGTGAGCCTGGTGTGAAAGCTCTCAATTTTGGTGATGCCTCTATTTACAGGCAAAATTTTGGTGACTTGGTACCACATGCATATGCCCGTTGGTGTGGGTTGCATTCATGCATTGTCATGACATTTGGTGACTGAATTCTGGTGTTATAATTTGATTGTGTTTATGATTATATGTATGTAGTGGAATGGTAGCTATAGTCGTCATGTTCTGACATATTGCCTATCATTTTACGCTATTATATTGAAGATATCTCACCCCTTCTGTTTGAATGTTACCCCTATGCGGTAACGTGCAGGTGATTGCGAGTGAAGGCTTAGGTACCTTCGCTATTCTGAGTCGGTGTCGTCGGTGTCCTTTGCTTTGATGTGTAACACTCAAGGGGGGATAAACGCTAAACTTTAGTTGATGCATTTTATTTGTTTGCGTCCATTCAGGACGTTATGATTTCATGTGTTCTGAAACTTGTTCTTATTTCCGCTGCGTGGTGATGTATTTAACTAAACAGGTGTTATGGGCTTAGTCCCTTTTTGATAAAGTATTATATACCGTATGTGACGTTTTGGTTTTGATGAATGTGTGACATCTCTTTTCGAAGTATGAAATAAATTTTTGAAAATCTGATTTTATTAAATAATTATTGGGTAGAAAAGGGGTGTTACATTAGTGGTATCAAAGCAAAAGTTCGGTCAGTCCGGCCAAGTTGTCCAGTCGTAGTGTCAATTGACAATGGTGTGTTGTCAATTATATCTAACTGTTGTTTGTTTTGTAGCAAGTGAATTGAAACGGCTGGGAGGAACGATACTGCGATTGCTGCTGCTCTAGCTGCCTTGGCGCAGGCTGTGCAAAATCAACAAAATGCTGGTGAGAATGCTGGGGCTCGGAGTTTGGCTACCTTTCAGAGAGAGAATCCGCCTACATTCAAAGGCAAGTATGATCCCCATGGCGCTATGGCTTGGTTTAAAGAAATGGAGAGGTTTTGTTCGAGTGATGGACTGTACCCAAGCACAGAAGGTCCGCTATGGTACCCATATGTTAGCTGAGGAAGCTGATGATTGGTGGTTAGAGACGAGGTAGAGGTTGGAGGCTGCCAATGAAGAGATTACCTGGGAAGTGTTCAGCAGAGAGTTTAACCGTAAGTATTATCCGGAAGATGTCCGAGGGAAGAAAGAGATTGAGTTTCTGGAGCTGAAACAAGGTAGTATGTCTGTATCGGAGTATGCCGCTAAGTTCGTGGAGCTAGCAAAGTTCTATCCGCATTACACTGGAGCTAATGCCGAGTTTTCCAAGTGTATCAAGTTTGAGAATGGTTTGAGGCCCGAGATCAAGAAAGCAATCGGATATCAGAAGATCCGTGTCTTTGCTGACTTGATTGATAGTTGCAGGATTTTTGAGGAGGATAGTAATGCTCACTACAAGATTGTGAATGATAAGAGGAGCATGTTTCAGGGCCGTAGTAAGCCGTATGAAGTCCCTGCAGGTAAGGGTAAGCAGAGAGCTGATGCTGGTAAGAGGACTAGTGGGGGAGATGCCCCTGCTAGCATTGTGTGTTTCAAGTGTGGCAAGCCTGGCCACAAGAGTTTCATGTGCAAAAGCGATGTAAAGAAGTGTTTCAAGTGCGGTAAGGACAGTCATGTAGTGGCCGAATGTGAGCGCAAGGCAGTGGTCTGCTACAACTGTGGTGAAGAGGGGCACATTAGTACTCAGTGTCCGAAACCGAAGAAGGAGAGGTCTAGTGGCAAGGTGTTCGCATTGGAAGGAGAGGAGCCCACTGAAGATGATGGACTCATTAGAGGTACGTGCTTCATTAATAGTACTCCTTTAAAGTCTATTGTTGATACTGGTGCTACTCATTGTTTTATTGCTGCTGATTGTTGTAAGAGGTTGAATCTTGTATTGTCTGCTATGAATGGAGAGATGGTTGTCGATACTCCAGCTAAGGGGTCGGTAACTACCTCTCTAGTGTGTTCTCAGTGTCCCTTGTCGATCTTCGACAGAGACTTTGTTGTGGACTTTGTTTGTTTGCCGCTGAGTGGATTAGATGTAATTTTGGGCATGAACTGGTTGGAGCATAACCATGTTCGCATTGATTGTCGTCGCAAGTCTGTGAGCTTTGGAGAGGAAGAGTCTGGTTTGATATCTGCTAGTCAGTTGTGGAAGTTAGAAAAGGAGGGAGTTCAGTTATTCTCGCTGATAGCATCGCTGTCTGTTGAGAATCAAGCTATCATTGAAGAGTTGCAGGTGGTGCGTGAATTTCCTTAAGTCTTTCCTGATGAGATTCCAAGTGTGCCGCCTGAGAGGGAAGTGGAGTTTTCTATTGATCTTGTACCTGGTACGAGGCCTGTGTCTATGGCACCGTACAGGATGTCTGCATCTGAATTGTCTGAGTTGAAGAAGCAACTGGAAGATCTGCTTGAGAAGAAGTTTATTAGGCCGAGTGTGTCGCCGTGGGGAGCTCCTGTGTTGCTGGTGAAGAAGAAGGATGGAAGCATGAGGTTGTGTGTTGATTATAGGCAACTGAATAAGGTGACCATTAAGAACAAGTATCCACTGCCGAGGATAGACGATTTGATGGATCAGTTGGTGGGTGCTCGAGTGTTCAGCAAGATTGATTTGAGATCAGGTTATCATCAGATCAAGGTGAAGGATGAAGATGTTCAGAAGACTGCTTTCAGGACGAGGTATTGGCATTATGAGTATTCGGTGATGCTGTTCGGTGTCACTAACGCGCCAGGTGTATTTATGGAGTACATGACTCGTATATTCCATACTTACTTGGATCGGTTCGTGGTTGTGTTCATTGACGACATCCTGATTTATTCGAAGTCGGAGGAAGAGCATGCGGAGCATTTGAGATTGGTATTGGAGGTCCTGAGAGAGAAGAGGCTGTATGCAAAGTTGTCCAAGTGTGAATTTTGGTTGTCAGAAGTGGGTTTTCTGGGTCATATCATTTCTGGTAACGGTACTGCTGTGGATCCATCTAAGGTTGATGCTGTGATGCAGTGGGAGAGTCTGAAGTCGGCTACGGAGATTAGAAGCTTCTTAGGGTTGGCTGGTTACTACAGAAGGTTCATCGAAGGTTTTTCTAAGTTGGCCCTTCCGTTGACGCAGTTGACTTGTAAGGGTAAGGCTTTTGTGTGGGATGCTCGTTGTGAGGAAAGTTTCCTTGAGTTGAAAAAGAGATTGACGACGTCTCCTGTTTTGACGTTACCAAATCCGGGAGAGCCGTTCGTGGTGTATTGTGATGCTTCGAAGATGGGTCTAGGTGGCGTGCTTATGCAGAATGGGAAGGTGATTGCTTATGCGTCGAGGCAGTTAAGAATTCATGAGAAGAATTATCCAACGCATGATTTGGAGTTGGCTGCAGTGGTCTTTGTGTTGAAGATTTGGAGGCACTATTTATATGGTTCCAGATTTGAGGTGTTCAGTGATCATAAGAGTTTGAAGTATTTGTTTGACCAGAAGGAGCTGAATATGAGGCGTCGAAGGTGGTTAGAATTGTTGAAAGA
This sequence comes from Astragalus membranaceus, assembly GCA_039519185.1. NCBI lineage: Eukaryota > Viridiplantae > Streptophyta > Magnoliopsida > Fabales > Fabaceae > Astragalus > Astragalus membranaceus. The sequence continues at coordinate 161,817,021 of CM076849.1, read as the reverse complement.
CTATGATTTCGGTTTGAACTGTAACACCCCGATAAATTCTAACATATAGAATCACCGAAATGCACTAAATGGCATACATCAGAGTAACTTCCTGTTATTGAAATATTGAACACAACTAAAACTTTTGACAATACATAATTACTGGTTCTCTGAACCTCCTAAACTTTCTGAAAATGCTTAAGTTCCAAAACTTAAGACTTGTACATATCCTGGTGTTCAATACTCAAAACATAAAGTAGCGGAAACGATTTTACAACTTGACAATGAAAGTTATACAATCGGAACAAAGGTCCAAGAGTCACACCAGCTAACCATGCTTTACCGCCTTTGCTTTCCCCTATTTCTCTGTAAAAACCACAAATATGAAGGGTGAGATAAACATTATCTCAGTGAGTCCTATCGAGACCCCTTACTACTCTAGCGGTTCATTATGACTTGTTTTGAATTCGTGGTCCTAAAAAGCAACCACGTGGAAATACATTCGGTTCCTGTAACCTTCATGCTCATGGCCCTCCTAAGCGACACATGAAGCATGCAATCTTTGTTCCATGTTTTTAGCATAACACCTCAGTCTACCTATTTTATAGGCATCTCTTGACCTTTTGGTGAACCCATCCCGCTATTTCTAGCAGGGGAAACATTCTTGAGTCTAGGTTTTGGGGCTCATGACTTCCCCTCCCCTAGTATGCTAACCTCTTAGGGTCGTCACCCTTTATCCTCTTGTATTTATTATACATTTTCAGTCTGTGTACCCGCATTGGGATGTTAGTCATTCCAGTCAAGTACCATGTACCATATCAGTCAATTTCAGTGTATAATATCAGTCAAGTACCGTGTGTTATTATCATTCTTTAACATTTGCACTCTCGCGTTCTCTAAGACCGGTTTTCCATTTTATTCATAACACACAATCTTTCTATCGAACATGTTCAATCTCATACCATTGTTACCTTTACATTGTTGTGGGACCTTGGGGAATGGATTGGAAGAGGATTGGAATCATTTGGAATGGATAAAAAGGTACTTTGAAATTGAAGGTCAGAAGGTCTCACACGACCAAGAGAAGAGGAAGTCGAACACAAGAGGAGAAGGAGAAGAGGGATTTCGAAGATCAAGGAGAGAGGAGATCACCGTTGTTGCTGTGGCTCTGTAGGTGACTACTCCTAGGGTTCAAGCTCTTCTTCATTGAAAGGTTAGGGGAGCTCTATCCTTCCATCTAATAGATCTCATGATAGGTCCTAGATCTAGGATTTTCGACTAGATCCTTGATGCTCTTGATGATGTTTCTTGATGTTCTTGATGATCTTGATGTTCTTGATGTTAATTTTTATATATTCATATATGTATATGCGAATTTTACCCATTACTTGAACATGATCTATGATTTTGCATTATTGATGGTAAAATGCGCATGTGTTGGGGAGCCCATAATATTGATCTATGTGTTTGGCTTGGTGGTGATGAGGTCGCATAGGTGATTGTAGATGCTTGGGCGCCTAGGGCGCCATGATGATGTTGGTGATGTTTTTCAATGAGTTTTGGTGATCTTGAATAAAATAAGGGCATTTTTGGATGCTGAAAAATATGAATTCGGATATTTTAAAATTGTTAGGAATCAATTTTTAGTGTTGAAAAAGTTGCTGGAAAATTCTGGATGTTTTTGTTGCTGTAAGGGCGCCAGGCGCCTGGGTGTTGCCAAATGTTGTGTGGCTTGGGCGCTGGGCGCTGCGTGTTGCGCTAAGGCGCTGGGTGCCAGCGCTGGGCGCTGAGCGCCCGTGTGTGTGCGTTGCTTGTTGCGCCAAGGCGCTGGGTGCCAGGTGCCTGGGCGCTGGGCGCCCATGGCGCCAGTTTTCAGGATGTCCCAAAATATTTTCGAAAACTGTATTCGCTGTATCTTTTGACTCAGACATCCGTTTTGAACGATTCAAAAAGCGTTGTGAAGCATTTTCAGTTGTCCATCTGCGTGTCCCATTTTTTTTTAAAAATAAAGACTTATTATTTCTGAAGGTTGCTGGGACGCCCAAGTGGCTGTTCCCGGTGATCGTTGCTGTGACAATAAAAAGACGTTTTGAGTATCTTCAAAAATTCCCTTTTTGCGTACGACCAGTGGTTTTTAAAGAAGTAATGTCAAAAATGATGATTTTGACGATGATGCCCCTAGTGGCTAGTTAAATGACTGTTTTGCCCTTAGTGGCTAATACTATTTTATAATGACGTGTAAATGACTGTTTTGCCCTTAGTGGCTAATATTAATTATAATGACGTGTAAATGACGATGATGCCCTTGGTGGCTAGTAAATGACGTTTTTGCTCTCAGTGGCTATTGTTTGAGCTGATGATATTTATTGTATAAGTGACGATGAAAACCCAGTGACGTTTGAGGCCCAAAAGGCTAAGTGATGTTAAGGTCTAAAGGGCCAAGTGACGTTGTGTGTTGATTGTGAATTTGACAGGTGCTGTGCTTCTTGTGAGCAAACCGGTAAGTGACGGGTCACATAGTTGACTATGATTTGGGTATTTGTGTATTTGTGTGTTTGTGAGTGGTGCATGTCATAGTGTCTCATGCCCATATGCATAAACCCAGTGACGTTTTTGATGCCCATGTGGCTAAGTGACGATGAGGCCTTAAGGGCTAAGCGACGTTTGTGAAAAGGTACCTCATGCATATGCCCGCGAGTGGGTTGCATTTCATATGCCTACATGACATGAGATGAGTTATTGTAAGTGATGTGAATGATGATTGTGATGTGAATATTTAGTGTCTTGGATGCTGATTGCTCTAGTGCGTGGCCTACGATTAGTACTTATCATATTTTCTATTATATGGATTGAAATGATGCTCACCCTTTCCTGTTTGAATGTTACCCCCGTGTTGGTAACGTGCAGGTGATTCCCAGTGAAGGCCTTAGCTTCACTTCTTGAGTCGAGTCGTCATGCTCTGATACGTAGCACCTGGGGGGATGTTTTTGATGTTTTGCTGTTATACTTAGATTTTTATACTGTTGATGGGTTGATTTACTTTTCCGCTGCGTTGTCGTTGGATTTTATGACGTAGTTTTCGATGTTTGAGGTCCCCCTATTGTGAAGTGCTATGTATTGCACCTTTGACGACGCACTATTTTATTTGAGACTTGAGGTTTTATTTTGACGTATGTGTGACACCCTCGTGGTGAAATCGAAAATGATTTTTGAACTCTGATTCTCTAAATTAAAATAAAATGGTAGAAAGGGGGTGTTACATTAGTGGTATCAGAGCAGTTCGGTCTGTCCGGCCAATGTTGTCCTGTCATAGTGTCTTATGACAATAGATTAGTTCTGAATTTTTGGTTTGTGCTGCAGTGATAGTTCACAATGGCTGGGAGAAACGACGCTGCTCTTGCTGCTGCATTGCAAGCTATGGCTCAGGCTGTGCAGGGTCAGCAGAATGCTGGAGATAACGCTGGTTTTCGGAGTCTGACTACTTTCCAGAGAGAGAATCCGCCCACCTTTAAGGGCAAATATGATCCAGATGGTGCTATGGCTTGGTTGAAGGAGATCGAGAGGATTTTCAGGGTGATGGACTGTACTGTTGAGCAGAAGGTCCGTTTTGGTACCCACATGTTAGCCGAGGAGGCCGACGACTGGTGGTTGGCTACTAGGCAGAGGTTAGAGGCTGTGCAGGAAGAGATTACTTGGGAGGTATTCAGCAGAGAATTTCTGAGAAAATATTTTCCTGAAGACGTCCGAGGGAAGAAAGAGATAGAGTTTTTGGAGCTGAAGCATAATGGTATGTCTGTGACTGCCTATGCGGCGAAATTTGTGGAATTAACAAAATTTTATCCATACTACAGTGAGGCTACAGCTGAATTTTTTAAATGCATAAAGTTCGAGAATGGGTTGAGGCCTGATATTAAAAAGGCCATTGGCTACCAGAAGATTCGGGTGTTCGCGGATCTGGTTGAAAGTTGCAGAATCTTTGAGGAGGACAGTACTGCTCATTACAAAGCTACTTCGGAGAAAAAGGGTAAGTTTCAGAGTCGAAGCAAGCCGTATGAGGTTCCTGCGGGTAAGAGTTATCAGAAGGCTGCTGGAGGTAAGAGTTCTAGTGGGGGAGATGCCCCTGCTAGCATTGTCTGTTATAAGTGTGGCAAGCCTGGCCACAAGAGTACTACATGCAGGTCTGATGAGAGGGTTTGCTACCGTTGTGGTAAAAAGGGTCATATGGCAGCCGAGTGTAAGGTCAAGGATGTGGTGTGTTTCAACTGTGGTGAGTCTGGGCATATCAGTACAAAGTGTACAAAGCGGAAGAAGGAAAGGTCTACTGGGAAGGTATTTGCATTAGCAGGAGAGGAGCCTGATGATAATGATGGTTTGATTAGAGGTACGTGTTTTATTAATGGTACTTCTCTGAAATCTCTTATTGATACTGGTGCTACCCATTGTTTTATATCTGTTGATTGTTGTAAAAGATTGGGTCTTGTTTTATCTGCTATGTGTGGGGATATGGTTGTCGATACTCCTGCGAAGGGGTCGGTGATTACGTCCCAGGTGTGTTCTCAGTGTCCCGTGACGATCTTCGGCAGGGACTTTATTGTGAATTTTGTTTGCTTGCCGTTGCGAGGTCTGGATGTAATCTTAGGCATGGACTGGTTAGAGAATAATCACGTCCATATCAACTTTCGTAGCAAGTCTGTTAGCTTCGGGGAAGAAGATTCCGTTTTGGTATCTGCTGGTCAATTGAAGAAGTTGAGGAAAGAAGGAGTTCAGCTATTTGCGTTGATGGCATCGTTGTCTGCTGAGAGTCAGACTGTTATTGAAGAACTGAAAGTGGTACGCGAGTTTCCTGAGGTTTTTCCTGATGAAATTCCGGGCGTGCCACCGGAAAGAGAAGTTGAGTTTTCGATTGATCTTGTACCTGGTACGAGGCCTGTGTCTATGGCACCGTACCGGATGTCGGCGTCGGAATTGTCTGAGTTGAAGACGCAACTTGAAGAATTGCTTGAGAAAAAGTTTGTGAGACCGAGTGTGTCACCGTGGGGAGCTCCGGTATTGTTAGTAAAGAAGAAAGATGGGAGCATGAGGTTATGTGTGGAAGAGTATTGTGTCAGATAGAGATCCAAGGTTCACTTCTGAATTTTGGACGGGTTTGCAGAAGGAATTGGGTTCAAAGTTAAAAATGAGTTCGGCGTATCACCCTCAGACAGATGGTCAGTCAGAAAGAACAATTCAGTCGTTAGAGGATTTGTTGAGGGCTTGTGTATTGGAGCATCGGGGTTCATGGGATTCCTACCTTGCGTTGATTGAGTTTACCTATAACAACAGTTACCATTCCAGTATCGGGATGGCACCATTTGAAGCATTGTATGGCCGAAAGTGTAGAACGCCATTGTGTTGGTATGAGTCGGGAGAGAGTGTAGTGTTGGGACCGGAGATTGTCCGGGAGACTACAGAGAAGATCAAGATGATCCGTGAAAAGATGAAGGCTTCGCAGAGTCGTCAGAAGAGTTATCATGACAAGCGGAGGAAGGATTTAGAGTTTCAGGAGGGTGAGCATGTGTTCTTGAGGGTTTCTCCTATTACCGATGTTGGTCGAGCGTTGAAATCGAAGAAGCTCACTCCTCGATTTGTTGGTCCTTATCAGATTTCTGAAAGAATCGGAAATGTGGCTTATAGAGTGGCTTTACCGCCAAATCTTTCAAATTTGCACGATGTGTTTCATGTGTCGCAACTTCGAAAGTATGTGTCGGATCCATCTCATGTGATCCATATGGATGATGTGGAGGTGCGGGATAATCTCACTGTGGAGACGATGCCCGTACGGATTGAGGATCGGGAAGTGAAAGCGCTTAGAGGCAAAGAGATTGCATTAGTGAAAGTGGTTTGGCTAGGAGCTGCCGGCGAGAGTATGACTTGGGAACTGGAAAGCAAGATGCGAGAGTCCTACCCAGAATTATTTGATCAGGTAAATTTCGAGGACGAAATATTCTAAGTGGGGGAGAGTTGTAACACCCTAAATATTTAATTAATTTATTTAATTAAGTATTTAGGTATTTCTTTTATTTAATTGGGTTTTAATTATTTATTGGAATTGTTTTAATTGAGGGGTGGTGTGATGCTAGGAGGAGGAGGTGCATTCGAATGGATTGGGCTTAAGTGAAGCCCATGGCCCAATGGCTTGACCTAGGCGCATTTTGGTGAGGAGTCTTGCCTAGGGTTTTCACTTGTGATTTTACGAATTGGAAAGAAAGAAAGAGAGGAGCGTGAGAAAGAGAGAGCAAGGGGCGGCCAAGAGAAGAGGAAGTCAAACACAAGAGGAGAAGGAGAAGAGGGATTTCGAAGATCAAGGAGAGAGGAGATCACCGTTGTTGCTGTGGCTCTGTAGGTGACTACTCCTAGGGTTCAAGCTCTTCTTCTTTGAAAGGTTAGGGGGGCTCTATCCTTCCATCTAATAGATCTCATGATAGGTCCTAGATCTAGGATTTTCGACTAGATCCTTGATGCTCTTGATGATGTTTCTTGATGTTCTTGATGATCTTGATGTTCTTGATGTTAATTTTTATATATTCATATATGTATATGCGAATTTGACCCATTACTTGAACATGATCTATGATTTTGCGTTATTGATGGTAAAATGCGCATGTGTTGGGGAGCCCATAATATTGATCTATGTGTTTGGCTTGGTGGTGATGAGGTCGCATAGGTGATTGTAGATGCTTGGGCGCCTAGGGCGCCATGATGATGTTGGTGATGTTTTTCAATGAGTTTTGGTGATCTTGAATAAAATAAGTGCATTTTTGGATGCTGAAAAATATGAATTTTGATATTATAAAATTGTTAGGAATCAATTTTTAGTGTTGAAAAAGTTGCTGGAAAATTCTGGATGTTTTTGTTGCTGTAAGGGCGCCAGGCGCCTGGGTGTTGCCAAATGTTGTGTGGCTGGGGCGCTGGGTGCCAGCGCTGGGCGCTGAGCGCCCGTGTGTTGTGTGTGGCGCGCTGCGTGTTGCGCTAAGGCGCTGGGTGCCAGCGCTGGGCGCTGAGCGCCCGTGTGTGTGCGTTGCTTGTTGTGCCAAGGCGCTGGGTGCCAGGTGCCTGGGCGCTGGGCGCCCATGGCGCCAGTTTTCAGGATGTCCCAAAATATTTTCAAAAACTGTTTTCGCTGTATCTTTTGACTCAGACATCCGTTTTGAACGATTCAAAAAGCGTTGTGAAGCATTTTCAGTTGTCCATCTGCGTGTCCGTTTTTTTTTAAAAATAAAGACTTATTATTTCTGAAGGTTGCTGGGACGCCCAAGTGGCTGTTCCCGGTGATCGTTGCTGTGACAATAAAAAGACGTTTTGAGTATCTTCAAAAATTCCCTTTTTGCGTACGACCAGTGGTTTTTAAAGAAGTAATGTCAAAAATGATGATTTTGACGATGATGCCCCTAGTGGCTAGTTAAATGACTGTTTTGCCCTTAGTGGCTAATATTATTTTATAATGACGTGTAAATGACTGTTTTGCCCTTAGTGGCTAATATTAATTATAATGACGTGTAAATGACGATGATGCCCTTGGTGGCTAGTAAATGACGTTTTTGCCCTCAGTGGCTATTGTTTGAGCTGATGATATTTATTGTATAAGTGACGATGAAAACCCAGTGACGTTTGAGGCCCAAAAGGCTAAGTGATGTTAAGGTCTAAAGGGCCAAGTGACGTTGTGTGTTGATTGTGAATTTGACAGGTGCTGTGCTTCTTGTGAGCAAACCAGTAAGTGACGGGTCACATAGTTGACTATGATTTGGGTATTTGTGTATTTGTGTGTTTGTGAGTGGTGCATGTCATAGTGTCTCATGCCCATATGCATAAACCCAGTGACGTTTTTGAGGCCCATGTGGCTAAGTGACGATGAGGCCTTAAGGGCTAAGCGACGTTTGTGAAAAGGTACCTCATGCATATGCCCGCGAGTGGGTTGCATTTCATATGCCTACATGACATGAGATGAGTTATTGTAAGTGATGTGAATGATGATTGTGATGTGAATATTTAGTGTCTTGGATGCTGATTGCTCTAGTGCGTGGCCTACGATTAGTACTTATCATATTTTCTATTATATGGATTGAAATGATGCTCACCCTTTCCTGTTTGAATGTTACCCCCGTGTTGGTAACGTGCAGGTGATTCCCAGTGAAGGCGTTAGCTTCACTTCTTGAGTCGAGTCGTCATGCTCTGATACGTAGCACCTGGGGGGATGTTTTTGATGTTTTGCTGTTATACTTAGATTTTTATACTGTTGATGGGTTGATTTACTTTTCCGCTGCGTTGTCGTTGGATTTTATGACGTAGTTTTCGATGTTTGAGGTCCCCCTATTGTGAAGTGCTATGTATTGCACCTTTGACGACGCACTATTTTATTTGAGACTTGAGGTTTTATTTTGACGTATGTGTGACACCCTCGTGGTGAAATCGAAAATGATTTTTGAACTCTGATTCTCTAAACTAAAATAAAATGGTAGAAAGGGGGTGTTACACACGACCCGTGTGTGGTTGAACAGTTTGCAGAAGATTTCCAGAAAGATACGCACGACCCGTGCGACTTGGCGCACGATCCGTGCGTGATCCACTAAAATTTTATAAAGTTCCAGAGACATACGCACGACCCGTGCGACTAGGCGCACGATCCGTGCGTGTTTTAAAAACCCAGTTCCTGTCGTATTAGAGGGAGGCGCACGACCCGTGCTCGTAGGCACACGATCCGTGCGTCTCTATCAGTTTTCCAGAAAATAGTGTTTTCATGAGTAATCCATTCCGTTCCGATTCCAAAATCCCTTCCGATCGAGACCCAAACTCAAACACGCATTAAAATAATATATCATAGCGTTCCAACACAATCAATCACACAATATATGATTTAAGTTACGATTCTTTGGAGAAAACGGTTTTTAAATAAGTTTCCTTTCGATAACAAAAACGTGTGACCATGGTTTTCGAAAATAAAACTCAACGCAAAAACATTCCCAAAGAGAGTTATAGAACTCACCTATCGTGATGAAAATCACGCAATTTCTGAAACACTTGGAGTTCAACGACACTGAACGTGCACGAACTTGTTCCGTAACGGTCCTACTCGTTCCCACGAACTCCACGCTCTCTCCAATTCGAATCCCAGCGACTTTGAGCTACTGACCCTCTTCTCTAATTGTTTCAAATAGCTAGGTGATGTCTCCCAAGGTTCTATCCCAGCTCTAAGATGACATGCAACACATTGAAAGCGCTACAACTCCATTTTTGGCTCTATGAAGCTTTGTGGGTCGAAAATGGTGGCTGAAGCAAGAGGGTGATTCAGCAGTTAATAATGGTGTCAATGGAAAGGTCTTGGAAAGAGGATGAGAATGAGCTAGAATCGACTTACATGCAATGGAGGAATATGAAATCTTCAGCTTCCTTCCTCTTCTCTCCCTCTCTCGCGTAGCTCCCTCTCTCTACCTCTCAAACTCTCTTTTCAATTTTCTGAATTGTGAAGTGTGGCTGAGGGTGTTTGGTATAAGTTCAGCTGGGGTTCATTTAAAGATGGAATGACTAAATCGCCCCTCCCTCCTTCATTCTCACTTAAGCTACTTATAACTCACAATTATTCAACAATTCACTTACTTAACATAATGTACTAATTATGCATGACTACAATTTATTAATTAAACAATTCATGATAATCCTCTTGCTAATTTAATTAATCTAATTAGCTAATTAGGGGATGTTACAATCACCCCAACTTCTAAAATTTTGTCCTCAAAATTGACAAAACATACCTTACTCGAACAAATACGGATATTTCTCCCGCATGCTCTCCTCTACTTCCCATGTCGCTTCCTCAGGTGACGCACCGTCCCAAAGCACCTTGACAATAGGAATTGACCTCGTCCGGAGCGTTTTCTCGCCACGTTCGATGATCCTGATTGGGGTAGGATGATAAGATAGATCCGGTCTGATGTCAATCGCTTCATGGCTCAAAGGTTGATTCGGATCATGAATATATTTCCTTAGCTGCGATACATGAAACACATCATGTAGTCTGGACAATTCTGGAGGTAAGGCAATGCGATACGCTACCGGCCCAACTCGCTCGATAATCTGGAAGGGTCCGACATACCGAGGACTGAGCTTCTTCGCTCGCAAAGCAATACCGGTCCCGAAGGTTGGAGAAAGTTTCAAAAAGACATGATCTCCTTCTTCGAATTCTAGCGGCCTTCTTCTCTTATCCGCATAACTCTTTTGTCGACTCTGCGCGGCTTTCATCCTTTCTCTTATCTGACGAATCTTCTCCGTAGTCTCACGAACCAAATCCGGTCCCAACAATCTCTGCTCACCTACATCCCACCAACACAATGGTGTTCTACACTTTCTCCCATACAATGCTTCATATGGAGCCATTCCGATACTAGAATGGTAACTGTTGTTGTAGGAAAATTCCACCAATGGAAGATGATCCTCCCATCTGCCTCCACTATCAAGTACACAAGCTCTCAACATATCTTCCAATGTCTGAATCGTCCTCTCAGTTTGCCCGTCTGTCTGAGGATGGTAAGCGATGCTAACACACACCGTTGTTCCCAACGCCATATTCAATGCTCTCCAAAAATCGAGATGTGAACTTGGGATATTGATCACAGATGATACTTGTAGGGATTCCATGCAACTTCACAATATTCTTGAGATACCCATCTGCTAACCTAGCAACCTTGTGAGTCGAACGCACTGGAATAAAATGAGCGGACTTGGTCAGGCGATCCACCACTACCCAAATAGAATCATTTCCGGTTTGGGACCGTGGCAATCCCATGACAAAATCCATAGATATGCTTTCCCATTTCCATTCAGGTACATTCAACGGTTGTAACTGGCCACCTGGCTTCTGGTGCTCTATCTTAACCTTTTGACAAGTCAAGCATCAAGACACAAACTCTGCAATACCTACTTTCATACCCGGCCACCAGTACAACTGCCTCAAATCTCGATACATCTTGGTAGACCCAGGATGTATTGAGAACTGACTCTTATGAGCCTCTTCTAAAACTTGCCTCTTCACATTCTCATCATTCGGCACACAGACTCCGCCATCAAACGAATTATGCTATCACCGTCTTCGGTGTAACTCGGCAATCTCTTCTGCGCTTGCAGTTCTACATCACCTTCTTCGGCTGAGCGAATCAGATTCCTCAATGAACTTGAAATCTGAATGTGACTCAACACCAACCTGTTCCTTCTTGACTTAACTCTCAAGTTGAGGTCTCTAAACGATTCCAACAAAGACATCTCGTGCATCATCAACTCTGCAGTGTGGATAGACTTTCTACTTAAATCATCGGCCACAACATTAGCCCTACCAGGATGGTACTTCAATTCAAAATCATAATCTTTCAGGAATTCTACCCAATCTCCCCTGTCTGTTGTTCAGCTCCTTTTGGTCAAACAAATACTTAAGGCTCTTGTGGTCACTAAACACTTCGAAACGAGACCCGTACAGGTAATGTCTCCAAATCTTTAGGGCAAACACAATCGCCGCTAATTCTAAAGCATGAGTTGGGTAATTCTCTTCATGCGGCTTCAACTGTCTGGAGGCATAGGCAACTACTTGTTGATTCTGCATCAGGACACATCCTAAACCCTTACCAGAGGCGTCGCAATAGATTTGGAACCCTACAGACGGATCTGGAAGAATCAGGATGGGTGCAGAAGTCAAACGATCCTTCAATTCCGTGAAACGATTATCACAGTCCGAGTCCCAAACAAATGGCTGACCCTTGCGAGTTAACCGCGTGAGTGGAAGAACCAGCTGGGAAAATCCTTGAATGAATCTTCGATAATACCCAGCTAATCCCAAGAAACTTCTTACCTCAGTAACCGTGGATGGTTGTTCCCAGTCTACCACAGCTTCAATCTTGCTGGGATCCACTGCAACACCAGCCCTAGATATCACATGGCCCAGAAACTTAACTTCGGGCATCCAAAAATCACATTTGGATGGCTTAGCATACAACTTTTTCTCTCGGAGTACGTTCAGAACAATTTGGAGATGTTGCACATGCTCCTCAATCGTCTTAGAGTACACCGAGATATCATCAATGAACACCACCAGAAACTGATCCAGCAAATCATCAATACACAATCTCAAACTTCCGTCCTCCTTCTTGCCAAGCAACACTGGAGCACCCCATGGTGAGGCACTCGGCCGGATAAACCGTTTGGAAATTAGCTCTTCCAATTGGGCTTTCAATTCCTCCAACTCTAACGGCGACATTCTATACGGGGCTATAGAAATTGGTCCAGTGCCTGAAGCCAACCCTATAGAAAACTCCACCTCACGATCCGGAGGAAACGAAGGAACTTCATCGGGAAACACATCAAGAAATTCATTAGCAACTTGCACAGAAGATAAATCTAGACCTGTCTCAGTGGATGCAGACAACGTCATGACATAAGCTTCTGTGCCTTGAAACAAACAGTCACTGGCTGATGTGAATGAGATAACAACTTCAGAATTGGTCGACTGTAGCTCCACTGACTCGGAGGCGAAACCGATAGTCCGATGAAACAATCAACATTCACATGGTTTGCAGTCGTTCATCTCATACCTAGGACAATATCCACATTCTCGGTGGGGTGTCTGTAGCCTTGACTTTCTGAGCTTATGCAGTGTAGACCCTCTCTCGAGCTGAAGTAGGCTGATCTGACTCTTTCTTTTCCTCTTTTTGGGCAATCTGGATTGAGTGACCCTTTTTCTTAAAATATTACCACTGAGTCGCACTAGGATGACATCCACCTCTTGGGCTTCCTACCAGCGAAACACTTGGAGAATCTTGAGGAATCATACAACTGCACTTTCTTTCCCTTGATCGGCTGCCTTTTAACTTTGCATTCGGAGTTGATGGCTTAACTACCTTCTCCTTTCCAGTATTCCCTAAGATGAAACGGGTTTTAAGGAACTTCGGTCTTGGTCGAGGACTACGTCTTGGTCATCCTTCCATAATTCCGCTCATGATACACCAAGTATTGAGTTGATCAGGCTCAATGTCTCTTAGCATCACAAGTGTAATCACAACAAAGACTAACAAGGAATCGACTCAACCCTAAACTAAACTAAGCCCGACTAGGTCGAACTGCTCTGATATCATTATGTAACACCCCGATAAATTCTAACATATAGAATCACCGAAATGCACTAAATGGCATACATCAGAGTAACTTCCTGTTATTGAAATATTGAACACAACTAAAACTTTTGACAATACATAATAACTGGTTCTCTGAACCTCATAAACTTTCTGAAAATGCTTAAGTTCCAAAACTTAAGACTTGTACATATCCTGGTGTTCAATACTCAAAACATAAAGGAGCGGAAACGATTTTACAACTTGACAATGAAAGTTATACAATCGGAACATAGAAACAATAAACGGAACAAAGGTCTAAAACATTAAACTAGGTCTTCAATGAATCCAAGAGTCACACCAGCTAACCATGCTTTACCGCCTTTGCTTTCCCCTGTTTCTCTGTAAAAACCACAAATATGAAGGGTGAGATAAACATTATCTCAGTGAGTCCTATCGAGACCCCTTACTACTCTAGCGGTTCATTATGACTTGTTTTGAACTCATGGTCCTAAAAAGCAACCACGTGGAAATACATTCAGTTCCTGTAACCTTCATGCTCATGGCCCTCCTAAGCGACACATGAAGCATGCAATCTTTGTTCCATGTTTTTAGCATAACACCTCAGTCTACCTATTTTATAGGCATCTCTTGACCTTTTGGTGAACCCATCCCGCTATTTCTAGCAGGGGAAACATTCTTGAGTCTAGGTTTTAGGGCTCATGACTTCTCCTCCCCTAGTATGCTAACCTCTTAGGGTCGTCACCCTTTATCCTCTTGTATTTATTATACATTTTCAGTCTGTGTACCCTCATTGGGCTGTTAGTCATTCCAGTCAAGTACCATGTACCATATCAGTCAATTTCAGTGTATAATATCAGTCAAGTACCGTGTGTTATTATCATTCTTTAACATTTGCACTCTCGCGTTCTCTAAGAGCGGTTTTTCATTTTATTCATAACACACAATCTTTCTATCGAACATGTTCAATCTCATACCATTGTTACCTTTACATTGTTGTGGGACCTTGGGGAATGGATTGGAAGAGGATTGGAATCATTTGGAATGGATAAAAAGGTACTTTGAAATTGAAGGTCAGAAGGTCTCACACGACCCGTGCGTATAGGCGCACGACCCGTGTGTGGTTGAACAGTTTGCAGAAGATTTCCAGAAAGATACGCACGACTCGTGCGACTTGGCGCACGATCCGTGCGTGATCCACTAAAATTTTATAAAGTTCCAGAGACATACGCACGACCCGTGCGACTAGGCGCACGATCCGTGCGTGTTTTAAAAACCCAATTCCTGTCGTATCAGAGGGAGGCGCACGACCCGTGCTCGTAGGCACACGATCCGTGCGTCTCTATCTGTTTTCGAGAAAATAGTGTTTTCATGAGTAATCCATTCCGTTCCGATTCCAAAATCCCTTCCGATCGAGACCCAAACTCAAACACGCATTAAAATAATATATCATAGCGTTCCAACACAATCAATCACACAATATATGATTTAAGTTACGATTCTTTGGAGAAAACGGTTTTTAAATAAGTTTCCTTTCGATAACAAAAACGTGTGACCATGGTTTTCGAAAATAAAACTCAGAACGCAAAAACATTCCCTAAGCGAGTTATAGAACTCACCTATCGTGATGAAAATCACGCAATTTCTGAAACACTTGGAGTTCAACGACACCGAACGTGCACGAACTTGTTCCGTAACGGTCCTACTCGTTCCCACGAACTCCACGCTCTCTCCAATTCGAATCCCAGCGACTTTGAGCTACTGACCCTCTTCTCTAATTGTTTCAAACAGCTAGGTGATGTCTCCCAAGGTTCTATCCCAGCTCTAAGATGACATGCAACACATTGAAAGCGCTACAACTCCATTTTTGGCTCTATGAAGCTTTGTGGGTCGAAAATGGTGGCTGAAGCAAGAGGGCGATTCAGCAGTTAATAATGGTGTCAATGGAAAGGTCTTGGAAAGAGGATGAGAATGAGCTAGAATCGACTTACATGCAATGGAGGAATATGAAATCTTCAGCTTCCTTCCTCTTCTCTCCCTCTCTCGCGTAGCTCCCTCTCTCTACCTCTCAAACTCTGTTTTCAATTTTCTGAATTGTGAAGTGTGGCTGAGGGTGTTTGGTATAAGTTCAGCTGGGGTTCATTTAAAGATGGAATGACTAAATCGCCCCTCCCTCCTTCATTCTCACTTAAGCTACTTATAACTCACAATTATTCAACAATTCACTTACTTAACATAATGTACTAATTATGCATGACTACAATTTATTAATTAAACAATTCATGATAATCCTCTTGCTAATTTAATTAATCTAATTAGCTAATTAGGGGATGTTACATGAACTATCATCCAGGCAAAGCTAATGTCGTGGCTGATGCTTTAAGTCGAAAGTCCTTGCATATGTTGGCAATGATGGCTAAGGAGTTAGAGTTGATTGAGGAATTCAGGGATTTGAGTTTGGTTTGTGAAGTGTCGCTTCAGAGTGTTAAGTTGGGTATGTTGAAGATTAATAATGAGTTCCTTGACAGTATCAGAGAAGCCCAGAAGCTGGATATCAAGTTGGTGGATTTGATGGTCGGGGATGATCAGCCTGAGGGTAGTGACTTTAAGTTGGATGCGCATGGTGTTTTGAAATTCCGTGATAGGATTTGTATTCCTGAAGGCGCAGAGCTGAAGAGAGCAATTTTAGAAGAGGGTCATCGAAGTAAGTTAAGTATTCATCCGGGAGCTACGAAGATGTATCAAGATCTGAAGAAGTTGTTTTGGTGGCCTGGTATGAAGCGAGACGTGGCACAGTTCATTTATGCATGTTTGACTTGCCAGAAGTCAAAGGTGGAGCATCAGAAGCCTGCTGGACTGATGCAACCGTTAGAAATTCCGGAGTGGAAGTGGGATAGCATTTCGATGGATTTCGTGACGGGATTGCCTAATACTGCGAAGGGGTATGATGCAATTTGGGTGATTGTTGACAGGTTAACGAAATCGTCTCATTTTGTTCCTATCAGCATCACGTATCCGGTGTCGAAGTTGGCAGAGATTTATATTCGGGAGATTGTGAAGCTTCATGGAGTTCCTAAGAGTATTGTTTCGGATAGAGATCTGAGGTTCACTTCCGATTTCTGGAAGAGTTTGCAAGAAAAGTTGGGGTCTAAGTTGAGGTTGAGTTCGGCATATCATCCTCAGACAGATGGTCAGTCAGAAAGGACAATTCAGTCATTAGAAGATTTATTGAGGGCTTGTGTTTTGGAACAAGGAGGTTCTTGGGATTCTTACCTTTCGCTGATTGAGTTCACGTATAACAATAGTTACCATTCTAGTATCGGGATGGCACCTTTTGAGGCATTGTATGGTCGGAAGTGTAGAACACCGCTGTGTTGGTATAAGTCTGGAGAGAGTGTGGTGCTTGGACCAGAAATTGTTCGGGAGACAACAGAGAAGATAAAGTTGATCCGTGAGAAGATGAAGGCTTCGCAGAGTCGTCAGAAGAGTTATCACGACAAGAGGAGAAAAGATTTAGAGTTCCAGGAAGGTGAGCATGTATTTTTGAGAGTCACTCTAGTGACCGGTGTTGGCCTTGCTTTGAAGTCGAAGAAGCTCACTCCTCGATTCATTGGTCCTTATCAGATTTCCGGGAGAGCTCGGAATGTGGCGTATAGAGTGGCTTTCCGCCAAATCTTTCGAATTTGCACGACGTGTTTCATGTGTCGCAACTTCGGAAGTATGCTTCGGATCCATCTCATGTGATCCACATGGATGATGTGGAGGTGCGGGATAATCTCACGATGGAGACTATGCCTGTGAGGATTGAAGATCATGAGGTGAAGGTGTTGAGAGGCAAGGAAATTGCATTGGTGAAGGTGGTCTGGTTAGGAGCTGCCGGTGAGAGCATGACTTGGGAGTTGGAGAGTAAGATGCGGGAGTCCTATCCAGAGCTGTTTGATTCAGGTGAGTTTTCGAGGACGAAAACATTCTAAGTGGGGGAGAGTTGTAACGCCCAAATATTTAATTAAATTATTTAATTAAATATTTTGGTATTCAATTATTTATTTATATATTTTAGTTGGTGTAATTATATTAACGTTGGATTAAGAGGTGTGTAAATGAATATTAGGGGATGGCGTTAGTGACCGGGCTTAAGCTGGAGGAAAGCCCGTGATCCAAGTCCACTAGCTAGGCGCATAGGTGAAGCGCCTAGGCTAGGGTTAGTACTCATTTTCGAATTGTTTGAGAAAGAAAGAAAGAGAAGTTGCGAAATAGAGAGAGGAGATGAGAGAAAGGATTCGGCGCACGAGGGAGAAGAGAAGGAGAGGAGAGTTCGCGAATTCCAAGGGAGCAGAGAGGAGCTGTGTTGCTGAGGTTCTGTTGGTGACTTGATCAAGAGAATTGGTGCTCTCCTACTATAAGGTAAGGGTGGGGTTCTTCCTTATAATAGGGTTTTATGTTGGGGTTATGTGGGAATAGATCCTATGATGCCTAGGGTTTGATTTTGATGTGTAGTTTGATGGTGGTTGAATCATAACTAGGTTGATTGAAAATACTTGCTTGTTGATGATTGTTGTGACCCTAAGAATTGGTGATTCGTTGTTGCTATAACTAATTACATGCTAGATGTTCGATAAAATGTTTGTTTGATGTTGTGAATAGCAAATCATGATAATTAACATTGGAGGATTAATGATTGGTGATTGAATTGGTGATATGATTTGCATATGTGGTGTTTTGGTGAATTTGGTGTGATGCTGTATTTGGGGCCCTGGTGCTGGGCGCCATTTCTGGTGGGTGTGTGTGTGTGCCAATGTTGCTGTTTCTGGTGCCCAGTGCATGGGCGCCGTGTTTGGGTCATGTTGCGTTCAGTTTCGTGTTGTGTTGCAGGAAACGGCGCCCTGTGCCTGGGCGCCACATCCTGGGTTGTGTTGCGTTTCTGTGTGTTGCTGTCTTAGGCGCCCAGTGCCTGGGCGCCGTGTCTAGGTGTGTTCCTGATGGTGTTCTGCTGTGTCCCCTGATGTCTGGGCGCCAAGGGCGCCAAATCCTGCTGTGCTGCCTGCTAGGCGCCTCCCTGGGCGCCAGTTCCTGCGTTGTGTTGCCTATGGGTGCCATGGGCGCCATATCCTGTGCCTTGTTGCGTTTTGTGTTTCCTGGGCGCCAAGGGCGCCAGTTCCTGTTGCTGGCCAATTTCCAGCGTGTTCCCTGCACTGGGCGCCATTTTCAGGATGTTTCGTCAATTTTTCCCCGATTTTGTTTTTGACATATCTTTTGGAAAATTGTCGCTTGTCTCTGGAGTTGGGAAAAATCATTGCGTCTCAAATGTTTTGGAAATTGTTGTCCTCTTGGTGTCTTAGTGCGGTTTGAGCTAGGTGTGAAGGCTCAAACCTTGGTGTTGTTGGAACTAGGTGTGAAAGTTCCAAGTCTTGGTGTTGTTGGAACTAGGTGTGAAGGTTCCCAGTCTTGGTGTTCTGTTGTGTCGGGTAATTTGGTGTTTCGGTGTCATTGGGCTTGGTGTGAAAGCCTCACTTTGGTGATATTTGGTGATTGTTGTTGGTGTGTCACATTGTGACTAATTTGGTGATTGTCTGTGTGCATTCATGGTGTCGCATACAGCATATGCATTTATTTTGGTGAAGGCCTTTGGTCTTGGAGCTAGGTGTGAAAGCTCAAATTTTCTAAAACTGGTGAGCCTGGTGTGAAAGCCTGATTTTTGGTGAATTGGTGAGCCTGGTGTGAAAGCTCTCAATTT
This sequence comes from Astragalus membranaceus, assembly GCA_039519185.1. Taxonomy (NCBI): domain Eukaryota; kingdom Viridiplantae; phylum Streptophyta; class Magnoliopsida; order Fabales; family Fabaceae; genus Astragalus; species Astragalus membranaceus. Next base: position 161,798,163 of record CM076849.1, on the reverse strand, counting down.
TGGTGATGCCTCTATTTACAGGCAAAATTTTGGTGACTTGGTACCACATGTATATGCCCGTTGGTGTGGGTTGCATTCATGCATTGTCATGACATTTGGTGACTGAATTCTGGTGTTATAATTTGATTGTGTTTATGATTATATGTATGTAGTGGAATGGTAGCTATAGTCGTCATGTTCTGACATATTGCCTATCATTTTACGCTATTATATTGAAGATATCTCACCCCTTCTGTTTGAATGTTACCTCTATGCGGTAACGTGCAGGTGATTGCGAGTGAAGGCTTAGGTACCTTCGCTATTCTGAGTCGGTGTCGTCGGTGTCCTTTTCTATGATGTGTAACACTCAAGGGGGGATAAACGCTAAACTTTAGTTGATGCATTTTATTTGTTTGCGTCCATTCAGGACGTTATGATTTCATGTGTTTTGAAACTTGTTCTTATTTCCGCTGCGTGGTGATGTATTTAACTAAACAGGTGTTATGGGCTTAGTCCCTTTTTGATAAAGTATTATATACCGTATGTGACATTTTGGTTTTGATGAATGTGTGACATCTCTTTTCGAAGTATGAAATAAATTTTTGAAACTCTGATTTTATTAAATAATTATCGGGTAGAAAAGGGGTGTTACAGGGTGCCAAGTGAAAGCAGCCTGCGCCCATGAGGGCGCCTGGCAGGGCACCAAGTGAAAGCAGCCAGCGCCCATGAGGGCACCTGGCAGGGCGCCAAGTGAAAGTAGCCAGCGCCCACGAGGGCTCCTGGCGGCCAAGTGAAAGCAGCCAGCGCCCATGAGGGCACCTGGCAGGGCGCCTGGCAGCGCGCCAAGTGAAAGCAGCCAGCGCCCATGAGGGCTCCTGGCAGGGCGCCAAGTGAAAGCAGCCAGAGTACATGAGGGCGCCTGGCAGGGCGCCAAGTGAAAGCAGCCAACGCCCATGAGGGCTCCTGGCAGGGCGCCAAGTGAAAGCAGCCAGAGTACATGAGGGCGCCTGGCAGGGCGCCAAGTGAAAGCAGCCAGTGCCCATGAGGGCGCCTGACAGGGCGCCAAGTGAAAGCAGCCAGCGCCCATGAGGGCGCCTGGCAGGACGCCAATAAAAAAGCAGGCAGCGCCCACAAGGGCGCTTGGCAGTAGGGCGCGTGGCAGGAGGTGGTCTAGAAGCAAGTCCTTCGCAAGGGGGCAGACAGCACTGTGTAACAAGACGCACAAGCACCCGTGAGGGCACCAAACCTTGTCTCGCAAAATCTGCTCCACGAGGAGTCACACAGTTTATACGCGCCCAAGGCACCCATGAGGGCACCAAAACGAGCACGTGAGCAAAAAACGTGAGTGCATGAGCACATAAGAAAAAAAAATAGTGCACGAACACGTGAACAAAAAAAAGAGTGCCAAGCACATCCGGGAAGGCACCAAGGCACCCTAGAGGGCGCCAAAACAAGTTTCGCAGGATGGCGCCAAGCACATCCAGGCTGGCACCAAGGCGCTCTAGAGGGCGCCAAAACATGTTTCGCAGGATGGCACCAAGCACATCCAGGAAGGCACCAACATGTTTCGCAGGATGGCGCCAAGCACATCCAGGCTGGCACCAAGGCGCCCTAGAGGGCGCCAAAACATGTTTCGCAGGATGGCACCAAGCACATCCAGGAAGGCACCAAGGCGCCCTAGAGGGCGCCAAAACATGTTTCGCAGGATGGCGCCAAGCACATCCAGGAAGGCACCAAGGCGCCCTAGAGGGCGCCAAAACATGTTTCACAGGAGGGCCCCAACATCAGGAGTCCTGGCACAAGGCGCCCATGAGGGCGCCGGATCCTCCTCCAAACGCAACAAGGCGCCCATGGCGCCCATGAGGGCGCCAGATCCTGCTCCATGAGTCGGCATCCAAGACAACATGACAAGGCCCCCACGAGGGCACCATCTACAACACGCTCGCAGGGAACAACATCAGAGGCGCCTCTCAGGAATTAACAAGTGGTTAGCAAGGCGCCCACGAGGGCGCCATCATCAGGATATCTCAACACCATGGCACAAGGCGTCCAGGAGGGCGCCAATATCAGGATACGACACCCTAGCTTGACGCTTGGCACAAGGATTACCCCATAGGAGGCCTGAGTAATGGTCGCAACAAGGTGATCTTGTACGACCCAACAAGATAGACAGAGTAACGCATTACGGCGAAGAAAAAAATTCTCATTTTTACTCTAGAGAGTGAAAATGATAAAACACGGTCATAACAAAGGTGGTGTCCCGCGCAACTTCACACATCCGGTAGACCGACCAAAATCCTTCAAGCCAAGACCATCCTCCGGAATAATCTCGGCTTGGGGGGAAACTGTTCTGGACTGGACCAAGAGGTTCATTAGCAAAAGCAGGGGGTGCGTTTAGCAATCGGATATGGATAAGCCCAATCGATTCGGCCCATATCCACAACTCACAAGCCCAATACGCTTGGAGGGTTCAGATCGCCTCCACTGATCCGGCGATCCACAACGAACATCAATTTACTATAAATTCCGGCTCGCAAAGCCATTTACTATAAATTCCCTTGCAAATTCACTAGCTTATTCTCATACTGATTTGAGCGTCGGAGTGGCTTTCCAGGTACCCCCCCCCCCCCCCCGGGCGCTCACTGACCTCCTGCTAGGGAAGCAAGAGACCTACCAACAGCAGCCTAACAAAATACTGCTAGGTACAGAACACTACTCGACTATAGAGACCTTTTGTGAGTAAATTATTACTATTAGAAGTGACAATGATCAAACTCGAATGACTTATTAGTCCACTAAAAGTAGATATACTCACTACCAAAAGTACTTTACTTTGTAAGCGTTTTTAATAACATTCACAAATTGGTTTGCGGGTATATATTTGACAATCATTTGTAAACCTCATATGAGCAATTGAATATTGTTTTTCAGCCAACGTCCTTTATGAATTATTATCCCACATAGGTTAGGGTAGGGGTAGATGTGCAAACCGTTGTGGTAAAAAATCTGGTTCAAGGGGGTAAAAAATCCAATATGATTTTTTGACAACAAAAATCTAATATTGTTGATTAGCAATTATTACTACTAGAAGTGACGATCACACTTTTGTTTTAGATAAGCATTTGTATTAAGGGGCTCACAAGGGGTGCACCAACCTCTTACACCTAGGGGGACTCGTTAAAACCTCTGTGGGCCAAAATCTATTGGTTAAAAGACCCAGGGAGGGAAAAAGAGTACCCCGATTACATAATAGCGTTCTAGGAGCATTACAATAATGAAACACATCCCAACGGACAATTGAACCAATCCGACCATACTACCCCACAATTTCTCCCCTTCCTAGCTTTAAACCAACTCCACACACTATATTTAATCCCCAATACAATTTCGGAAGTAGACACCGCCTCCCCATTGAACACTGCTTTGTTTCTTGTTAGTCAAATATTCCGTACGACCGCCAACCAAATGAGATGCTTGACGCCTTTGCTTTTCTTGCCTTTCACTATCTTGCCGAATTCCATAAAATGAGTAACCAAATCATCAACAACAGCACTCGGTTTGCCCAGCCAAGAGAACACCTGCTGGCAAACAATTTAAGTCGCTTCGCAAGTGAGAAACAAATGCTTCACCGTCTCTTGATCGTTGGAGCATAACACGCAATTGAGATTGTCTTGATTCTGCAGAATTCCACGCCTAAAGAGAGCATCTCGGGTAGCCAATTTATTCAACAACACCCTCCATGCGAAAATTAAAACTTTTGATGGTGCTTCCTTCTTCCAAAACTTCGAGCATGCTGTTGTCATTCCTTCGTCAACCTGTCCGCTGCCACCTGTAAAATAACAACTCAGCCAGATATAGCATCGTTTCACTATGAAGCCATTGACCGAATCCAACACCCATGACCATCTGTCATCAACGTGCTAGAAAGGAACAACATCCAGCAACAGTTCAGTTAACTGTACCACATTCTGTGCGTCCTCTCCCACCAATTCATTCGCCCAATTCCAATTCCAACGCCAACCGCTCTCGGTCCATGATCCCATGTCTTCGATCACAGCCTCCAGCATGATACTGCTGCTATACACCGAATGAAACAACTCAGCAAGTCGTTCCCTGCCCAACCAAATGTCGTTCTGAAGTCGCACCAAATTTCCTCGTCCCAATTTTAGTTTAACCTAATGGTCAAACCATCCCGCTTCCAAATTTGTTCCTTCACCTAACAAACACAAGTCTCGTCACCAAATAGAATTTTTCGACCACCCTCTTCTATACTCAATTTCACCGGGCCATCTACCATACAAATCATATCTTTTCGACAAAACGTTTTTCCATAAATGATTCCCTTCCTCCACCAAAATTCTCCATCTCCATTTAGTTAGGAGGGCTATGTTGAAAGCTTCCAAATTTTTAATTCCAAGCCCCCCCTTGTCTTTAGGTGTGAAAACTAAATCCCAACTCACCCATGCCATCTTTTGGTTATCCTCATTACTCCCTCACAAGAACCTCCTTTGCAATTTCTTAATTTCTTCAATCACTTTTTTCGATGCTCTATAAAATGAAAGAAGATATAGTGGTAGAGAAGCTAATATCGAATTTATAAGTGTTACCCGGCCACCAATAGAGAGTTGCTGGCTCTTCCAACTATTAAGGCGTGCCTTGATTGAATCAATAACCGGTTGCCAAGTGCTTATTCTTCTCGGGCTTGCACCCACCGAAACTCCTAAGAACTTGAACGATGCTGTCCCTAATTTGCAAGCAAGAAATTGAGATATCCCCGTCATTATTCTATCATCCATATTGATGCCAATCACATTACTCTGCGCAAAATTGACGTTTAATCCCGATGTTAATTCAAAGCTCCTTAGTATTGGTTTCAAACACCAAATGCTCTTTTCCCCTCCGTCACAAAAGAATATCGTATCATCCGCAAATTGTAGGAATTCAACCGAGAGAGAATCGCTAATCTTAAACCCATTAAGATTGTTTGTCTCCACCCCCTTCTGCACAAGCCCCGCCAATCCTTCCGCCGCAATCAAAAACAAAAACGGGACTTGAGGATCTCCTTGTTTTAGGCCTTTTTGAGCCACAAACTCTTCGGTTGGGCTACCATTCACCAAGACCGAAATAGAATTGGATGAAAAGCACACACGCATTCATCTTCTGCATTTCTCACCAAAACCCATCCTTTCCAACATGTAATCTAAATACGCCCAGCTCACTGAGTCATAAGCTTTCTCAAAATCAGCTTTTATCACTACACATTTCTGCCTTATTCTCTTCGCCATGTCCATAGTCTCATTTACTACAACCACGCCATCTAATATATTTCTCCCCGCTAAGAAAGCACTTTGACAATCTGATATAACATCTTTTAACACGCTTTTTAATCTTCCCGCTAACACCTTTGCTAACATCTTATACAAACTCCCAATGAGAGAGATCGGCCTGTACTCACCTAGTCCTTGTGGATTATTTGTTTTTGGAATAAGAGCTAAGAAAGAAGCACTAACCGCCTTGGGTAATTTTGCCAGCCTGTGGAGTTAAAATTGTATCCATCCGGTCCCGGGCTTTTGTTCCCATCACAATCCCACACCGCTTCTCTGATTTCTTCCCTTGAGAAAGGCGCCATTAACATCTCGTTATCCCCCTTGAAATTTGTTTGAATTGAATTCCATCCAATGTTGGCCTATTGTAATTTTCTTCCTTGAACTTCTCCTTATAGTGTTCTTTCACCGCCTTTTTAACACCCCACATCATCCACCCACACGTCGTTTACCAAAAGTTTCACCAACTGAGTTCTTCTTCTATTGCCTCTAATGCATGCATGGAAAAATCTACTATTTGAATCTCCTTCCGCCAACCATCGAATTCTAGATTTTTGCGCTAAGCTTTCTTTGGCATGTATTTTCTTCCAAAAATCTTCAGTCAACCGTTGCCTTTGTTCATCATTGATACAACCTCCCTCCGTTACCACCCTTTTGATATCATTCAAATCTCTTACAATATTCTCAATTCTAAGATCTTTGATACCAAAGACCTCACGATTCCACCGTCTAAGCGTTTCTTTCAACATTTTCAATTTTTTTTTAAAACGAAAGAATCCCTCCCTTCCACTTGAAAAGACAACCAACATTCCTGGACGAACTTCTTGAAATCTTCATGACCCAACCAACAATTATTGAACCTAAAAGGTTTAGGTCCCCAATTTACTCCCGAAGTAACTAGCCAAACTGGGCAATGATCGGATATCTCTCTATCACCAATCCCTTGAGCACTAATACTCCACCTGAATATCAATCCTTCAGTCATTAAAAATCTGTCTAGTCTGCTTGCTCTACCATCTGATCCGAAACACGTGAATTTTTTACCCAAAGCCGGTACATCAACAAGCTCCATATGTTCAATGAAAGCGGCAAACTCCCTCATCTCAACTTGGTTGAAGTTGGCCACACAACCCACCCTCTCTGACCTTGAGGTAACTGCATTAAAATCCCCTGCTATTCACCAATCTCCTCTTTCGAAACCATTTTTTAGACACTTCAAGTTTTCCCAGATCCTTCTTTTACCCGCCATGTTACAAGCGGAGTACACATTCACCAAGTAACAAACATGGCCTTTTACCTTAGCGCACACCCCTATGAAATGCTCTCCAGAGAATGAGGACATAACCTCCATGATTCCCGGTTTCCATACACTTAGCATTCCTCCTGACTGTCCAGCTGCATCCTTGCTTATCCAATCAAAATTTGGCTTCCCCCAAATACTGGCAAGCATTCTCTTTGAGAGATCACTACTCTTTGTTTCTTGAATCATACAGAGATCTATTTTCTCCTCCACCATCATCTTCCTCAGGCGCCTTCTTTTTGCAGCACCCCCCCACCCTCTCATGTTTAATGTTGCAATCTTCATTTAGACAAATTTTTCTTCTCCTTCCTTCCTTTTGGCCTCTGATCTCTAGCTTCCAATTCTCTAATTCTTCCCACATACTCCTCGTCCATACTCTTTCCTGTGACACCATGTTTTTCTTGAGCGAAACTCCACACCTTATTGGCCCCTGATATCTCATGTTCCACCAAATTCCTTACATTGCAAAAACGAATATCAGAGTCACCGATTGACACATCTCTGATACTTTCCTCCCCATTGTTACCATTAATAGAAAAAGACAGGTCTGAATTTGGATATTTTCGTGAGACAACATGTACCTTAGAAGCATCAACGTTACCAGAGGAGTCACCAAGTGAAGGTATCAAGCTCCTAGCCTCTTCTCTAACCAATCCTACAGTAACTTCATTTTTAACACCCGAAGATGCTCTCTCTTTTTTACTCTTGGACTTATTTAGTTTGTTGCATTTTTTCCTCTCCATTCTAGGCCCAAATTCTGAGTTGGCCCGAGATCTCCTCACATTAGCTTGAGTTGATGACAATTTTTTGAATTGGCCCACGTTCACTACCACCTTGGACATCATCATGGCCCATAATAACATTGTGCCCATTTACTTCAGCCAGCCGCCACTCAATATTTCTCTCTCCTTCAACTCCTGACCCACAATCATCAATGTTCACTTTTTTTTTTTATTTTCCACATGCAATTCAATTGCCAGTGCCGATTTTTTAGTTTCCTCGGCGAAAGTCCACTAGTGGAAAAAAGACATTTAGCGTCGGTTATCGCTCGACGCTAAATCGCCCGATGCTAAATGTCATACATTTAGCATCGGTTATTTAACCGGCGCTAAATGTCACATTTAGCATCGGGTGTTCAGATAACCGATGCTAAATGTCCATTTCATCACTGTTTTTGCTGTCTGAAAATGACATTTAGCATCGGTTATTTGAAACAACCGATGCTAAATGTCCTGAAAAATGACATTTAGCATCGGGTGTTTGAATCAACCGATGCTAAATGTCCTGAAAGTGACATTTAGCATCAGTTATTTGAAACAACCAATGCTAAATTTCCTGAAAAATGACATTTAGCATCGGGTGTTTGAAACAACCGATGCTAAAGGACATTTAGCATCGGGTGTTTGAAACAACTGATGCTAAATGTTCTGAAAGTGACATTTAGCATCGGTCGTTCCAAATAACCGATGCTAAAAGTCATTTTTGATAAAAAAAAATGACATTTAGCATCGGTTGTTTCAAACAACCGATGCTAAATGCCATTTTCTTGATAAAAAAAATGACATTTAGCATCGGTTGTTTAAAACAACTGATGCTAAATGTTTATATTTTTAATTGGAAGTTGATAGTTTTGTCTTTGTAACAGTACACTTACAATATCAACATACAATAAATTTGGTGTTCAAATTATGAGCAAGGAACCTTAGCATTGTAAAAGTTCTGTCTACGACAAAAAACCGAACAGAAATAAGAACAAGGAAATATGCTCAACTCTATAAACTCATTCTTAAGTTCCTTTGGCTGGTCCAACCACTTAAAGGCTTCGTCATTATCAGAGGAAGTTTATTTTCTTCATGCTCCAAGGCCACTGGTCAAAAGAGTGTTGATCTCTCCAATTATATTAACTAGCCTTCCATCAAAGAGGGATGAAAGTGTACTCTCACACAGTTTTTTAAGTTCTTTTGTTTTTGCCACGGCTGCATCCTGCAATTCACTCAACACTTAGTCTGTCTCTTGTACAGTAACATCGATAGCAGTGAATTAAAAATAAGAGCAACGAAAAAGAGGGGTTTATAGTTTGCTTTGCTAGTTAAAATAAGTACAAAGTGGAAATACTACAGAAATATACTGACTTATATCTACTAATTAAAGCAAAACAGAGAAAAGAAATGACAATTTTTGGTTCTTCCAAAACAACATATTGCCATTGCCTCAACTAAAAAATTTGGGTAAATCAGTGATGCTAAGAGACTACTCAACAGGTTATAATGATGCCCACCAAATATGTTAAATTCTAGTTTTAAACTCTAATGATGCCCACTTATCAAAAATATTTAGCAACTTAAGTTTTTATCTGACATAGGTAGCATCACAATCTCTGACGAATAGTTATGATCCCTATTTACCACGATAACATGTATCTATAAATAGTTTATAGAGGTATAGGGGCTCAAATTTCACCTATTTTGCTACAAAGAAACAATGGAATGAAGAAGGGGGGAGAGACAAGCAAGGATTAGTCCAACAGTTTTGAGTTCTTAAATTAGACTATAATGCATGAAGTTGGTTGGACAATACAAATACTATTCCCTAACATGTATCTATAAATAGTTTATAGAGGTATAGGGGCTCAAATTTCACCTATTTTGCTACAAAGAAACAATGGAATGAAGAAGGGGAGAGAGACAAGCAAGGATTAGTCCAACAGTTTTGAGTTCTTAAATTAGACTATAATGCATGATGTTGGTTGGACAATACAAATACTATTCCCTAAAATTGAGCAAGCACACAAAAGTATAACTTACTTGGTTTGGCCACAGTGATGACAAAGAATTCTGCAGTTCCATTCGCTTAGTAGCCAAGTCCTTCAATCCCTCTTTCAATTTGACTTCATGGTGTTTCTTTTCTTCCAGTGAATTTGACTTTGCATCGTTTCTATACCATCAGCAGCATACTGCTGTAATACAAAGGGAGAAACTGCCTGGACTTGATTTTGTAGCGACAAAGTTTCCTCATTCTTCAATTCAGCTGACCGTTGATTTAAAAAGGATTTCATCTGATGGCATAAAAATCAATGCAATAAATTAAGATTTTTTTTTTGGGAACCACATCTCCTGCAAATATCTTGATTTTTTCTGCTCGCTCAGGTCCCAGCAACAAAATGCAATCTACACATTAAATACTGAAATTCTCATCACAAACCAGAAGAACCTCCCAATGATTTCCATCTTAAATCATATATCAAGGGAAAGTGGGAAAAAAAGGTTGTGCTAGAACAAAATGAAAAGCTTTCAGTCTACCTTTTCTTCTCTTCTTTCTTTTTTTTTCGATGGCAGTTTTGCGCTCTACTGACCAAAGGCTTGAACTGGAAGATTTATGAGCAGGACTTTTGTAGAAGGACTTTTACACCCTCTTGGTGAAATAGAATGACTTTTCGCCTGTATGAAGATAAGAAGCTATTAGTCCATTGCTGTCTAGAAAAAGAAGCTACCATAAATAAGCCAAAGAAGATACCTTCTGCTTGCACCATCCCCACTCATTGATAGTTCCATCATCAAGGTGTTGTACCATAAAATTCTCAATTTCTGTCTGCTTGTTTGGGTCCCGTAAACACATATAACAAATAATTAGCTGCCTACAAACATCATGATTTATACAATATACTATACCCATTTTATAGCTGCACAATACCTTGCCAAGTAGAGCAGGTGCTATAATGGCATTAACATTCTCCACAGCCTAAGCCAAAAAAAATTGGAATCTTATCATTAGATCAAATTATTAAGAAAATAAAAATAAATTTACCGCCCTCCATCAGACACAGATTTTAAAAAACAAATCTATCATGTCTGGGCCTGTGAAAGTATCACCACAATGTCTTCCATTGCATGCATTAATCTTCCAAGTGAAGTATATATAAGTGAGATTAGAAATAAGGGAGTAACTTTTAGCACCCCAATATTTGCTAGCATGCATCCCCTCCTAGAAAATTTTATGGACACAATCATCTCCATACCAATGGATCAGGAGCATCCTTTTGCTTGCACATGATCCATGGAACTCCAATATCTAGTGAAACTGCCATTTTTGCAGCCCATTGGACATAATCATCTCCATCCACTTCATAAGCAAGTTGCATATGGTTGTACTCATTCTCAATCTACATTGCATAAATAAAAACAAATTGTAAGGATATTGTTGTATATAATACTGAGAACTAAATAAAATATCAATAGACTTGGTAGAAAAATGAAGTTGAAAAATCAAACCTGAGCCAAAATGATGGGGCCTCCTTGTGGAGCAAAGAGCTTCTCTTCTTTCATCTTTTGTATAATAGTTGATACATATTGTTTCATATGCTTCTGCAAATCATAAAGCATTTCACATTTCAGTAATCTTAATTCATAGCATCAATTTCCAAAAACTAGAAGCACACATATTATATAATGGAGAATAGAATATAGTTGGTTACCTTGAAAGGTTCATTGTTAGATCGGAATATGATGTCAGGAACCTCAAAAACAGATCTTGTCCAAAGCCTACAATGTTACACAATCACAACATCATTAGCCAAAAACATTCATATACACAAAAAACTTAGGGTTTCGAAGGGAACTTACATCAAGAACTTAGGGTTTCGAAACGTTGCCTCCAATAAACAGAGAGATTTAAGAACCAAACGTTGCCTCCAATAAACAGAGACATGTGAGAACGGAAAGTTGAGACGGCGACGGCGATGGCGAGCAAGGGATAACTTCCTGAGACGGCGACGGCGAGCAAGGTCCTCCTGAGATGGAGACGGCCTCCTTTGGGTTTCGAAAACGCGAGTGAGAGAGCGAGATGTTGGGTGAGAGAGTTCAGAGAGCGAGATGTTGGGTTTCGAAAACGCGAGAGTGAGAATGCGAGATGTGTTGAAGGAATGGGAGAGTGAAGAGAGTGAGAGTTCAGAGAGTGAGAGTGTGAAGAGAACGAGAGAGTTCAGAGAGTGACAGTGAAGAGAACGATGAGAACGAACGCGAGAAATGCGATGGAAAAATTGGGAAAAAAAATAAAAGGGGGCATTTAACATCGGGTGTTTAAACACCCGATACTAAATGTGTTATTTAGCATCGGGTGTTTAAACACCCGATGCTAAATGTGTATCTCTAACACATTTAGCATCGGTTGTTTAAACACCCGATGCTAAATGTAGGCATGAAAACTAAAAACTTCTGTTTAATTGCAAAATTGCCACCGCGCCTACCTTTAGCATCGGTTGTTCAAACAACCGATGCTAAATGGTACTTTTTAATGTCAAACTTCCACTAGTGGTCTTTTCATTTTCTTTTTCCACGTCTCCAATCATATCATCAATACCATGTTGCATCTCATCTTGTGCCACTACATTTATTTTCTCCGTTTGTCCATGTGCCTCTTCAATATTGACTTTTTCCATCCCGCCTAGAGCCACCACATCATTTATTTTTTCTATATCTCCATTGAATGACCCCAAGTTGTAACCCCAACGGGTTCAACTTCACTTTCATCAAATCTTGTTGGAGTACCATCAAAGAGGAAATATTTAAATTTGTTCCGGATTGGGCCGGAGCCCAACATTGTCACAAGGCCGTCCGCAAGCGGCCCAATTAGCGAAGCAGAGAGGCTTGACCTAGATCGCAGGATCAACGGCCCAGATCAAGCCATATGCGATCCGACGGTCGCCCGCAGAGCCTCTGACACTATATATAGAAGTCTGACCTCAACTGACAGGTACCCTTTTTACACAAAACGTTACTCTGCTCGAATATTAACCCCCACTGACTTGGGCGTCGGAGTGTCATCGCAGGTACACCCCGCCTGAGCTCTGAACACGACCAACGACTATTCAGCTCGACTTCACCACCACCTTTGCTCAAGTAGCAAGCGACCTCAACGAACCAGTAACGTGACCAAGCAAACCAAATCAGATTGATCGCCCACATTGGGGCCCGGATCAGAATTACTGGTTCAATTTCATTCTAATGGAAAGTTACCAAAGGATTTTACATCATCTTTCGTGGCACTTACAGGTAAAAATAAGAATCCTCAAGGGCTAAATGATTTTCGACCAATATCTTTGATAGGATGCATCTATAAGATAATTTCCAAGATCCTCACGGCTAGGCTCAAAAGTGTTCTACCTGGGATAATTTCACATCACAAATAGCCTTCATTCAAGGGAGGCAAATACTAGATAGAGTACTAGTGGTAAATGAAATAATCATCCTTGCTAAGAGGAAGAAGTGGTCGTTGTAAATGTTCAAGGTGGATTTCGAAAAGGCTTATGACTCAGTGAGTTGGAAGTTCTTATAAGCGAGGGATTCAAATTCCCTCGCTAATTACCACTAGCGGGGAGCAGTTTAGCGAGGGCTGATTCCGTCGCTAATTCCCTTGCTAATGGGAATTAGCGACGGATTTGGGGTATTTAGCGAGGGAAAAATTCCTCGCTAATGAGCAATTTTTTTGTAGTGTTAGATTATCTGATGGAGAGAATGGGGTTTGGTGATAAATGGAGATTGTGGATGTCGACCTGTGTTTTCGCCAGGTTGGTCTCGGTGTTGGTAAATGGAAGCCCCACATCGGAGTTCACTATGGAGAGGGAATTTGAGGCAAGGAGACCCCCTTGCTCCCTTCCTTTTCCTAATAGTGGCGGAGGGGCTCACCGGGCTGATTAGGAAAAGTATAGATATGGGATACTTCGAGGAATTCTCTATAGGAGATAGTCTCACATTCCCAGTCCTTCAATATGCGGATGATACAATTATTATGTGTAAGAGCACTCGGGAGATCTTGTTGTGTTTGAAGGCGATTCTAAGGGTGTTTGAATTAGCGTCCGGATTAAAAGTTAATTTCCATAACAGCTGCCTAGTGGGATTGAATGTTGACGAGGAGGAAGTGCGAATAGCCTCACAATTTTTGTATTGCCGAATAGTGGAGGTGCCTTTCAATTTCTTGGAATACCGGTTGGGGCAAATCCTAGATTGAGTGCTACATGGCGACCGGTGGTTAAGAAGCTAAGGGATAGATTATCTACTTGGCGAAGTAGACAATTATTTTTAGGTAGAAGAATTACCTTGATCAATTTAGTCCTAGCGAGCCTTCCATTGTACTATTTCTCATTCTTCAAAGATTCTAAAGTGGTCATTAAAGAAATGATAGAAATTCAGCGTAAGTTTTTGTGGGGTGGAAATGAAGAAGTCCGAAAGATGGCTGGGGTTAGGTGGAGCACAATCTGTCTTCCTAAGGAAAGTGGAGGTTTGGCTATTAGAAACATGGAGCTTTTCAACATTTCATTGTTGGGTAAATGGAAGTGGAGGACCTTAACCGAAAAAAAATAGTATATGGTTTTAGCTAGTAAGGCTGCTGTATGGAGATGAACGTATCTTAAAAGGAACACACCAATCTATTTGGTGGAAAGACTTAAACACATTGGATGATAGCCTATTGAATGCTCATGAATGGTTCCGAGAAGCTGTGCGAAGGAAGCTAGGAAGAGGGACTGAGGTGAAGTTCGGGAATGATCACTGGTGCAGCCACAGTAGTCTAAAGGACATTTTTCCTGAATGATCACTGCGTGTGTTTTTTGTTTTAGGCATGAAGAGGATTCTGAGCACCTGTTCTTAAACTGTAATGTATCGGTGCAGATATGGTCCAAGGTAGAGAGCTGGTTGGGAGTCGCAACTGGTATTTGTTCAGGAGGTTGGGAGCATTTAAGCTACATGGAGTTGCTCATGGAGGCTAAAAGAATAAGAGGACCAGATTTCTACTATGGGTAGCTTTGGGTCAATAGAAATAGGACAATTTTTAGAGGTGGCATTGCTAATGTATCTAACATGTTACATCAAGTTAAACCCTAAACCCTAAACCATCTCCATCCCAAAGCATGGGGAAGGTTTGCCAAATAAGGTGTGTAATACGATATCTGTCAATTTTGATAATTGGTGTAATGACCCCTTTGCGTGTTTGGCATTGGTGACATGAATTGTAAACGGGTTGAGGTACCCCTTGTGCCCCCTTAATAAAAAAATGGTGTATTTGGATTATAAGGAACATTATCGTTTTTAACCAAGGACCTTGCTAGTTTGCAAGTGTAACAGAATTAATGGTGTTGCTTTCTCACAGAGGTGTATGAACACAATAGTTTGTCTGGAGAATGTGGTTAACACTCTTGAATGGAATTATGCACCTGTTCAAGCATGTGGCTTTCTCTGGTTTAGCTAATTTTCAATTTATTTGAATTTGAAATTTTTGGAGGCTTTTATACTCATTTGTAATGCAACTGCGATATTAGATTCAATTTTGTAATTTTGCAACTTTTTGGCACTTCTTGTCCTAACTTTTGTATTTTACAATCAATAAAGATTTTGTAACAACCTAGATTTAGTCGACAATAAAATCCGGAATATCACTTTTTCACATTTCAGGGATATGCATTCAAGTTTTGGATTAATAAAAATTGGATAACGTACACATATCCTTTATAGGACTCACGATGTACTTAAATCCAAAACAATAGATAAAAACTTTTGACCATACATCCGTTCAATACATCCCCTAGAGTCGGAATATTACATCTTAATCCAAAGTATGAGTGCATATGGCTTAATACATAAAAGGTTTCTCAAAAACATAATAAAACTTGGGTCTTCAAGAACACCATAATCTCTGTGAGTTCCTTGATGTTACCTCGCTATACATATACTCATGATATCTTTTAGTTACATTCTTTCTCTTAGCCTAATCCATGAGAAATCGATTTATATCAATTTCAACGGAGAACCAGTACTATACGTTAAGTACAACAATCTGGGCCTTGAACTCAGGAGACATGACCTCTCATTTCAAGTATGCTAATCAATCAATCTTGTGATGGGGCATGTGTTTAAGCATAACTTTCAATTTACTTATAATTGTACTCATATATGCACTACTTAGTTCTTCCTTACTCATCTCATGAAACGATCTCTCCGACGCTCAAACATATCATGAACAAATCATACAAAGGTCTAATCCTGTGGTAATTAATGTTACTTGAGTTAGGTAGGGACTTGGAATGTAATTGGTACCCAAAGGAGTGAGAAAAATGAGTTTTTAAAATGCTGGAAGCGCTTGGGCACACGGACTGTGCAAGCCACTGATCCCAAAAGCGCCCAATGTGAAGCAAGCGCCCCAATCGTTCGCTGGGACGCACGGACCGTGTGTCTTGTGCAGTAACAAATTTCCTTTCGCGTTTTTAATGCACTTTGAGTCTCCCAATGGTATCAATCCTGTCTCAAAATACCACTAATCTCCAAATACACTAAATACCCTATGATTAAACATCAATTTCAGTAGCCACAATGTTTCACAAACAACATTTCTCAACACAAATTCAACCGAAACGCAGAATAGGATTTCATACATATTTGAACCCAGACTTGAAACAAATTTAAAGTTCATAATCAACTGAGTCCCAAGTACCCTATGTACTTGAAACTCTGAAATTAAGAAAGGGGACATAAGGAACTCACGTTGACCATAGGATTGCTCCATACTTCAAGTTAGACACTTCAAAACATCAACAATTAGTTCCTCAGCTCCCATTCATTGGAACCAACCTCCTCAAACTCTCAATAGTTCCCAACCAGCCACTTGCTAGCCCTCTAACCTCAAACACACTGGACTAAACCCATATGCAAGACCGAAATCGACATCTAGGGCTCCAACAACTAGGATGCAACCCAAATGGATGACCCAATAGCAATGGTGAGGAATTTTCAGAAAATGGAATAACTCAAGCTTCTAAGGGTTTCAAAAATGAGAAAGATGGAGTGAATGAAATGTGATTTTCTAAAGGGTGGATGAAGTGTTTGGCTTACAAGTTGCTGATTTGAGAGTTTGGAGAAGAAGATGGTGTCCCTCTTTCCTCTTTTCTTCTCCCTCTGAACTCTCTCTCAACCCTCTCTCTTGTTTTCAAACTCATCAGGTAAAAGTATTTTGTAGGTGTGGATGTGGGTTCAGCTGAATATAAAGAGGGAAATAGGATTTGGTTTAATGAGAGTTGTTTTAAAACAAAAGGAAGTTTCAAAAATACCCCTCTTCTAACTTTATATCACTCAAACTTATTTAATCCACTACTTTTACCCATAAAATTCTAATAAATCACACTACAAGAATTTCGGTGATTTCCGAGGGAAAAATCCCTCGGAAAAGCAGGAAAATCAGTCGCTAATTCACGTTTCCGACGGAATTTCCGATGGACAAAATTCCGTTGGAAAAACGGTCCTCGCAAACGATTTCCGACGGAAAATTCCCTCGGAAAGGTTTCCGTCGCAAATCCCTCGGAAACTCCCTCGGAAATATCCCTCGCAAATCCCTCGGAAATATCCCTCGC
Organism: Astragalus membranaceus; assembly: GCA_039519185.1. Taxonomy (NCBI): domain Eukaryota; kingdom Viridiplantae; phylum Streptophyta; class Magnoliopsida; order Fabales; family Fabaceae; genus Astragalus; species Astragalus membranaceus. The sequence continues at coordinate 161,781,170 of CM076849.1, read as the reverse complement.
AAATCCTCGAAAATATCCCTCGTAAATTTCCAAGAAAATTCCGTCGGTACGAAGTGATAAATAATTTTCCAAAATCCTTCCATTACATGCAAACAGCTCCATTCTATTTTGCAATACGACTTTCCTGCCAATTCAGACTCAACAAATGTAACTAGCCTATAATTAATTCAAAGATCGATGAAATCGAAAGAGGTATCATCCTAAACTTAAGAAAATTTCAATAAACCATTTGAACATTTCAAATGTCAAATACCTTGAAAAGTCCAACCGGCCCTAAATTGAGCACTTAAGATAATGCAATGGGTACAATAAGTAATTGCATAGAACCCACATAAGACTAGATCCAAACAAATTAGCATAATCAATTAGATTAGATTCAACAATGTCAGTAAATTTGCTTGGCATAATACTAGTTAATTTGCTTGAGAGCCAATAAACAATTCCGCTAATAACTTATATATAAAAAGAAACATGAATAACAAAACACTGTCCACAGCCACCAAGGATGACACACAAGTTAGTGTCCTCAAAGAGCCCAACAAGGTATGCCTCAGCATCTTCTTGCAAAGCAAGCATAGCATATGGTTCTGGAAACGCAGATCAGTCTGCAAAATTCACAACCAACATCGTTAACAAACAATTTTAAACAATATACACTACAATCAAATAAACAATAAACAAACTAATATATGTGATAACTAACAATGACATATACAATTCAATAGAAATTCAATCCAATCCAATTCAATAGAAATTCAATCCAAACCAAATAATTTCAACTACCCTATAATTTCAAACCAATATATACTTCTATCCAAACAACACTTACTGTCCGTAACTGTCCATCTTACATATTCCTAGTAGTCATTATGCAGTTCATGCTACATGATCTAGCTAGTAACGACACAGTAAGGCTTGAAGAGCGAAACGGAGAACAAAAACCCATAATCAGGGTGCAGTTACCATCACCATTTTATACAAGTGTAACTTGTATACCATCAACCTGATGCCTAGTACTCATTTTCAGCAAACACAAGACAAAAAATTTAATGTTTACAGCAACCTGTTTACATTTTGCAAACACAACAGTGATCATCTTCAAACTAAAAATTTATTGTTTACAGCAAACACAACAGTGATCATTTTCAAACTAAAAATTTAATGTTTACAGCCTGTTTACATTTTGCTGCATTTTCAGCAACCTGTTTACATTTTGCTGCATTATCCATTGCTAACCGGTGTTTGATAATTTAAGGGAACCATAAATTTAATGTAACTAAAAATCAGACTCAGCCTCCCATAAATTTAATGTAACTAAAAATCACAAACTATAAATCATTCGGTTACATACATACCAATTCTATTTGCAATACAACTTCCCTGCCAATTTAATTCAGACTCAGCCTACCAATTCACTAGAAATTCAATCCAAACCAAATAATTTCAACTAGCTTATAATTCCAAACCAATATAACTAAATATCACATATACTAACTTATATTTCCAAACCAATGTAACTAAAAATCACATAAACTAAGTCCAAAAGCGAGACCATTTAAAACTAATTCAACAAGTGCTAAACAACGACAAATTACCTAGATGCCATCAATAACCCTTCTCATAAGCATGGTCTATGTCATCACCACCTCCATCATCCAGGTCCTGGTCCTGGTCCTGGTCCTGTTGGGCAGGCTGGCCATGCTGGCGGGGGGGGGGGGGGGGTCCTGCTCGGGCAGTTGCGACTCAGGTGGAGGTACTGGAATCCCGACATGATTATATACATGGTCAAGTAGCTGCTGCTGTCGTGCAAGCTGCTGCTCCTATCGTGCAGCATGCTCCTGATATTGTGCAACCTGCGTTGTCAATGCCCGGATGATCCTAAGGTGCTCGGAGGAAAGGCCCGCGCTCGTCGAAGCTCCAGAGTCTAACAAATTGGTATACATGTCTCCTGTCCCGTACAGGCGACTCTTATAGGGGCCTCCAACAGTATCTTTCCACAACACCTCTTTCAACTTCTCTAGCTCAGCGGGATCGACTGGTATACTTAACTGAGACAATCGTCGGTGGAACTCCTCCTATTAAATACACAAGTTAAAATTAGTCATTGGTAATGAGAGTTGTTTTAAAACAAAAGGAAGTTTCAAAAATACCCCTCTTCTAACTTTATATCACTCAAACTTATTTAATCCACTACTTTTACCTATAAAATTCTAATAAATCATAGAATTGCCAATCATTTTTCAAACACTCAATTATTTTCACAAGTCACAAACCAACACTTATAATTATATACGTTGAAATCAATCAACAATAATTTAATAATTCAACTAAGAATAATTCTGTAATATCAATCAAAGTAATTAAATAGTTATACTAATGATCATAAAGAATCTTCAAGTCTCAATATCGATTACACCAACTTAATTAGTCAATTAACGGTCAAAGTAATTACAATTACTTTGGGTGTTACAGATTTGGCTTATAAAAAAATTATTATGGTGATAAAATCATTACACATGTTCTCGCTTTTTGGGTAGTAATCTTATAAAAACTGTCCTCAAAATTAGAAAAGTGCTTTAAAATGGAAATCTTAAAAAGTTTTGGCCAAAGTTGTTATTTTGGAAAAGTTGAGAGGAATCAATCTGCAAATTTTGAAAATTTACAAGAATCTAAAAGTTTTGCAAATATATAGGGCCAATTTGAAAAACTATAGGGACCAATCTATAGAAATTGAAAAATATATGGACTCTTAAGAAACTTTTGAAAACGTAATCCCAAGTAGGTAGCTCAGTTGGCGAGCTAAGGGATAAATGAGTGCACCAAATGAGTACAAGAAGGAGGTCCCGGATTCAACTCCTAGAAACTAACATTCCCCCACCCCCACTAAAATTGCTTATAAAAAAAAACTTTTGAAAACGTATATATAAGACCGTTTTGATATTCATATTTTGTAAAGGCAAAAAGAGGATTTCAAATTCTAATGTTTTGAGTGGTATTTAAAATTCTTTAAAATTAATTTTAACAAAATATCTCATGAAATTGTTTGATATCACAAATTCTCTCCAAACTGATTTTCCAAACAAGAATTGTTAAGACAATATTTTAACTACCCAGAATGTTACATTAACAAAAAATTGTCCTATTTTGAAATATTTTATTTTCAATCTTCTAATACTTGAGGTTCGTTTTATGAATTTTTTTTTTCAAAACCTAAATATTTTTTTCCATATATTATCCAAAAAACATATTTTTTTTGTATACAGACAGAATGGTAAGTACCCTGTGAGGTAAAGAGTTACCTTTAGTCAAAATAACATATAGTGTTATACAGACAGAATGGTAAGTACCCTTTTACCCATAACATCGTGTTATATTTTGCCTACTCGGCCTATATAGTGTGTTATAATTCATTCTTTGCTTGTTTTTCTTCTAATACCCTAACATGTTTTCTAGACGCAGACCTATATTGTTTACATGGGCGGTCATCACACGAGTGTTGATGGCACAAAATTGGTTCACATGTATGCTTCAAGATGTTCTCAACAGGTGTTAATTATCACACTATCACCTAATAATAGCTATCATTTTTGTTAAGTGATTATAACAACTAAGAAAAATAGGCAAAAAAATTTTGTCACAAATAAAAGGATTAAGATACCGTAAGTCAATAAAGTTGCATTTGATATTTCGAAGTTTTTCAAAACAGAAAAGAAAGGGTTTGATAAAGAAGTCAATTATTCATGCTTGTGAGGAAGAATTCATTGCGCAAAGGCTACAGATAAAAGGATTCAATGGGTTGACAATCTGTAGTTTGACAATCTGTAGTCTTCGCCTATAAAAGGATTCAAGGATTCAAAGGGTTAGATAAAGAATTCATCCGGGCCCGGGCATTTATCTAGCAAATTCTTTCATGCTTGTATAAGAAGTAATAGGCGAAGACTACAGATTGTCAAACTACAAGCGGGGGACCAATGGGTTGATGATGTAAATGGTGTGAAGAATGCGGTGAAGAACCACTTTGAGGGTAGCTTTAAAGAAGAGGCTTTTCAGCGGCCTACCTTGGATGGGGTTGATTTCAATCAAGTTAACTGGGAGGATAATGAGGCGTTGACACGCCCGTTCTCGTTGGAGGAAATCAAAGAAGCTGCATGGGAATGTGATGGCAATAAATGCCCGGGCCCGGATGGATTTAACTTCAATTTTATAAAGAGTTGTTGGGACACTATAAGCGCGGAGGTACTTAACTTTTTTGAAGAATTTTACTCATTAGCAAGATTGCCTAAGGCGGTGTGTGCATCCTTTATGACCCTTGTACCAAAAAATAATAACCCTCAAAAGTTGGAGGAGTATAGGCCCATTTCTCTTATTGGGTGCATGTATAAGTTGTTGGCTAAGGTATCGGCCGGAAGGTTGAAGAGAATCATGACTAAGATCATTTCGGAGAACCAAAATGCCTTTATAGGTGGGAGAAACATTCTTGATGGAGTAGTTGTGGTGAATGAGGTGATTGACCTAGCAAAAAGATCAAAGAAGGAATGCTTAATTTTGAAGGTGGACTTCCAAAAGGCCTATGACACAGTGAATTGGGATTATTTGGATTATATGATGAGAAGGATGGGGTTTAATACTTTATGGAGAAGGTGGATGCGGGAGTGTGTTTCTTCGAACTCTATCTCGGTGCTTGTAAATGGTAGCCCCACGGAAGAATTCATTGCGCAAAAAGGAGTCAAGCAAGGTGATCCTTTGGCACCGTTCCTCTTCCTAATAGCGGCGGAAGGCCTTGCCGGGTTGGTGCGAAAAGGTGAAGAGTCCGAATGTTTGAAGGGGTTCAATATTAGTAACAACTTGTCGGTGTCAATGTTGCAATTTGCCGATGACACTATCTTCCTTTGTGATGGTAGAGAAAGAAGTGTATGGGGCTTGAAGGCGATATTAAGAAGCTTTGAATTGGTCTCGGGTCTTAAAGTCAACTTTTCCAAGAGTAACGTTATAGGGCTAAATATGGATGAAAGAATAATTAATGGAATTTCATCTTTCTTGGCTTGTAAAGTAGGATCGGTGCCTTTTAAATTTTTGGGAGTTCCGGTAGGGGCAAATCAAAGAAGAGCACTCACTTGGCAACCGGTGCTTGATTCCATGAAGGCTAGATTGTCTCTATGGCGCAGCTCTAAATTGTCTATTGGAGGTAGAGTAACTCTAATCAATTCGGTGCTCTCCTCCCTTCCCTTGTATTTGTTCTCAATGTTCAAGGCCCCCAAAAAGGTTATTGGTGAAATACAACAAATTCAAAGAAGATTCTTATGGGGAGGTGATGATGAAAAGAGAAAGATGTCTTGGGTTAAGTGGAGTTTGGTATGTCAACCGAAGCATATGGGTGGATTGGGGGTTAAGGATTTAGAAGCTTTCAACATAGCACTACTAACAAAATGGAGGTGGAGGTTGTTAATGGAGGATGATTCTCTTTTATGGAAGAAAGTATTAAAATCGAGATATGGCTCATCTTTTTCCTCGGCTGGGGAGATACATACAGCTGCTGTAACGAGGAATTCTTCCTTGTGGTGGCGTGATTTGATGCTTCTAGGTGATGGATCACAACTGGAAAGTGACTGGTTTAATCGTATATGTAAACTGAAAATTGGAAATGGTAATAAAATCAGATTTTGGACTGATAAATGGATAGGTTCGGAGACTCTTGAAGCTTTATTTCCATCGGTTATGCAAGTCTGCAATAGCAAGGAAGCTACGGTTGCGGAGATGGGCTAGTGGGGTGGTTCGGGATGGATATGGGACTGTCAAAGAATTGTTCCAGCAGATGCAGCTGAAACCGTAGCAGCAGCGGAGCTGCTGAATCTGCTACGTGATGTGCAGCTGGCGCAAAATGTTTCGGACAGGTGGGTTTGGCTTCCGGATTTGATTCGTGGCTTCACGGTTAAGTCTTGCTATGTGTGGATATGTGATTATCTCCGGGGAAGTGATCCCCTACATGAAGACCCCGTAATTATGGCATGTAGATCGTTGTGGAAGAGTGATTTGCCGTCGAAAGTATTGATCTTTAGCTGGAGGTTACTGCTTAACAAGCTGCCAACTAGAGAAAATTTGCACAACAGAGGTGTTTTGTCATCACGGTACGAGCTATGCTGTGTCTTTTGTTTCCAAGAAACCGAGACAGCATCTCACTTGTTCTGCGGGTGCGTTTTTACGTCTTCGGTTTGGCGTGCTTTGTTCTCATGGTTAAGCATAGGAGATGGCGTGGAAGAGGGTGTTCTAAATAGCTTTCAACAACTTAGCAAACAAGTGGAGGGGTGTCTTTCCTACCGCCTTCTTCCCCTAGTGCCCCCCTTAATACAATTCTTGCTTATCTAAAAAAAAAGCCTATACTACACCATTTTACACATAGTATCAAAGGATTTGTTGCCAAGCTAACAGAGGAAGAAGGCGGTAGGAAAAACTTTATCTTCCTGTTTTGCTAGATCAATTGTAGAGTTTTAAACAATGAAACTTGGTATTGCAGAACTTGATGGGGTGGTGTTTGTCTTTCCTATTGAAAAACGTCACAACTCCTCTGTTATAGCCGCATTTCGGATTCGCAATTAGCTGTAAGACACGTCAGCACAACACTTAAAGATAAGTTTGAGAATTGCTGAAAGAAGTTGCGCTCGAAAAAGAAGTGACTCGAAAGTCAACATTTGCGTTCAAAAGGACTTCAGAAGCCAATCCCGAATGCCGAAAGAAAGCACTCACTCAAAGGCCACTTTTTCCGAAAGGCATATGGTATATAGAATCAACAACAGGGAAATCAACATATGGTACAAAGTCAGCAGATGATGATGCAGCAAATGTTCCAAGCTCCACAAAATCCACCCCAGCGTGCTCCTATGCATTAGCAGAAAGAGGACCCCAACCGGGCTTATTTATGCTTTCAGAAAATTAACCCTCCTGATTTCAAAGGAGGATCAGATGCCATGATGGCTCAGTATTGGATCGGTGCTATGGAAAAGATTTTCCGGACTCTTTAATGCACTGAAGAAGAAAAGGTGTTGTTTGCTTCACATATACTGAAAGAGGAAGCTGATATTTGGTGGAGAGGTACTCAAGAATATATGGTAGCTACCTTGATAGGAACATCTTCTAAAATTCCAGCCGGTATAAACAATTGCCCTACCTTGATAGGAACATCCTCTAAAATTCCAGCCGGGTATTTGACGGAACGGTCTGCTAATTGCAAGGACATCTTTGTGGGTTTGAGTTCAGCTATGCCTTGTCTCTTACAAAAGGATAAGGGCATTAGACTCACACTAGCTCCTAGATCACACATGGCTCTCAATACTCTCACTCCCAATCATACATGGTATGGAAAAACTTCCAGGATCTTTGAGCTTAAGAGGCAATTTGTTTTGGATGATCGCACTACATTCTCCCGTCAAAGCGATTGTCTCATTATCATCTATTTTTATTTTCTAAGACAAAATTTCTTTCAAAAATTTAGAATAAGATGGCATTTGAGACAAAGCTTAAGTTAAAGGAATGTTTATGTAGAGCTTTTTCAAAAGATCCACAATTTTTTTAAATTGGCCCTCAAATTTGGATTTGGCTAATCTTTTTGGCGAAATGGTATGGGTGGTTTGTATGGTGGTGAAGGGACATAATATTTTTTCTTTTTCTTCTTCTACCCCCTCACTTGATGATTTGTCGTTTTCACTCTCTTTTTCCTCATCATTACCCTTAGGTTCTTCTAAATGTTTCCCACTTCTCAAAATAACAGCATTTATTTGTGCCTTAGGATTTGGTTCAGGCTGTCCAGTAAATATACCAGAGGATTTAGAGGATGAAGCGACTTGTTGAGCCACTTGAGTGATTTTAGTTTCAAGCATTTTGTTGTGTGTGGCTATGGAATCAACCTTTGATGTTAACTTGATAAGAGTATCATTCAAAAAAGAAGTTTGATTTTTGAACTCTTGATTTTGCATTGTTTGAGTTAATACAAAGTTTTCCAACAAAGTTTCTAGATTGGATTTTTGAGGGCTGCTGAAAATCTTTGGATTTTGAAAATTTTGAAAACCAGGGGGTGTTCTAGATGCTGGTTCAAGAAGAGGAATTAGGTGGAGGATTTTTATTATATACTTTAATAACCTCCAATTTAAAATCAACTAGTAGATCACTCTTTAGTACTCAAATCCACACAAGTGTCCCAATTAAGCAATGTGACCATAAATTATTGACGCACTTAACAACTTACAATTAAAATTATTTACTAACCAATATAATTAAAACAATCAACTAAAATAATTGAAACAATTATTTTGGGGATGTTACAAACCTGGCCACATTAGTAGAAATTGTAGGATTATAGGAAAATTAAAAGCCCTAAATTTAGAACCAGAAATAGAAGACAAGATTAACAATTCGTTAATTCAATCTTAAGAAGAAGGTTTTGAAATAGATTGAGAATCTTCTGATCAGTCTTCCGATTACTTAAACCAAATACAAGATGATGATTTAACTGATTCCTTTAACCATATTAATGTTCTAACCCAAGAGTAGGATCTGCTCTTTGAAGCTTTAAATTCTATTCCAGATCCTCAAGAAAAGGAAAAATATTTTAACAAGTTAAGATCCACTCTTGAATCAAAACCTCCAAGGAGTCGATTAGTAACTAATAGATATAATCTTAAATATACTTTTAAAAGATTAGAGAGAACCAACATAAAACCTGTTATTTATTCACGATCTTCAATTCGAAATTAATAATTTAAAAATTAAAATTAAAGAACTAAATAAAAAAAAAACTAATCAACAATTAATTTTTGATCATTGGAGTAATAATTGGTCTGAGAATGATTCAGCCTCTGAATCATCTTCTTCTAAGAAAAAGGAAGAACCTCCTCATGATTTTTTAGGAATAATCAACTATGTTACAATTCAAAAGTTCTACATAAACATCAAAATTATTAGAGGATAATTTATCCTAGAAACTATTGTTCTTTTTGATACAGGAGCTGATTCCAATTGTATTTTATAAGGTTTAATTCCTATTAGGTACTTTGAGAAAACTTCAGAGCAATTTAGTGGTGCTAATGGTTCTAAATTAAAAATCAATTATAAATTATCGTCAACAATTATTGAAAATCAAAACCTCAAAATCGAAACATCCTTTTCAGGAACTCCATTCATAAGATCACTTTTCCCTTATCAAATAACAGAGGATGGTATTATTGCCCAACATTTGGGTTAATCAATGATATTTAATTTTCTAAAGAAACCATTTATTAGAAATTTAAATCCAATTTCTTATAAAGAAAATCAAATTCATTTTCATATAAAGAAAATCAAATTAATTTTCTTAAAGAAGAATTCTTTATTAATAATATTAAAAATCAATTACAAAAACAGGATATTCAACAAAAGATTAAAGGCCTTTTTTGATCAAATCCAATCTACCGTTTGTTCAGATTTACGTAATGCTTTTTGGGAAAGAAAACAACATATTATCCTCAACAATTACTGAAAATCAAAACCTCAAAATCGAAAAATCCTTTTTACTAGTTTAAGAATTGAAAAACAAAATGATTTTAGGAACTCCATTCATAAGATCACTTTTCCCTTTTCAAATAACCGAGGGTGGTATTATTGCTCAACATTTGGGTTAACCAATCATATTTAATTTTCTAAAGAAACCATTTATTAGAAATTTAAATCCAATTTCTTATAAAAAAATTAAATTAAATTTCTTAAAGAAGAACTCTCTTTTAAGAATATTAAAAATCAATTACAAAAACAGGATATTTGTAACACCCTAAACTTTAGACGTCATAAAGCCGGGATGTTAACCATTTTAATACAATCAGAGTTCTAAACCGCTTGAGGATTTAAATAAAACATAGTCCCGAGTGGTATAAATACCAAAAGAGATAACTAAATGACATAACTTAAATAGTTTACATGTGTCATTTCTTAACCATAGTTCAAATCCAGAGAACGATTTAGACCTAATACCTATCCTTAGATACAACTCAGTCTAAACTATCAAAAACTATAATACATAACTCTTGACTAGGTTGAAATAGCACTTAAGCATAGACCTCGAAGGATCCCATGACTCGGTAGCCCAAAACAGCTGCTACTTTTCATCGCCTCGCTTAATCTTAACCCGTCAAAACATCATAAACAACCAATACCACACTTTCAAGTCATCAATTCATTCAATTCATTGCATCTAATATGCAAGTATCAATACTCATCCACTACAAGAAAAATGCGTTTTTCCGGTGGAAAAAATCCGCCGGAAATGCACCAAATCCGCCGGAAATCCGCCAGTAAAATGCTCACAGGAAATGTTTTCCGGGGGATTTTTTTAAAATAAAAAATTAATTTTTTTTGAAAAATCCGCCGGAAACGCGCATTAACGGTGGATTTTTCTGCCAGTAATTTCGGCGGATTTTTTCAGCCGGTAATGCGCGTTTCAGGCGGATTTTTTAAAAAAATAAAAAATAATTTTTTTTGAAAAATCCGCCCGAAATTCACATTACCGGCGGAATTTTTATTTATTTTAAAATTTTTTCGAATTTTAAAACTTTGTATGTAATTTAATAAGAAGTAAGAAAAATGAAAATGAAGTAGAATATGAGAAATATTATATAGAACAGAATGAGAATGAAGAAGTAGGAATGAATAAGAAGGAGGAGTGAGAATGAATGAGAAAGAATAATATAGGAGAGAATAAGAATGAAGAAGTAAGAAGGAATAAGAATGAAGAAGTGAGAATGAATGAGAAGTAAGAAGAAAGAGGAAACATAGAAGAGATATATGTAGAGAAATTTATGGAGATTGGAGAGTATGAGAAATGGAGATTGGAGAGTATGAGAAAGAAGAAGAAAGATAAGATAGGGAAAGTGTAGAAAAGAATGAGAAGAAAATAAAGAGTGAAATGAGAGAATGAGAAGAGTGTAGGAGAAAGTTTTATTTATAGAGCGGATTTACCAGCGGTTTTTTCCGTTGGAAATGTGCATTACCGGCTGATTTTTCCGTCGGAAATTTCATGCGAAAAAAGTCCGCCGTTAAATGTACATTTCCGGCGGATTTTTAAAAAAATTAAGTAAATAATTTTTTGAAAAATCTGCTGGTAATGTACATTTCCGGCGGATTTTTGAAAATAAATAAATAAATAATTTTTTGACAAATCCTCCGGAAATGTGCATTACCGACGACTTTTTCCGTCAGAAAAATCCGCCGGTAATGTACGGATTTTTAAAAATAAATAAATAAATAAATTTTTGAAAAATCTACCAGAAATGTGCATTACCGGCGGATTTTTTTTAAAAAAAAAATTAATTTTAAAAATCCGTCGGAAGCGCGCATTACCTGCGGATTTTTCCGCCAGTAATTTTCGGCGGATTTTTTCGGGCGGTAATTCACTTTTCCGGCGGATTTTTTAAAAAAATAAATTAAATATTTTGTTAAAAATAATCCGCCGGAAAGTCTATTTTTTCAGCCGGAACCGTACCGGTGGAAATGTGCATTATCGGCGGTTTTTTTTTTAAAAAAATTAATTTTAAAAATCTGCCAGAAGTGCGCATTGCCTGTGGATTTTTCCGCCAGTAATTTCCAGCAGATTTTTTCGGCCGGTAATTCACTTTTCCGGCGGATTTTTTTAAAAAATAAATTAAATATTTTGTTAAAAATAATCCCCCGGAAAGTCAGAAAAAATCCGCCAGAAAAACGTGTTTTGTAAAACGTGTTTTTCTTGTAGTGATCACAATTAAAAACACCAACATTTGGAGATTAACACATTCATGACTTCAAATGGTAGTGTCATAGCACAACAAGGAGCACATTTACGTAGTTTCATCATGCATAGACATAAACACCAAATAGAACGAAAATACGTCAAAGAACTCACCTCAAAGATATGTTTGCACAATAACAAACACACAAGAACTTGAACTTTGAGCAACCACAACTCCCAAGCTCACCCACAAACTTCCCCAACTTTGAAACCCAGCTCCTAATCTTCCTCTTGATAGCTCCAAAACCACAATGAAGACTCCAATAAACCTATCTCAGCTCCCAACTCTAACATGCAATCCCGACGCACCCTCCATCTCAACATGCAATTCGAAATAGGTAGTGGGAAGAAGAGTGGCTCCAGCTGAATTTTATGCTTGAATTAGTGTTCCATGGTGAAATTGCTACTCAAAGGAAGAGGTTTTGGAAGAAGGAGAGTTGTAGTTGGGGTGGTGAAGTGAGAGTTTCGAAGCTCTCCACTCTTTCTTTTCTCTCTTTTATCACTTTTCCCAAAATGTGTTATTGTGTTTTGTTTTGGAAAATGAGTGAAAGTGAGAGGAATTTATGTGTGTTGTGTTTCAGCTGAGTATACTCAAGTGAGAGGCAGTGTTTTGAAAAAGAATCCATTTTATCCTTATTCTAAGTACACCCCACTTCTCATCTCATACACTACCCCAATTAATTTACCCAAACTAGCACACAAGCATACAAGTATTTCCTTTATTCATGCAATTTAAATCATCAACTATTGACTCAAATAACAACTAACCAACACACTTAGCAACCATTAAATAAAATTAGTCAATAATCAAAATAACTAGCACAACCACCGTGGGGATGTTACAATATTCAACAAAAGATTAAAGGCATTTTAGATCAAATCCAATATACCGTTTGTTCAGATTTACCTAATGCTTTTTGGGAAAGAAAACAGCATATTATCCTCACCAATTATTGAACATAAAAACCTAAAAATCAAAACATCCTTTTTACAAGTTTAAGAATTGATAAACAAAATGATTTTAGAAACTCCATTCATAAGATCACTTTTCCCTTTTCAAATAACAGAGGATGGTATTATTGCCCAACATTTGGGATAACCAATCATATTTAATTTTCAAAGGAACCATTTAGTAGAAATTTAAATCCAGTTTCTTACGAAGAAAATCAAATTAATTTTCTTAAAGAAGAATTCTCTTTTAAGAATATTAAAAATCAATTACTAAAACAGGATATTCAACAAAAGATTAAAGGCCTTTTAGATCAAATCCAATCTACCGTTTGATCAGATTTACCTAATGCTTTTTGGGAAAGAAAACAACATATTATCATCAACAATTATTGAAAATCAAAACCACAAAATCAAAACATCCGTTTTACTAGTTTAAGAAATGAAAAACAAAAATAATTTTAGGAACTCCATTCATAAGATCACTTTTCCCTTTTCAAATAACAGAGGATAGTATTATTGCCCAACCTTTGGGTTAACGAATCATATTTAATTTTCTAAAGAAACCATTTATTAGAAGTTTAAATCCAATTTCTTGTAAATAAAATCAAATTAATTTTCTTATAAAGAAAATTAAATTAATTTTCTTAAAGAAGAATTCTCTTTTAAGAATATTAAAAATCAATTACAAAAACAGGATATTCAACAAAAGATTAAAGGCCTTTTAGATCAAATCCAATCTACCGTTTGTTCAAATTTACCTAATGCTTTTTGGGAAAGAAAACAGCATACTAGTGTCACCAATTATTGAAAATGAAAACATAAAAATCGCAACATTAGTTTAAGAATTGAAAAACAAAATGATTTTAGGAACTCCCACTAGTGGAAAAATTGGAAAAGAATTGGAGTTTTTAAGTCGGATTTTCAATTATCCGACTTAAAAAGTGGACGCGGTGTAAAACTTGTAATTAATACGAATAGAAATTCTGGTGCTCACCTTTTTAAGTCGGGTGGAAACATACGTCCGACTTTATATGTTTAATTAATTTTTGCTTGCAAACCTTCGCACACACGTTCCTAGGTGTGCCAAAAAAAACAAAAAAACACTTCTGAAACCCTACGCGTTCCGTTCCACACATCGCTCTCTTCGCAAAAATCTTGCTCTTCCCTTGCTCTCTCCGCCAACCGCCATCGTCCTCGCTCTCTCCTCTCCTCTCTGCCGCCGTCTTCATCTCTCTCATCGTCGCCGTCACTGTCACCATCTTCCATTCTTCTCTTCTCCCAAAACCCAAATTAACTCCAACACTGAAAGTGAAACCCTACACGTTCCATCGCACTTCCCTTGCTCTCTCCGCCAACTCGTCGTCATCCTCCCTCTGTCTTCTTTGCCATTGTCTCCATCTCCTGTTGTTTCCGTCTCTATCCCTATCACCGTCACCATCTTTGTTGCCATGGAGGAAGAAGGGGAAAGGTACAACCAGATGTTGTTTTTCACTTTTACTAATTTCTCTTCCTTTCTTAGTTCGTTGTGGAGAAACGTTTTTCTGTTTGGTTCTAACCCTTTCTCTTTTTCTATTGAGGGGTTTCTACATTCTCTGTTTGGTTCTATTCTTGTCTGATTTTGTAATCAGATGTTGACAAACATATTGTTTGTTTTAGGGTTTGTTTGTCTAATTTGTAGTCTATTTGATTTACTGGGTTTGATTTATTTCTATGCATTGTTCTGATTTGCTTTTAGTATTTTGATTTCTTAATATTAGGTCACAATAGGTCTTGTCAGAAATCGGCATTTATTGCTTTGCAACTTGCTAATTTGCAATGCTGCGGCCATGGAGGTACTGCTAAAATCTTATGCTGCTCTGTGTATTTGTGTTGTGGATTTATGATTCAAGTTGGTTTTTGGTTTTTTCAGGGACTTCCTATTTTTTTTATAGTCTTGTTCTAGCTTGGAGTGCTATTCTGATTTCAGTGACATTGATTCTTCTATTCGGTGTGGTGAGGAAGTTATTTCCTTTATATGTTTCAAACTAAATACATGCATTCATGTATTGACAGCCTGACTCATCTTTTGCTTTGTTCTGAGATGGTGGTATGACCCTATTGAAACTATGTGAATATGGAAGTGAGAAATTCATCATTATCTGTGGTTTATATATCAGTAAGTAGTTAAGTTTGCATTTCCGATTTTCTAATTGCCGGTTTGCGTTATCCAATAAATTTTCCAATGATATCTTCAGTATGGCCCTGCTGAATGGTGGTTTTAACCCCTTTGAATTTTGGATTTATGCATGTCATTTATTTGTCTAGTATTTAATATATTTAATATGAATACGTTTGCATTCTTACCTACCATTTCCTATGAAAGTGCTCTGACATATGGTTTAGCCATTGGTGCATCAGTGACTCCCTTTTCCACGTGCTTGTATGGATATGTTATCCAGTTGCTTTTGCAATTAGTAAGGTGACATACATTGAGTAGAATTTCTATTACTTTTCTTTGAATGAGCAAGGAGAAAATTTAATTTTTCCGTCCCTTTCCTTCTTCTCAGTTTTTTGTGCCTTTATCTGGTTTTCCAGTTGTTGGACTATTTACTAGGCCATCGACATGAAGCCCTTTTCCTCAGCCGAATTGAAAACACTTGTAAATATGCATGGTAATGAGGTATGTATCAGCACAATTGATTACTTCATTAGTTTAAATAATTGCATCCGTCTATGTTTTACTATGACTTTACTGATTTGCGCTTGTAGTTGAACAAAATCCTGTTTTATTTATTTCATCAGTATGATTCTGTTTTCTAGCTTCTGCTGTTAATGTAAATATATGTAAGTTGAGCGAAATGTCACTTGGGGCTATCTATCTACTTCTCTTGTTATTTACAATCCCTCGCTTGGACAATGGACATTTATGCTTCCATGTGTTTGTTGTTGCTCTTCATGATTGAATTAATTAGGTTGGAAAAGGTGGGCAACTAGCACATGATGAAACAACAATAACTGCCGGGGAACTTGAACCCGGTGAGAAGACAGCCAGCGATATTTGTTGAGGAAAGTACTCTAAGAAGGGAAAGTACTCAATACTAACAGTATACTTGTTTCCTTAGGTTCAATACTCAATGGCACTCATGGTTAGTTTAAATTTGTTGAGGAAAGTACTCTAAGAAGGGAAATTCACTCATGGTTAGTTTATACTTGAAGTTTCAATTTTACATTAGTGACGGGTACCAACTAGCAATCAAATATGATCTGGTTTTGTAACTTGCAGAGTCAACATGATGTATACTTGTTTGCGAGATTATGTATTAACTATTGCAGCCACCTGTTTTCTTGTGTTCGGTTGGTTTCATTATCCATTCAAGTAGCTTCTGGAAGATTTTGCATTTGACCATGAGCCCATTTATCTACAATGAGTTGTAAAGTGGCTTATAATTTGACCTGAGAGAATACTTGGAATCAGGATTGTTTGAACAGTTGACCAGGCTTGCAATCTCAGCTATTGATGTGAGATCTATTGTAAGAAGGGAAGCAACCTCTAACTAATGTGTGCATTCTGGAGCTGAGCAAATGGGTTGTTGTGTCTCAACAAGCAGTCGAAGTACTTGTAGCAGCCTGAGCAATGGAGAGACGGTCACTCCATCTTGCTTAGAAATTGGATTCTGTGGGCAAAAGAGAGCAAGGAGAACATTCTCTGATCATGTTATTTCTCTGACTAATTTAGCATCCTTACCCAGCAGGGTTTTTTTCACTAATGGAAAGAGCAGGTCTTCTTGCATATTCACGCAGCAGGGCCGCAAGGGTATTAATCAAGATGCCATGGTTATGTGGGAAGTAAGTATGTTTGCTTTTTTGGGAACGATGCTTGGCTATTAAGTGATTGTAACTTGTTTAATTTAAGATGGACATCCTAATTTTAATCCTTATTTGTGCAGGATTTCATGTTTGAAGATATGACCTTTTGTGGTGTCTTTGATGGCCATGGTCCACATGGTCATCTTGTTGCGCGTAAAGTGAGGGGTACCTTGCCAGTAAAACTTCTTTCGTATTTGTATTCTAATGAGTCGAAGCAAAAGGAGTCAGGTAAAGCTTGCTTCAAACGGGACATAAAACCCAATGATGAAGATTCTGAGAAGGATTACTCTACGGAGGATAAACTGAACTCTACGTGGAGAGAAGCATATACGAGGGCATACAAGGCTAAAGACGAAGATTCTGAGAAGTGTGTCACTGTCATATGCCATCATTTATTCTCTTTATTGAATATATGTGTTTTCTTGATGCTAATTCGATTCCAATTTGGTTGGAAATTCTTATAGGAGAAGCAGAAAGAATTAATGCTGATTTTTCTACTTGTTTATACCTCATATGTCATGACTTTTATCTTGTTGGAATTAATGCTGATTTTTCTACTTGTTTAAAGATTTGGGAATTATTTGTGGATGGAGATTTGGATTGTGATTGCAACTTCAAGTGTAAGAAGGGGGTTTTAGTAACTAATGCATCCATGCTGTAGGAAAATAATATATTCTACAATTCAGGGGAAGCACCAAATAAAGTTTTTTTTTTTAAAAAAAAGGAACATTTAAAGTTTGGCGCAACTAACGTCCGACTTTAAAAGGTTTTCCACACACCATAATTAAAGTCGGAGTTCAGAAAAAACCTGACGTTAAAGGTTTTCCACAGTCCATAATTAAAGTCGGACGCACTAATAATCCGACTTAAAAACGTACTTTTTAAGTCGGACCTTAATCCGACTTTAAAAAAACATACTTTCTAAGTCGCTTTGATAGAACTCGGGTGAATATCCGACTTTAAATGTCCGAAAGGTCCGACTTTGAATCTCATTTTTCCACTAGTGTCCATTCATAAGATCACTTTTCCCTTTTCAAATAACAGAGGATGGTATTATTGCCCATCATTTGGGTTAACCAGTCATATTTAATTTTCTAAAGAAACCATATATTAGAAATATAAATCCAATTTCTTATAAAGAAAATCAAATTAATTTTCTTAAAGAATAATTCTCTTTTAAGAACATTAAAAATCAATTACAAATCCAATCTACCATTTGTTCAAATTTACCTAATGCTTTTCGGGAAAGAGAACAGCATATAGTTGGACTTCCTTATGAAAATGATTTTCAGGAAAGACAAATTTTCACAAAATCTAGACCGATTCAAATGAATGAAGAACTTCTTCAAGTTTGTCAAAAAGAAATCAAAGACCTTTTTGAAAAAGGACTTATTCGCAGTACTAAAAGTCCTTCGTCTTGTTATGCATTTTATGTCAACAAACAAGTTGAGTCAACAGAAAAGATCTCTTAAAGAGACTTCATGATGCAAAAATCTTTTCTAAGTTTGATAAGAAATCTGGATTTTGGCAAATTCAAATAAAAGAAGAAGATAGATATAAAATAGATTTTATTGTTCCATTTGGTCAAAATGAATGGAATGTTATGCCAATTGATTTAAAGAACGCCCCATCTGAATTTCAAAGAATTATGAATGAAATTTTTAATCCTTACTCAAAATTTGCCATTATCAATAACAATGATGTATTATTTTTTTCTCAATCTATTGACCAACATTTTAAGCATATTAGCATATTCATTTCTATTATAAAAAGAAATGGTCTCGCTGCCTCAAAATCAAAAAGTAGTTTGTTTCAAACAAAATCGGATTTCTTGGTCATAATATTTACCATGGAACTATTGTCCTTATTAATAGACTTATTGAATTTTCAGAGAAATTTCCCAATCAACCTATCCACAAAGTAGGCTAGATCCAAACCCAAACCAAAACCCGAAATCAACTTACCTGATCAACGGTCGTACGCGGGTCAAAATAATTTAAAGGGTAAATATAGTATAAAGGTAAGAGACCTTGGTCGCCTCACGAGTACCTCTAACTGCTGAAATTACAAAAAATCAATAACGAAATTAACAATAAAAAAAGGGGGTTTTTGAAGAACGATTTTTATTTGAGGTGTTTAACAGTCTTAAAGTGACAATCGATTCACCGGTTTCCGGGTGCGCGTCTCAGATTTATCATTGG
This sequence comes from Astragalus membranaceus, assembly GCA_039519185.1. Taxonomy (NCBI): domain Eukaryota; kingdom Viridiplantae; phylum Streptophyta; class Magnoliopsida; order Fabales; family Fabaceae; genus Astragalus; species Astragalus membranaceus. The sequence goes on along the minus strand of CM076849.1, from coordinate 161,762,390 downwards.
TTCCAGTTATTCGTGCAATATCATCACTGAATTCAATCAATCCTCTATCAATTCCTACTCGAATTAAATAAAACAAGCGATTAAATAACCCGGATAGTTAAGAGTTGTGAAAAACAGACTCACATATAAACGTGTCATATATAAATGATTCGCGTATTGCAAGTAAGCCGAATCTGGGTAATTAAGCATCACACAAAGACGAAAATTTGCAAACAAAGAATTCAAATGTGCATTTGATAGAGAAGAAAGTATTGAAAATTAAAAACGGAATAAACGAATTAACATTAGACACTGAACTTCAAAATCGGTAGACGGTAGCCTTCCATGGAGGCTAGAGCACAAAAGTTTTGTGAAGTATATGATAATGCGTTTGAGAGTGTAAAACGGCTGATCAAACTGTATCTTATAAGACTAAAAACGAAAACCTAAATCCCTAAACGGGTTCTATGATAAAAGGCCGTTAACAAACTAATATTCACCCCAAAACCCGTTTTACACAGTACTGCTTCGGTAATTTGCAGTTTTCACCTTCAAGACTTCAGAGCTCAATAGAAGAATTGTATCTCTGTTCCTTAGCTTTGCAACGCATGTTTGCACTCCTCAATCGAATAACCACATCCAAAGTTATGACCTGCAGAGTAGACAGGAGTCAATATGCAATAAAAACAAGAATTAATTCAGAAATTGCTATATTGCTCAAATTGGACCCAAAGTCTAGAAACGTGCTAAGACTCAAATATTAAACATAGAACACAATCAAAAACACCAAGTGAAAAGCTATAAAGAGTGAATTAAAATGCACTGATCAAATTCCCCCACACTTAAGCTTTTGCACTCCGGGGAAAACACACAAAACAAGACATAAAAATAGCACATGAATTTCCAATGAACCCAAAGAATGCAAAGTTGTAAAAGAGATGCTTTTCCTAGACTTCAAGGAGAATGGCAATCAGAGATGGAACTTAATTACAATCAAGGCAAACAAGAGAATAAAGCACCAGAGAGTGAATCATTAGTGAGTCCTCACAGGATATGTATAAGTAATGCTCTCAGTCACTCAAGTGTCTAGTCTTGTGTTTACTCTCATATATATGTAAACACTTAAACGTTAGTATACTAAGCACATCATTGAAAGTTAGCACTACCATATGCTTGACAAGCTTCTAACATCCACACTTAAGAACACATGCACATAAGATCAAAAGGTCTTTATAAGGGTTGTAATGGGGCCAAGGTCAAGGTGGGATAATCCTAAGTGGGAACTAGGCTAAGAAGAACCAAAGAGAATAAAGAATGCATGAAAATCAATTGTAAAGTGAGCATGAGAGTATCAAACTTCAACAAGATATGACTAACTTCTCTATTTTGATACTTCTCCTCATAACTCTCTTCACACAACATTCACTCTTCTGGATACAAAAATAACAAGATACACTTCTTTTTTTCTTTTCTTTTTTCTTTTTTTTCATTCTTTTTTTTTTAATTTTTTCTTCTTCTTTTTTTTTCTTTTTGGGGAATATTTTTCTATACAAATTTACTTGCCAAAACTTTTCATTGAGAACCCAAGAACTAACCCAAGTGAGAAACACAATTTGGACACCCCCACACTTATGGATTTGACAATTTTTAGATCAAAACTCCTTCACCCTCTAAGATTGGGTAATAACATTGTTTTTCACTTTTGGGTTTGTAATGAGCAATAAAACAAAGAAAGGGATAAAAAAGCTCAAAGGGGCTTACAAAAAGGGATAAATTTAGGGCAGGCTTATTTGGCTAGTAACTAAGAAAAAAACAAAACTGCCTAGATCATTTCAAGCATGCATGTGAACAAGTGTTTCAACAAGAATCAAGTCAAGTTCTAGAGTAACTAACAAACATGAGTGAGTCACACACATTAAAAGGCTCGATTCTCACTTTTTATTTCCACTACGCCATGAGGAAAAATGTTAGTAATAACAAAAGGACAAATCCACTTGGATCATTGTTTCCCATCCATCATTTTCAGGCGGGATCTGAACCATAAAATTATATGCCCAATGGAGAACTCATTTCTGGAAATAAACTTATCATGCTTAGCTTTCCACACTTTCTTGGCAGGAATGCCCGCCAAGGTTAAACCAATATTGCTCCTATGTTTCCTTAGGATTGGCGGCTTCTCTTCCTGTTCAGATTTAAACCCTACTATATTAGTCTCATGAGCTTCCCCCTCCCCTCTGAATATGCATAATTAAAAATTTTAGGGGGTGGGTCAAGCTCTAAAACAAGGGGCTGCTCAATGGCAGCAGCTACATCCACATCACCAGCTATAGGAGGTGTGTCAACCTGCAAAGTATCAACCAAACCATCAAGCAATTCAATTTTACAAACGGGATGCTCTTCCATGGGGTGTTTCTTAGCATTAAAGATGCTAAATTTTTCAGTGGTATCACCAAATTCCATGGAAAACGTCCCTACATGTACATCAATTTTAGTTTTTGCAGTCCTCGAGAAAGGCCTGCCTAAAATGATAGGCGACCTGCTGGACTTAGTTTCTTCCTCCATATCTAGAATGTAAAAATCTGCAGGAAAAATCAAATCATTAACTTTAACAAGAACATCCTCAATCAATCCAGCAGGTCGAGCAATACTTCTATTTGCTAGTTGGATGGTAACATCTGTTTCCTGCAATGGTCCAAGAGCAAGAGAGTTAAAAATAGATGTGGGCATTGTCAAATTGACTATTTCCAATGGTACATGGGATGGAGAAAGTTCCTGGATCATTGCACCTTTGAGGCATGGGCAACATGAGGGCTAAAACATTATACCCCACGTTGACTTTTTCAATTCCTTTCAGTCTTCTCCTTCTCTTGTATGTGCACAACTCTTTCAGAAATCTGGCATATTTTGGAATCTGCTTAATTGCCTCAAGAAGGGGAATGTTGACTTCCACCTTCCTAAAAGTATCTAAGATCTCACTGTCCCTATCTGTCTCATCTTGTTTTTTAGTCATTGTTGCTCTTTGAGGGAAAAGGGGGGGGGGTGGTATGTATTCCTCATCATCAACAGGTTCAAGTGCTTTTCTAATTTTCAAAGTAGTAGTTTCAGGCACCTTTGGAGTGTCAACAGCCTTCCCAGATCTTAATATCATAGAACTAACATTGGGGTTTGGTGCATTCAGATTAACCACTAATTGAGCAGGCAGTTGGTCTGCCCCTCGGCCTTGCATCTGATTAATTGTGGTAGCCATCTGTCCCATTTGTGTCTGCAAATTCTGAATTGAGGCATCTGTTCTCTATTGGAACTAGAGATTCTGGGCAGTCAGCTGCTTAATTAGATCCTCTAATGAAGGTTCAGGACTGGCAGCAGCTTGTTGTGCAGCTGGATTTCCCCATCTCAGGTTTGGATGGTTCCTCGAGTTTGGGTGGTACCTGCTAGATGACAAATCAATATTGGCTTGAGAGTTAAATATGTTGGTTGCATATGCTTGAGGGGTATCAGCATTAGGATCATCTTGCAGCGTAGGACAAGAATCTGTGGGGGTGCTCTGTAGAGGTGCAAATACCACAAACCCTTGCTGTCTGACCTATTGCCAATTTTTTGACCAAAACCGTGAGTTCATCCAACCTGCTCTCTAAGCTCTTATGATTAATAGCCTGTATCTCACTTACTCCCCTTGTTACACTACAAGAATAATAAGTTTTACCGGCCAGGACTTTCTGGCGAATTGTAGGACTTACCGGCGGATTGTATCCGCCGCAAACTTACCGGCGGAACTAGGGACTTTTCGGCGGATTTCGAGGCATTTCCGCCGGAAAGTCCCTAATTCCGCCGGTAAGTTTGCGGCGGATAAAAATCTGCCGGAAAAGCCTGGAAGCGCCAATTTTGAATTTCAAAAATCCACCGAAAACACCCTAAATCCGCCTGAAATTACATTTCCGGCGGATTTGCCTTTTGACCGTTGATTTTCGTTTCCTCTATATAAATCTCTTCTCCACTTCTTCTTCCTCACACCTCTACCGATACTCTCATTCTCTTCAAAGAAACAGAGACATACGCCACTCTCTTGAGCATTGTCGGCAGCGGCTCCAAGAGAGTGGCGTATGTCTCCATTTCTTTGTAAAGAAACTTCCACCTTGTCATTAACATCCCCTTCATCTTTTTCGTTAAAAGTAACATTGTCATGAACCTCCCCTACGAATTCCTCTCTTGTCAAGTTAGGGGATGATGTCGAGCGTTTGATGAGTGTAGACATTTACACACATCAAACGCTCCATATCATCCTCCAACTTAACAACAGGTCCTTGGAGTTCCTCAAACTTTCTATTTAGAGCAAGGTAATCAAAATTGGACCGGACATTGAACCGGAAGAGGTAGCGGTTCAGGGGTTCTTGGGTTCAACCGGTTGAATCGGGGGTTTCAACCGGAATTAATTATTAAATTTTATTTTTTTATCAATAATCAAACTTTTAAATAAAATAATCAATTAAAGTTTTTAATAAAATAATATTAATTTTTTAAACAAAACGATTTTTAAAAAAATAATAATATTTATTTTTTAAAAATAATTAAATTTAAAAAAAAAAACGGTTTTTTCGGGCGGATTTGTGGACTTTTCGGCGGATAAACCATATGAATTTTTTCTGGGGTTTTCCAGCGGATTATCCGCTGGAAACTTCCGGTGGATTTGTGGACTTTCCGGCGGATAAACCATACAAATTTTTCTGGGGTTTTCCGGCGGAAACCGTTTGCCACGAGCTGTCTACCGGCGCCAAAAATCCGCCGGAAAGTCCAAAAAATCCGCCGGAAAGTCCACATTTTCGGCGGATTTTTGGCTTTTCTGGCGGATTTTGTCCGCCGAAAAGTCCAATTTTTCTTGTAGTGTTAGAAGTGCAGAGTTTCTTCTGGTTGTGAGTTGTTGGGAGTTAGTGGACATATTTTCTATTAAAGCTCTTGTATCTGCTCGTGTCTTGTCTACAAGTGCACCTCCACTAGCAGCATCCATGATATTACGGTCCATGGGTAGTAACCCTTCATATAAGTACTGTATGAGCAGTTGTTTAGAGATCTGGTGGTGAGGGCAGCTTGCACACAGTTTCTTGAATCTCTCTTAGTATTCATGTAGAGACTCAGTGGAATTTTGCCTGATACCACATATCTCTTTTCTGATTGAAGCAGCTCTGGATGCAGGAAAGAACTTCTCTAGGAACAGCTTTTTCAAGTTATTCCAATTTTCAACAGAACCTGGTTGGAGGTAATACAACCAATCCTTGGCTGCATCTTGTAGTGAGAAGGGAAATGCCCTTAGTTTAATGTGCTCCTCTGGAATTCCTTGGGGCTTCATGGTTGAGCACACTATGTGGAACTCCTTGAGATGTTTGTGTAGATCATCACCTGCAAGACCATTAAACTTTGGCAACAAGTGTATTAAACCAGATTTCAATTCAAAAGGAACATCAACATTAGGATAATTAATACATAGAGCATTGTAAGTAACATCAAGTGCAGCAAGTTCCCTAAGTGTTCTACTAGCCATGTTGACAGAATCAAGATCAGAATCAAGTTCAAAAAGATTATGGCTAAAGATGCTATCAATATCACTACCAATATCCTCTATATGCTCCCTAAGTCTACAATGTAATGTTCTCTCAATTTCAGGGTCCAAGGGATGTAAATTAACAGTATCAGACCTGATCATGCACCATATGCAGCAAGAAGTGAGAAAATGCAATAATTCTAGAAATACCAACTATGTCCTAATGCTAAAACGAATGCAGAAAATAGAAAATGAGGCAAATCTAATCAAAAATATTTCAAAACAGTACTAAAAATCTAAATAAATCAAAAGAAACATATGCAAATTTTTTTGGAGATGTGAAAATTTAAAACAATTACTTAAAAATAGAAAACGAACGAATTTGAGATTTTTACGCTACAACTCCCATTTATGGGAGTCCCATTCCGTGAATTATTTATGATTTTCTAACCAAATTTCGAAGCAATCGGATGAGATCTCCTGAAAACCGTTTTTCACCTAATCAGATACAAAACTGAACGGGGCTGAAACAAACAGAACCTGCACGGCAACAAAACTCAAAAACAATTGTTAGTGGATAGTGAGTTCTTAAGTTGGCAATCCCTAATTAGAGATCCCCGGCAACTGCGCCAATTTGATCAGCGGTCGTACGCGGGTCAAAATAATTTAAAGGGTAAATATAGTATAAAGGTAAGAGACCTTGGTCATCTCACGAGGACCTCTAACTGCTGAAATTACCAAAATCAATAACGAAATTAACAATATAAAAAAGGGGGTTTTTGAAGAACGATTTTTATTTGAGGTGTTTAACAATTGTTCTGGATTGGGCCGCAGCCCATAATGAATACTGGACCAACGCAACCGGCCCAGTACGTAATCACATCACACGACTTTTTGGACCGGGTCGCAACCCGTAATGAAGTTTGGGCCTATGCGAGCGGCCCAACATCGACCAGCGCCAACTTATACCCACGATGGGAGGATCTACGGTGGAGAGGAATTCTCGCAGATCCAACGGTCGCCCTCAGCACCTAGGTGCTATATAACGAGACCCTGACATCATATGAAAGGTACGTTTTTAACCTGTATTACTAGACAAAATCACCCCACTGACTTGGGCGTTGGAGTGCCATCGCAGGTACACCCCAAGGGAGCTCTGCACGCGACCAGCTTACGCACACGAACGACCCCAGTATCTGATACCAAGCTCCCAAAACAGCACGAGCACAAACAGATTGATTTCAACAAAAGGACCGATCGCTCAGAGAAGAGTCCGGTTCATTGGCGACCACAGTGGGAGAGCGAACATCCCCACTCCAATAGACATGGCTCCGCGAGGCAGACCACGCGGCGCCCCGCATCCACGAAACATAACCGCAATTCCTCAGCGACAACAAACACCAGAGGGCGACGCTGCCGATGTAGGCGATACTGCGTCTAGTGCACAAGGTGCTCCACCCGGCCATACAAGCGTCATGCTGCCAAACGAGATACTACAAGAATTACGCGACCTGTTGAGAGCTAGGAACGGAAACATCGCCGCGCCTGAACAGGGGCTAAACTCTGGAAGGGCATACACTGCGCCTGAACAGCGTCGCCGCGACGACGAATCATCGAGACCAAGAGGTAATCCCTCCAGAAGACATAGATTTCCCCCGAGAAGGCAATTGGTACGCCGATCGCCCCCAAGAAGACGAGGACTGATCCAGCAACAACCACGAACCCCCCTTTCCTCAACTGACCCGACGCACTGGCCCGAGGAAGAGTCCTACCAAGAATCTTCGTACGACTCCTCTGGGTCACTAACTCGGTCCAGAAGTAGATCACAGGAAAGATTCCCTCGTCCCTACTGGGATGCGCCTCCTCCACGGGCTCATAGGTATGAATCACCTCCTCCACGACGTGGTCATCGGGGTCGCTACCCCGAGGACCGACCATCTCGTAGGAGGACGGGTAATGACGGCCTGGGACCATTCACCCGGGGAATCGACGAGTACCCTATCCCGCGAGCACTGGAGAAGCCACCCTATGACCTCAGGATGTACAACGGGGTAAAGGACCCCGATGCCCACCTACGATATTTTGACTTGGTAATGAAGTATAGGCGGGCAGACGGACCGGTTAAATGCAAAATCTTTCCACTAACCCTAGAGGGACCTGCTCTGGAGTGGTTCACTGAATTAAGGCCCAACAGTGTCTCGTCCTGGGAGCAATTGGCTCGGGTTTTTAGTGCCCGCTTCACCGCCTCAAGGGTGAAGCCTAAATCACATGCCATCTTGAAAGCAATTAGGCAGGGCCCGGACAAATCGCTCCGTGAGTATGTTGAGCGCTTCAACAGGGAAGCCTCCAATGTCCGTGGGTTGGAGGACGATATGCGCCTATGGTTTCTCAGGGACGGCCTCCGGACTGGCAGTTTATTTGAGATAGAAGTTGGTGTGAACGAGCCGCCAGACCTCGAAACTTTCCTACGCCGGTCGCAGAGATTTATGAACTATGAGGAAAGAGCGATGGCAACCTATGCCGTCGCAAGGCAAACAAAGGATCCCCAATCAAACCGGTTCCAAGACTCCAGGAGGGATAGAGGAGACAGAGAAGGACCATCCAGGGAGTTCAGGCAGAAGAAATTCTCTGACCGGACCAAACTAAATACCTCGTACTCCCAGATCTTGGCCGAGTGCGCGAACACAGAATTCAAAGATATTAAGAGGCCCGAACCGCTAGTCCTTAAAGAAGGACAACGCCCATCTCGCCGGTACTGCTGTTATCATAGAAGTAACGGACACGACACCAACAATTGCATGGCCCTAAAAGACGACATTGAAGAACTGATTAGAAAGGGAAAGCTAGCCCAGTACGTGAAGAAAGGGCCTGCAGAGAAACCAGAAGAGAAGGACAGAGATCGGTCCCCTCGAAAGGGTAAGGCGATCGTGAACGAAGTTGGGAAAGAATCAAAAGAGGACGAGGATGAATACAGTGAAGAGAGAAACGACCACAGGAGGTCAAGGGGACGCGCGGTCGCGATGGTGATTACTGGAGGGTGCCCTATGGAAGGAGGAGAAACGACCAAATCATCGAAAAGATGCTGGAAAGAAATAATGAACGTCGCCTCGACTTCCACGCCCGGTCGCCCCTCAAAAAGGACGCCTTTAGCATTCGGCGACGATGATTTGCTCGATGGGAAGCCTAATAAGTATGTCCCACTAATCGTCACCGCGGTAATGGCTAATGTCGAGGTCAGAAGAATCCTGGTCGACCAGGGAAGCTCGGCTGATATCATCTTTGAAGACCTCCTCGACATCTTGAGGATACCAAGGGGCGAGTTGACGGCCTATCGGGGATCTGACCTAATAGGTTTCAATGGATCATCCACAACACCTCTTGGGATGCTGGAACTTATGGTAACCTTTGGGGACGACAGCGGGGAGAGACCCAAAAGCAAAGTTGTGAAAGTAAATTTTTTGGTATTACCATGCAAATCGGTATACCAATGTATCATCGGTCGTCCCACTTTGGGAAAGCTGGAAGCCGTGACCTCGACCGTCCATCTGAAGATGAAATTCTATTCGGACAGCAATGAGGTCGTCACCGTCCCGGCAGATCTGCAAGCCGCTCGACGATGCCACTTCATGAGCATGAAGGAACACGGAGAGCACGAAACTAAAAAGGCGAACGCCGCGAGCAGGGGCGGGAGGCAAGTCAATGTGGCTGATCTAGATGCCCGCTATGACCCGGATAGTGAACCTGAAGAAGGAGATGATGACCTTACCCGAGAGCTCAAAAAAAGAATTAAAAGACCTGAGCCACACGGGGAACTCGCCCGAGTACAACTGAGGAGCGATCCAGAGAAGACTGTGTCATTGGGAAGCGACCTTCCCTCAGATGTACGAGATCAGTTAATCCAATGCTTGAAGGAACACGCTGATGTCTTCGCATGGAGTGCCGGGGACATGCCAGGCGTCCCACCAGAGGTAGCTTGTCACCATCTGGCCGTTAATCCCACTGCAAAATGGATCGCCCAAAGAAGGAGGGTGCAGGGTGACGAGAAAGGGAAAGCCGCCAGTAAGGCCGTTGATGATTTGCTGGAAGCCGGGTTCATCAAAGAAATAAAGTACACGACCTGGCTATCTAACGTGGTGCTGGTCAAAAAGGCCAACGGGAAATGGCGCATGTGCGTCGACTACACTGACCTTAACCGGGCATGCCCTAAAGACGCGTTTCCAGTGCCAAGCGTAGACCGGCTAGTTGACAGCGCAAACAGATTCAGGTTACTCTCGTTTTTAGACGCTTACTCGGGTTATAACCAGATCTCAATGCACCCGCCCAACCAGGAAAAGACAGCCTTCATGACGGAGCGAGGGAACTACTGTTACTTGGTCATGCCTTTTGGACTGAAAAATGCCGGCGCGACCTATCAGAGAATGATGAATAAAGTTTTCCAGTCACAGATCGGCAAAACGGCCGAAGTGTACTTAGACGACATGATCATAAAAAGTAAACAAGACGTTGATCATGTGGCCGACCTAAGAGAGATATTTGTGGAAGCCCGCAAAAACTCCCTGAAACTGAATCCTGAGAAGTGCACGTTCGGAGTCAGAGCGGGTAAGTTTCTGGGGTTCTTCTTAACAGAACGGGGGATTGAGGCGAATCCGGATAAATGGAGGGCCGTGACAGAAATGAAGTCACCCACTAGCAAAAAAGAGATTCAGAAGCTGAACGGGATGATAGCCGCGCTGTCGCGATTCATTTCAAAAGCGGCCAGCAAGTCTCTCCCACTTTTCAAATTACTCAAGAAGGAGGCGAAGTTTGAATGGTCGGCCGAATGCGACCAGGCCCTAGATCAACTGAAAAAGGTTTTGTTGCAACCACCCATCCTGACCACCCCAGAGCCCGGGGAAACGTTGTACCTATACCTCTCCATCAGTGATGAAGCCCTAGCAGCCGTACTGGTACGGGAAGACGGGGAGAAACAGAATCCCGTGTATTTTGTGAGTAAAGCACTCCAGGGACCAGAACTTAGGTACCAAAGGATCGAGAAGCTAGCTCTTGCACTAATCGTGGCCGCTCGAAGACTGAGATCGTATTTCGTGGCTGATCAAATCATCCTCAGAACAGATCAGCCCGTCCGACAGATCTTGCATCGACCCGATTTAGCGGGACGGATGATCAAATGGGCAGTAGAGCTCTCAGAATTTGGCGTGAAATATGAAACAAGAACGACCACAAAAGCACAAATTCTGGCAGACTTTATAGCCGAGATGACCCCGATCCAGGAAGAAAGGCCTGATCCGACCTGGACGCTATACGTCGACGGCTCCTCAAACTGCAAAGGGAGCGGGGGCGGGTTTGATTTTAGAAAGCCCAGAAGGAACGACCGTAGAGGTGTCGCTGACATTTTCCTTTTCTACGTCAAATAACCAGGAAGAGTACGAAGCATGCATTGCAGGACTTATGCTCGCCAGGGAGTTCAAGGCACGACGGGTCGAGCTCCGTTCGGACTCCTTGTTAGTAGTGTCCCAGATTGGAGAAACGTATGATGCCAAAGATGAAGTTTTACGGAGGTACCTCGCTAAGGTACGAGAGCTGCTCGATCAGTTCGAAAATGCGGAAGTCCGACACATCCCCAGGTCAGAAAATGGAAGGGCGGACGTACTTTCAAAACTGGCGAGTACAAAAATCCCGGGAAACCACAGGAGCGTAATCCAGAAGATACTCCCTCAACCCAGCGTCCAGCTAGAAACCGCTCCAAGTGCCGATGTCTGCATGATCGGTCAAGGGACGACCTGGATAGATCCCATCCTAAGGTACATCGTTTTGGGGGAAGAGGAAGACGACCCAAAAAAGTCTGCTCTCACGCGAAGGCGGGCATCATCATATTCGGTTATTGAAGGCAAACTGTTTCCCGGGGATTCTCAACACCGTTACTGAAGTGTCTGACACCACAAGAGGCCAATTATGTGTTGAGGGAGATCCACGAAGGGATATGTGGGAATCACCTAGGGGCGCGAGCACTAGCCAAAAAATCACTTCGAGCGGGATACTATTGGCCAACGATGGAAGGTGATGCCAACGAGCTAGTAAAAAAATGTGATAAGTGCCAGAAGCACGCGGACATACATATCGCCCCCCCCCCCCCGGTCGAATTGAACTCCATTACCGCTCCATGGCCGTTCGCATGGTGGGGAATCGACCTTCTGGGCCCGTTCTCAGCAGCCCCAGGACAGCTTAAATACTTAATAGTGGCAGTAGACTACTTCACCAAGTGGGTAGAGGCCGAGCCCTTAGCGACTATTACCTCCAAAAACTGCTTAAAATTCTTCAAGAAAAATATACTAGTTCGATTCGGAGTCCCTCAGGTCGTAGTCTCGGACAACGGCACCCAGTTCACTGACAAAAACTTCCAGGAATACATTTCGGAACTAGGAATCAAGTAGCGCTTCACATCGGTCGAGCACCCACAGACAAACGGACAAGCAGAGGCCGCCAACCGGGTGATCCTGCGCGGGCTGAAACGAAGGCTGGACGAATCCAAAGGCAAGTGGGCAGAAGAACTCCCCTTCGTACTATGGGCATACCGGACCACCCCACACTCCACCACAGGTGAAAGCCCATTCAAGTTGGTATACGGGGTGGAGGCACTCATCCCGGTTGAAGTTGGAGAGCTCAGTTGGAGAACTGCATATCGCAAAAACACCGATGAGAACGATCAGGGACTCAGAGAGGAACTCGACTTGGTTGAAGAACTCCGCACCAAAGCGTCGTTGAAAGAAGCACTTGTGAAACAAGGGATGGCAACGAGACACAACTTAAAGGTCGTCCCTAGAGAATTTACCATCGGCCAGCTCGTCCTCAGAAGAGCGGCGATAGGACAGAAGTTCGCAGCTCAAGGTAAACTCGCTCCAAACTGGGAAGGTCCCTACCGAGTCGTCTCGAAGACAGGGAAGGGCGCCTACCAACTTCAAACCATGGGAGGCGGGGCGGTGCCAAGAATATGGAACGCGGCCAACCTCAGGCGATACTTTGTTTAAACTTTTGACTAAATTGAAATTGTAACTCTGTCATTGACACTTGTTGAATGAATAAAGTAAGAACACCGGGCGGGACACTCTTTTCCCACTGGGTTTTTATTGAGGCCCGCCCGGCCATCACGACAGATGGTATATTTTTATATGTTGTCTCATCCTTTTCTGTTTTCCATATAGATTCATCAACCGCCAGGCGGGTTAAAATCAAACCGAGTTTGATAAACCACTGGGCGGGCTCAGCAGCACTTAGTCGATCTAAGTAACACGAAGCGACCTCAATCGATAGTCGCAACGTCAAGGGCGAGTTAAATCTAGGGACGAACCCTGGTAAACGACCCGAAGGCTAAAAACACGAATAAAAAGAAACGAAGCGCTCACAACCGAAAGTCGCGCCCCCAAGGGCGAGTTAAGTCTAGATACGAGGTCTAGTAAACTGCCCGAAGGCTAAACGAATTAAAACAGAACGATTAAAATAACGATTTCAAAGCCAAAAGCATAGTACATATTACAACAGTGGGACGACTCGAAAGCCGCCCAAAAACAAAAGACAAGTACTTGTAGCATATTACAAAAATCCTAATTGGAACGATCGAAAACAACCATTTCCCCCTCTAAGACGTTTCCCTCCTCGTCCTCCTCAGCAGGTTTGATGATCTGACCGTCCACATAAGAATGGGAAAAATCGATAACACTCGGGTCCAGGACAAGGTCCGGGTAGACGCACCGCACCTGGGCCAGAGCCTCATCAAACCGCTCCTTGCAAATGGAAACAGTGGAATGAACGAGCCGATCATATTTGGCATAAGCCTCTTCCCGCTCCTTTTTCAAAGCTTCAATGGACGACCTCATTTCAGCAACTTCCAAATTCAAACCGCTCATTTGTTCAGTCAAATCGCTAACCTTGCCCACCTCAAGCTGCAAATTCTTCTTAGCTTCAGTTAATGCGACCTGGGCGTCATCTCGCTCTTGGGTAACGATAGAGAGAGACTTCCTTGTTTCGTCGAGGCGGGCAACGGTAGGCTGCAGGGCGGCCTCTGAATCTTGCAGTTTCTTCTTGAAAGCTTCTAACTCCTCCCGAACTTCTGAGATATAAACATGAGCACGGCTAAGCTTGTCGGTTTTGTCTAAGTTATCACTCTCCAACCATAAATTTTGGGCGAGGAGAATATTACCTTTTGTCCGCTCCATTTCTCCGTGTTTTAATTTCGCGACCAGGTGAGACCCAGCCTTAACTACCTCGGCCGCAAACAATAGGGGGTCTTCGCGGAATCCTCTGATGATGCTCTCATCGGCCATTTCATCCAGATCGACCACCAGGGGCGAACTCTTCTGCGACCCTTTATGGGCCCTGGACTTTTTGTGAGCATGCTCATCTTGGGTCAGATCGACAGTAGGAGGAGGACGTCCCCTCTTCGTCCCAGCAACAGGCGGGCTACTCTCACCACCTTCAGCAGCCACAGAACCCTCAGGAAAAGGGGAAAGAGTAACTGCAGGGGTGGACGGGCCGACCTGGGACCTCCTCCCTTTCTTAGCTTGTTTCATCAATTCGGCAAAACCTAGACCTACCATTTCACCTGCGAAAAAGGTAAGAACACGGTTAAAAAAAAAAAAGGGGGCGGGGTACGACTACCCATACCAAGTGCGACTTTGAAACCATTATCATCGGTCGTTTTCACCAATTGGTGACATTTTATCAGACCCTCCTCCATCCAAGAGGCCATGTTCTCAAGCAACCTCAGAGTCTCAGTATTTTCCTCGCCAAGTTGGCACCGGGTTCTGTACGTGGCGAGCATGCGACGAAAATGAGCGTACGTCCACGCTATAGGATATTGCATGCCTGTTACTCGCCCACCGGAGTCAACCGTCCCCACCATTCGCTGAGATGCCTCACAAACTGGGACTACCCATAGAAAAGACGACTTCCAGGGTTTGAGCGAGTCAGAAAACGGCTTGAAAATCTTGTAGTCCGACTGAGCCTTAAGACTCAGGTGCTCCCACCGATTCCGATCGCTGCCCGGCTCTGGCCGCCTGCTTGTCTCAAAAATTTTGAAGAAAGTTTGCCGATTGCACTCTCGCCCCATCACTCTCAATAACTGCTCGAACACCTTGATAAATGCCCACGAGTTAGGGTGCAGCTGCGAGGGTGCAACCCCAAGATAACGAAGTATGCCGCGTTGAAAGCATGTAAATGGCGGACGAATCCGCACGTCACGAAGGACAGTGGCATACATGGTGAATTTTAAGGTGGCCGGAATCATAGCCACGTGTTCCGTTGAAGTAGGGCCTTCGACCGCCCACACCTGGTCCGGCGCGCCAACCAGCCCGGCAAAATACGATAAGACTTGGTCCCCAGGTTTGAATATTGATGGAATCCGGCCTAGCACGGCCGACGAGATCCAAGTGCGATCCTCCCCTAGAGAGCCTCTCCAGTCGGCCTCCCCTCTCTCGGCGTTTGGCTGGATTACCCGCTCCGTAGGGGCTGAGGACGTAGAAGGTGGATCATAACTTTCCCTCGTCTGGACGTATACGGGGCGATCGGGGGTCGCAACATCCGATCCATCAGCAGGAGGCGTAGAAGTAAACCCACCCTCCGAAGTCGTCCTATCTGTAGACGTTCGGGAACTGGATGATGGGTCGGTGGAGGAAACAGGCGGGCTGCCAGGTACTTGGGCGGTCAGCTTCGTCCGCGCCATAAGAAAAGAAAACCTGCAAGAAGGGAGCATGAAAGTCAGACCATCGAAGATGACCTACGGAAAGGGGCGACATGATCGACCCCGGGTCTGACACCCCCTCCTCGCCCATGTTAATGTTAACAAGAAGAGAAATGCGATTTAAATTACTAAAGCCCAAAAGTAAAACTACATACCAGGAGCGGGATACAGTTTCGTTGCACTATGAATCACCAGAATGAGGCGATCGGAAGTTAGATCGCGCCGGAGTTTGAAGTCGCTGATCGGGAAACACCGTGCCAGAGTAGCCGGAAAATAGATCGCTCGTCGGAGAAAGGAAGTCGCCCTCAGAGCAAAAAATCCGAAAAGTGAACAAATTGACATAAGGGTGCCCTATATTTATAGGGAGGGGAAGCCGGAAAGCGAAGGGACACGTCCCTTCCCCTTCTAAATTGATGATCTTCCTCGAAAATTGAACCGTCATCATCAAGCGCCCCCTTTTTGAAAAGCGTGAAGTATGGTGACAGTCCCATCGAAGCGTCACGCTTGTCCTCTCAAAACGTCATATCTGTCAGAACACCACGTCGCCAGAAGGTGCGAGCAGGCTCAATCGAGCGGACACACGATCAGGTCCTCTCGACGCAGGCCAGCGCAGGCGGCCAATATGGAGGCAACTCGCCTCATCGAAAGGAATATGACTCTTAGGCCTGAACCCGTTCTACTGAACGACTTCGGCCTGGGGGGCAACTGTTCTGGATTGGGCCGCAGCCCATAATGAATACTGGACCAACGCGACCGGCCCAGTACGTAATCAGCATCACACGACTTTTTGGACCGGGTCGCAACCCGTAATGAAGTTTGGGCCTATGCGAGCGGCCCAACATCGACCAGCGCCAACTTATACCCACGATGGGAGGATCTACGGTGGAGAGGAATTCTCGCAGATCCAACGGCCGCCCTCAGCACCCAGGTGCTATATAACGAGACCCTGACATCATATGAAAGGTACGTTTTTAACCTGTATTACTAGACAAAATCACCCCACTGACTTGGGCGTTGGAGTGCCATCGCAGGTACACCCCGAGGGAGCTCTGCACGCGGCCAGCTTACGCACAGGAACGACCCCAGTATCTGATACCAAGCTCCCAAGACAGCACGAGCACAAACAGATTGATTTCAACAAAAGGACCGATCGCTCAAAGAAGAGTCCGGTTCAACAATCTTAAAGTGACAATCGATTCACCGGTTTCCGGGTTTGCGTCTCAAATATATCATTGGTTCCAGTTATTCGTGCAAGACTCGTTCTCGGTTTCAGTTCTTGATTGATAATAAACTAATCAAGCAAGCGTCAAAACGACGTGTTCAATCAATCGTGATGGTGAACAAGCGCCACTAAACACAATCAATATCATAACTGAATTCAATCAATCCTCTATCAATTCCTAATCGAATGAAATAAAACAAGCGATTATATAACCCGAATAGTTAAGAGTTGCGAAAAACAGATTCACATATAAACAAGCAACATATATAAACGATTCGCGTATTGCAAGTAAGCCGAATCTGGGAAATTAAGCATCACACAAAGACGAAAATTTGCAAGTGTAGTAAACCCGGCCACATTAGTAGAAATTGAAGGATTATAGGGAAATTAAAAGCCCTAAATTTAGACCCCGAAAGAGAAGATAAGACTAACAATTTGTTAATTCAATCTTCAAAAGAAGGTTCTGATACAGATTCAAAATCTTCTGATCAATCTTCCGATATCTTAAACTAAATACAGGATGATGATTTAACTAAATATCAAAGAATGCCCTTTCAGTGTAACACCCCGGTATTTCTAGAACAAAGAAATACAAAGGAATACCTAAACATACATCTTGGTTTACATTAGAGTATAAAAGTTCCTGCTTAGATAAACATCTTTGCAAGAAGCAGCGGAAACTCCTACACATTAATAATCAAATTCGAGTCACAAGACCAAATTTAGAGACAACATCAGAGTCAAAAACAGGATGAAAGACTAGATCTCCAACTTCTCCTCGGGCATGACAACTGAGCATGCCGCCTGCTATCCTTATTTCCTGTGCTCTGTAAAAACAACAACATATGATAAAGTGAGATAACATATCTCAGTGAGTTCTACCGTAACCCCTCACCATCACTTGGTTCAATTATAAAACCGTTGCAACATAGTTAAATTTATAAACTATTTGCACATATACATTCTTAGCACAACATCGTCTGTGAAACAACTACAATCACGATAACATCGTCTGTGAAACAACCACAATCACGATAACATCGTCTGTGAATAACCAGAATAACGATAACATTGTCTGTGAAACAACCACAATCACGATATTTAGTGTGCTATTAATTTCTTTTAAGCCTTGTAAGTTACTTTACCATCACAAGCTTACCAATCGAAACACCGATTGTGAAAGAGACACAATCTCGGCGAATCGTGTATTGAACTTAGCATAACATCGTCTGTGAAACAGCCACAATCACGATAAACCTCTCTTAGTAACTATTCCATAACGTTTCAAGGGCCTAGGGTAGGGGCTCATGACTTCCCCGTCTAATATGCTATTCGTCAGGTCGTCATCCAACTTGATATAATTTATATATCACACCCGCATTGGGCTGACTTATATATATGATATGATCTATATCTATCGTTGTTCTGTAACCCGTTTTGATGAATACGATACAAGACATCCGGCGTTATAATACGATACCAAGTTGGACACGTAATCCATTTTACTATTCAAAACATGTACTCACACGCGGTCTACTTTTTCGGTTTTTCGAATATTTATACTTTCAAAACCCTTTCTCAAAATTCAAGTTGAACACCTTCAAAACAATGATTTTATCAAGGTAATATCATCACAATTGGTTGGGAAGAAGATTAGAAGAGGTTTCGAATCGAAAGGAGCGACGAAACGAGAAATTTGCATCCCGAGACAGAACCACACACACGGTCCGTTCCCTAGGGGCGCACGATGTAATAGCCCAGGTCCAACGCATTGGCCACCCCGGCACTATTACCTCACGGTCTTCTCTACCCCTCTTGTAGAATTTTTGCCTTCCGTGGGAATCGAACCTTGCACCTGAGGCATAAGTGCAAGTTAAACACACCTCCCACTACCAATTGAGCGCGCGTTCAATTGGTAGTGGGAGGTGTGTTTAACTTGCACTTATACTCAGTCAAATTATGTGGTTCTTATGTCTAAACTGAAGGATTTTGTGTCTAGTTTCTATAGAAGCAAAAATCACATTCAACTGATAACTATGGAGGGAGTTACGGAGGATTTAACATACGTGGTCAAAATTGTTGTGAGCTTATACCTTCAACTTACAACCACCATGAGCCACGAAATTGAGCTCCTATGTACAGACCATGACTTAAATCTTTAGCTCAGCAACTAAACTCTTCCTCTTACTACTCCAATGCACAATGCGGCTACACTAAAACTCTATTCTTGCTCTAAGTATAACATGCAAGCCATAGGAACTCCAAAACATCATTTTTGGTCTTGTGAGCTTGAAGGTTCATCAATGGTGGAAATGAGTTAGGAGAAGAATGAACTATTGAAACTGCTATCATTGGAAAGAGGGTTGAAAAAGGAAAAGAATGGTGGTCTTATTTCTTATATGCATTGAAGAAGCTTGAAGTTCTTCCCTCTTCTCTTCCTTTTCTCTCTCACGTCTCCCTTCTCTCTCTCTCCCTAGCTTACTTCAGTTTTTTCTCAATTATGGGAATTCAGCATTTCTGATTGTGAGGAGAAGGTCAGCTCGTTATGTGTTTTAAATGAGGGTAAAATTACCATTTTGCCCTTATTACCAAACCATCACTTAACTCACAATTAGCTCATAACCCTTATTAAAATCCTTGATTATGATCTTAGGGAAATTGAAAGGAATGATTAGTGAAGATTAATTTTGGGGTTAATGATTTGAAGATTGTGGAAATGACTAAAATGCCCTTGGTTCCTTAATATCCATTTAGGTTCATTTCAATCCCTCAAATACCCAACAATCCATGTGACTTAGCAATTTAGATAACATCTCCATAATCCTAGCACGATTAGGACCCAATCCGTTATTTCATCAATGACACTTCCTCATTATGAGACGAAATGACGGTTTTACCCTTGTTCCCTAATTCCCACAATGATTCGCACAATTCGGATATTGTTTTCGCGAGATTTTCATATAATAGCAATTCAATATTGTTTTCGCGAGATTTTCATATCCATGACTCAATTATCATTTGATCAAATAATAAATTGCCAGTGGATTTCGTAAACCAAAATTTACGAAACAGGGATGTTACATTCAGAATATCAAAGAATTATGAATGAAATTTTTAATCCTTACTCAAAATTTGTCATTGTCTATATCGATGATGTATTAATTTCTTCTCAAAATACTGACCAAAATTTAAAGCATATTAGAATATTCATTTCTATTATAAAAAGAAATGGTTTCGCTGTCTCAAAAACAAAAAGTAGTTTGTTTCACACAAAAATCGGATTTCTTGGTCATGATATTTACCAAGGAACTATTGTCCCTATTAATAGAGCTAATGAATTTTCAGATAAATTTCCCAATCAATCTATTGATAAAACTCAATTACAAAGGTTCCTAGGTTGCCTAAATTATGCCTCAGATTTTTTCCGCCATTCAGTAATCTCATTAAACCACTCCATGAACGTTTGAAGAATGATCCTCCTCCTTGAACGGATATTCATACACACACAAATATATATATATATATATATATATATATATATATATATATATATATATATATATATATTTGTGTGTGTATGTCTCTTCAACCCTCTTCTGGTGGGTTACATATTTTAGTTCAAATATATTTAGAGAAATGCCCCATTAAATTTAAATCCAAACAACAACAGAGAATAAAGGATTAATGATTTTGTAATAAGTATTATAAATTCAATTATTACATATATATATATATATTTGTGTGTGTATGTCTCTTCAACCCTCTTCTGGTGGGTTACATATTTTAGTTCAAATATATTTAGAGAAATGCCCCATTAAATCCAAACAACAACAGAGAATAAAGGATTAATGATTTTGTAATAAGTATTATAAATTCAATTATTACATATGATGTATGTTTCTCGGATCCATATTGATTATTGAAAGGTTACTAGAACAGTTGCAGAATTCTTAGCTTTCGCAACAAATTGGAACTGGTCCATGACAGCAACATGGGGGCCTATTACAAGTACATATATTTGCGATGCAATTAGTTGTCTGTGGAGTATCTATCTCTTCTATGCTTTTTGCACCTTCTACACTTTCGAGAATAGCACCTGTAATATTAAAAAGTAACACCACCAATTTCAGCAATGTCTTCAATGGAGATTCCATTACAACAAAGTGTGTTTTGTAGAGAAAATCAAAGTGGATAACTTGAAATATTGTGTTAAAGAAGAGTGTACTTATTTATAGGTACAAGGAGAATACTTTAAAACATCATAACTGGAAACATGTTGATGCCAGTAATATGTCGAAACCTTAAAATTATATTTATTACATATTAGGTAAATTCTTATAAAGAACAATTTGACATTCTTTGGTCAAAAGAAAAAACAATTTTACATTCTTAAATAATAAATAATATCGCATGTGAATATTTTCCTCTATTTTTCCTAAATGCCTTGAGAACAACAATGTCATCACCATCACGTATTAAAATGAAAAAAAATAAAAAATGGCAATATAGAAAAATGTTGTAACATTAGGTAATGGTTGCCACAATGATGGTATGAGATATGTAAAGATAAGGATGGTTGACATATTGGCCTTTGGTTAATTTTGTCAAGTCTTTTGGTATGAATCTAAGTAGGGCACAAACTGCTCCGCGATACCACTTTTTGCCGCTAAAACGACATTATTTATACTAACTATAGGTATGAAGTAAAAAAATGCGTGTCCATCATCAAATGAAGAAAACATCTTACAAATCATGGAAATGTAAATAAGAATTGAAAGAAAAATGCAAACTAACTTGTTGTAGCGTTTGAAGAAGTCATAGCAAAGCCCCCAATTGTCACCTCAGAGGAGATCAAGACGACCATGACAAAGAGGCCTATGATGAGTAGGTTTTCCCTAGAAACCATTTTGTTCAACAAAATCAAATAATGATTTGTCAGCGAAAGATGAGAGAGGGTTCTCTATATATAGAGGAGAGATCTTGGAAATGTTTGAGAGTTGTCAATGACCTTGTTTGGTATTTAAGGGTATATTTGGAAAGGGCTTGGAGGGGGAATTATTTTTATCCTCCTAATTAAAAATTTATAAAATGTTTCCTTTTGGAATACCTTTGACTATTGACTCATTAAATACTTTATTGCCTAAAATGGAAAAAAGAAAGTATCGGTTGAAAAATATATCATTTTAAAATAATTTATTAGTAAGCTTTATTTTCGTTAAATACTTTTGACTATTGACTCATTAATGAATAATTTAACTTAGGAGATCGATATTATTAGCAGTTCCAGAACTTGAAGTCCGGGGAACTTTTTTTTAAAGTCACGCATCCCTTAAAATATATTAGAATTGAAACTTTAATATACTGAATTAAGTAGATAACACAACTAGTAATTGTCCTCTATGTACATGAGAGAGAGAGAGAGAGAGGAATTGGTGAGTAATTGTAAGTTTAATATAGTGTGGACTGTGTGCAAAATTAGGAGCTTGGGATCAAATTATATTTTTCAGGGGATGCAAAATGTTTTTTTATATGGTGGATAGGTCCAATTTCATTTTTTGTGGGTTGTGCTCTTGACTCCCTTGGACAAAGCCTAGGTTTGCCACTACTTTTTAGCATGTGAATAAAAGTATTTAATGAAATAAAAATGTTTATTAAATTTAAAAAATTTTAATAGCACAACTATTTAGTAAAAATAAAAAGAAGTACACCGGAACCTAATTTTAGATACCAATTAGCAATAAAAAGTGGGCGCCTTGTTTTATTATTCATCTTATTTTGACTTTTTGTTTCTTACCATCCGTCATTTGTTTTTTTTAATTCTAATCGTATTCCCGTGCAAATGTATTATGCAAATCCCTTTTTAAGGAAAAAAAATATCAAAAAGAAAGAATAATACTCTCAATGAAAACGAAGAACATGGGGACTAGAACCACATTCAATATATATTAATTTATTTTCATATATATAGTCAACCTTGATCTATTATGTTACATATGAGATTTTACAACCACCACCAAAAAGGAATATTCTACAAAAGTTTCAAGATGAGATTTTTATGATATTTTTGGTCATAGTGATCTCATAAAATGGCATATTCCTAAGATTCCTAGTATGTGGCCTAAATTGGGTGTATTTGTATACAATTATCCTAAAAAGAATAATCAAAAAATGAAGAGATAATGGAATGGTCATGTGATAGTACAATTGTACAATTGACAACTTGCAAATTCTCTCCTATTTCTCCCCTCATTGCCGTCACACCCTCTCCTCTCTACTACTCTCTCATTTTGTGCTTTCTCAATATCCCCAATCCATGTGAACTTCAATCCTAGCCTTTGATTCAAAATTAAAATCAAATCCTAGAGCACTTGCTAATGCATAAAGACCTAAATGCCCTTAACCCTAAACACACTCTATAAATACATTCACATTTCCACCTTTCAAAGGACCCTGGGCCTCATTTCTCACTCTAAAACCCTAGCACACAATCAACTCCTCCCTCTTCCCTCCCTTGGCCGAAGCATCTATTCCCTTCTCCTCCATCCATTTTTCATTTTTTCTTCCAACAAAACATCACTATCTCACATCATTTCCATTCCCATTTCATATATCTTCTCCCTTTCCTATTCAAGGTCAAGTTTGCATCATCAAAGGGGCTTGTGACCAAGATTTTCGTGGGTCCTTCCTTGGAGTTCATTGAAGATGTAGTTGATTTGTGGTCTTGTTTCTTCATATCATTCATTTCGTAACTTGGATTTGAGGTAAGCATCTTAAAACCTAGCATCATCTTCAACCCTTTTGCATCAAAATGTAAAAATCAAGCTTCTCATGTTGCGTCCCATCATATTCATGTTGTTATACTATTGATTTGTTGATTGTTGTTGGTGAGAAGTGTCTTAAACACTTTGACAAGCACTTAGGGAGGCTTGGGTGTTTAAGATGCTTCTCACCCTTGAATAAATTGTGATTTATGTTGTTTTGATCTTGTTTGTTGCATTTTGTGAAATAAAATGATGATTTGAAGCTTGTTGCATTTCGCATATTAGGAAAAATTAGGGTTCATGTGATTTTTGTGCATTCCTTTGCTTAATCATGTGAATCTTTGTCAAAAAGATTAATCTATGTTGTTTCTCTTGCATTATTTTGTTGTTTTCATGAATAAAATGAAGTTTAGAGTCTATGTTCATTTCGCATTTTTCAAATAAATTAGGGTTTAGAGATTTGTGATGGGTTTGGTTGTGTAATCTTGTATTTACTTGAAATTAGGCTTTAATCTTGATGGTTGTTTGCTTGAAACTTGTTATTCTCATGAACTTGTTTATAAATCACGCACCATGTTGATGATTGGCAAGAGGACTCTCACTTGTGCCTTGTGCACTTTACTCTAAGTGATGAGGATTGCCTAAGATGATTCAACCTCATTTGAGCTTATGAGTTTGTTTGTTCTTATGAATTGGTTTGTAAATTATCTTGTGTTGATGATTGGTAAAATGATTCTCACTTGTGCCTTGTGCACTTTACTCTAAGTGATGAGGATTACCTAAAATGATTCAACTTCTTTTTGCAATTCTTAACGAACAAAAATGCAAGTTTTATCCTAAAACGATGACTAACCCGGCCATACGACCGACTTAATCCCCTACTTTGAAAATAAGATTTTTGATTTTTCAAATGGAAGAGATGTGTTTGTATTTTTTTTAATTTAGTAATTATTTATTTTAAATAGGGATTTTAGGACATGATCCGTAATGGTTCATTAGTGGCCTAAAAAGCAGACTAACCCGACTGTACAGTCGACTTAGTCCCCTATTCATATTTTGTGGTTTCTTGTAAAAAAAAGAATTAAGAAAGAAAGATAATGGAAATTGTTTATTTTTGCGCTTGACAGGGGCGTGACCCTGCTCCTACGTATCTCCTGGTAGAGAATCAAAGGCTACGTAGTTCTAGGTAGAAAATGTTTGTGTGTTTGGTGTTTTTTATTTATTTTGAAATTGGGAGAGGTATTCGTGATGACCAAACAAGTAAAACTCAGAGTGGTCGCCACTCATAGCTCGTTTGAAAACTAAGGTTGTTATTAACGGTCAAACAAGCTATGCTCAGAGTGACCATTGGTAACAAACCATTTTTATGTTTAGGAAGACATTTATTTGCTATTTGGAAAAAAATAGGTTTGTGAGAGAAAATATTTATTTAGGGAAAAAAAAATCTTAAAAAAAAGAAACAGGGGTGCAGTAGTAAAATGGGGTGTGATTAGCAGAAAAAGGGTTATATAAAACAAAAAAATGGGGTGTAAATATTAATCATCCCAGTTTCTATACTGGGTTCAACAGCCCACGAAACCTGGGCTTCTGGGGGGTTTTCACGCAGCTACGGAGGGGGTGTACGAAGTAAGTATAAATCCACTATAAAAGCTTAATTGAAACGAAAACCCTAATTTTTCAAACCCTAATCTCTCTTCTTTCACAGCGCCGCGGCACCTCTTATTTCCTCTACCCTAATCTTCCTCCTTCTCCTCCACGGCGCCGCACCTCTCACCCTCACTCTCTAACCCTAATTTCTCTGCTCTCTCGCGGCGCTGTTTCACTCTCTCCTCACCAAAGCTCAGTTTCATTTTCCTCTCACCGCCGATGACATCGCCGCTCGCTCTCCCCCTCTCAACCCTAAACGCCTCTCTCTCACCGATCCAAGTCTCAGTTCTCCTCTCTCCCTAACCTTCGTTCCCTTCGCCTCCCAGCCGATCCGTACCCTTCTCACCAAAACCGTGGCTCTCTCCCTCCTCTCTGCTCGTCGCCTTAATCTCTCTCTCTCTACCCTTTCCTAGCATCAACGACAGAAGATGTGGAAGGAGAGGGAACTCGAGAACGACGGTTACGGGGTGGTGGGTTGGTGGTGGTTGTAGGTTCGCGGTGGTGGATGGCGGTGTTTGGTGCGAGGGGTGCGAGGGTCACGGCGGTGGTGCGCGGTATGGCTATCGGTGGTTGGATGTGGTCATTCGGCGGCCGTGGTTCAGTTGATGGTGTTTGGGGTTGGCTACGGAGGTGATGTGAGGGTTGACAGTGATCTCATGGCGGCGGCGTAGCGGCGGCGCACACGATGACGGCCACCGTACGGTTGCCGGAGCCGTAGAGGTGAGTTTTGAACCCTTTTTTTCTTTTTATTTCCTCTACTGATTCTGAAGGGAGGGAACTGTTTATTGGCTATCCTTAAAAAAATCTTCTAAAACTGAGCCTATTGGTTACCCATTTTTCTAACCAACAGACTATTAGGTACTGATTTCGTTTTTTTTTAGAGCCAATAAATTATGAACCCTAAGTTTTCATATTCTGTTTCAATCTATTTTCTTAAACATGTCAGTGCGTATTCTAGTATTTGCAAGCGGTTTTTGAATAACTACAGGGACATTGTACTGCCTTATTTCAAAAAAAAACTCATCCAATCTAAATACTGATATATGCTTAAAACAAAATAAAAACTCAGGACCTTTTTTGAGACTGCTGCTATTGTTGTTCTGACTGCTTCTGTTGCCTGCTGTGTACACTTTTTGCTACTGCTGTGTTTGTTAAAAAAATTTGATGCTTTGTGGTTAGGAGTTCAGTGTAAAACCCAAATTGGTTGATTGTCTCTCCCTCTTGATTGTGCTACTGTTTGGTATTTATAGTGCTCCTGTGATGTAGGGCTAAGGAGGATTTAGGGTAAAAGGACAGCATCAAAATTCAAAGGAAAAAAAGGACAGTCAACAATTAGGGCAGAAAAAGGACAGCAATTGTGGGGGGATCAAAAGGACAACAGCTGGAGCAAATT
Organism: Astragalus membranaceus; assembly: GCA_039519185.1. Taxonomy (NCBI): domain Eukaryota; kingdom Viridiplantae; phylum Streptophyta; class Magnoliopsida; order Fabales; family Fabaceae; genus Astragalus; species Astragalus membranaceus. The sequence continues at coordinate 161,736,122 of CM076849.1, read as the reverse complement.
TAGGGTACCAAGGACAGCCAAGGGAAGGACAAGGGGGAGGAAAAGGATCAAAAGGACAGCCCTAGGGCAAACAGCTAGCATGCTGCGCCCCTCTCCCTTTGATTTTACATTTTTTGATTTTTTTGTATTTTTGTATTATTTTTATTTTCCCTAATTTGTTTTTTTTTATTATTGGTTTTTGTACTCTTTTTTTTTGAGTCTTGGACAGTCTTGTAATATAATTGGGCAGCAACCCTTTATGTTTTTTTTTTATTCAATTAGAGAAAGGTAAAAAGAAAGAATTGGGCCCAACCTAAACAAAAAGGCTAAACAATCTCAATCACATAAATACAAGCGCAAGTTGCATAAGCATGCCCAATTACGCAAGTATAGGCCTAACTAAATAAATTACTAGACTTAGGCCCAAATAAGCGGCGCGGTCCCAATTAAACTAAAAGGACTAATGGCAAATTAGACGAACAAATTAAACGAGTAGCAAAAAAAGGTAAACAAAGGAAGCGGACAAAATTAGGATATAACACTCACGATTAGGGATTCATTTTTCATTGACTTGAATACTCTGGAATTCTGTTTGTGAAACTATTCCGCTTTCGAAATATTTTATCGAGTCAAAAACTGTTTTCGGGAAAATAGCGTTTTACGGTTTTTCGGTGAATATATATATATATATATATATATATATATATATATATATATATATATATTTATCGATTTGTTGATTTTAATGCTTTCGATGGAATATGGACTGAAATGTTGGTTATCATATCTATTTTTATGACTCGAAATTGTATTATGTTATTTCATAGTCTTCCGCTGTTTGTTGTAAGGATGTATATCTGAACAGGAATTTTTATACTCTGATGTAAACCAAATTGTTTGTTTAGGTATTTCTTTGTTAAAGAAATACCGGGGTGTTACAACAGGTAATGTTTTTCGGCAGATTTTTCCGCCGGTAATTTCTGGCAGATTTTTTCCGCCAGTTAGCGGAAACGCGCGTTTCAGGCGGGTTTTTTTAAAAAATAAAAAATAATTTTTTTTTGAAAAACCCGCCGGAAATGCATCTTACCGGCGGATTTTTTATTTTTTTTCGAAAAGAATTAATTTAAATTTTTTCAAATTTTAAAATTTAGTATGTAATTTAATAAGAAGTAAGAAAAATGAAAATGAAGTAGAATATGAGAAATATTATATAGAACAGAATGAGAATTAAGAAGTAGGAATGAATAAGAAGAAGGAGTGAGAATGAATGAGAAAGAATAATATAGGAGAGAATAAGAATAAAGAAGTAAGAAGGCATAAGAATGAAGAAGTGAGAATGAATGAAAAGGAAGAAGAAAGAGAAAACATAGAAGTGATATATGTAGAGAATTTATGGAGATTGGAGAGTTTGAGAAAAAAGAAGAAAGATATTCAAAATTTTTTGGAGATATGAAAATTTAAAACAATTACTTAAAAATAGAAAACGAGCAAATTTGAGATTTTTACGCTACAGCTCCCATTTATGGGAGTCCCATTGCTTGATTTAATTCTGATTTTCTGACCAAATTTCGGAGCAATCGGATGAGATCTCCTGAAAACCATTTTTCACCTAATCAGATACAAAACTGAACGGGGCTGAAACAAATAGAACCTGCACAACAACAAAACTCAAAAACAATTGTTAGTGGTTAGTGAGTCCTTAAGTTGGCAATCCCTAATTAGAGATCCCCGGCAACGACGCCAATTTGATTAGCGGTCGTACGCGGGTCAAAATAACTTAAAGGGTAAATATAGTATAAAGGTAAGAGACCTTGTTCGTCTCACGAGGACCTCTAACTACTAAAATTACCAAAATCAATAACGAAATTAACAATATTAAAAAGGGGGGTTTTTGAGGAACGATTTTTATTTGAGGTGTTTAACAATCTTAAAGTGACAATCGATTCACCGGTTTCCGGGTGTGCGTCTCAGATTTATCATTGGTTCCAGTTATTCGTGCAAGACTCGTTCAAGGTTTCAGTTCTTGATTGATAATAAACTAATCAAGCAAGCGTCAAAACAATGTGTCCAATCAATCGTGATGGTGAACAAGCGCCACTAAACACAATCAATATCATAACTGAATTCAATCAATACTCTATCAATTCCTACTCGAATTAAATAAAACAAGCGATTAAATAACCCGAATAGTTAAGAGTTGCGAAAAACAGATTCACATATAAACAAGCGTCATATATAAACGATTCGCGTATTGCAAGTAAGCCGAATCTGGGTAATTAAGCATCACACAAAGACGAAAATTTGCAAGTGTAGTAAACCCGGCCACATTAGCAGAAATTGAAGGATTTTACGGAAATTAAAAGCCCTAAATTTAGACCCAGAAAGAGAAGATAAGACTAACAATTTGTTAATTCAATCTTCAGAAGAAGGTTCTGATACAGATTCAAAATCTTTTGATCAATCGTCCGATAACTTAAACCACTAGTGGAAAATTAGGAAAAGAATTAGACCTTTAAAGTCGGACACTCAGATACCCGACTTAAAAGGTATATGCGGTGGCAAACTTGTAATTAAGATGGAAAAAATTATCTAGCGCATCTCGTTTTAGGTCGGGTATGCCATATGTCCGACTTTAAATGTTTAACCTTTTTTAAAACCATTATCAAGACACGTCTTACATATGCAAACTACTGAAACTTCCCTCTCTCCCGTAACCTCACCCTCGTCCTTGCTAGCCCTCTCCTCTCCATCTCGTTGCCGTTGCCGTCGTCATCTCTCTCGTCGCCGTCACCGTCACCGTCGTCATCTCTCTCGCCGTCGTAACCATCTCCAACAACATTTGATGCAGTTCGTTAAGAACCCTAGCCCCCAACATTCTCACATATTTGTTACCCTTCCTCTCATTTGCTTCCAAATCGAACAGCCCTAGCCCCAAATTGAATATCCCTATATCTTTGTCCACTGCGATTTTGTCAAATCCCTGCTACCATTCACTTTATCAAGCTTCAGAAGGTTAGTTCGTATATGTTTGCTGCCACGTGTTTTATTCAATTTTTATATTTATTATTATTTTTCTCTGCTTGTTGCAGTAACTTTGCGATTTCCACTTGAGAATGAATCAATTTGCTCTGTTTGGTGTTTTTCCCCCTTTCTTCTTCTAGTCGCATGTAGATTTAAGCTTAATTTGTTGTTGCAAAGAGAAAAATTAGTTGTAGGCAATGATTTGTCGGTACTGAGATGAGAAAAGATAATGAAGTATTTCCAAATGGTTAGGCTTTAATTTTATCAAAAATGAAATATAATAGGCTCTAATTTTGTGGGCCGAGTCTAACTGGTATAAGGCTATACTCATGCCACGGGTTGTCATGCTTAACGTCTAATTTACAAGTGGCTAAGCAAATTTGACTTTTTGACTTGTTCATATGCTAATCCTCTTCTTTCACTCTTTTTAGGGCTTTGGTGGGTTTTTCCTATTGTAAGAGAAGAGACAATTCTGCTGGAACCATATCATTCCTCAAGTAAAGCAAGGTTCCCTCTTTGTGTAATTAATTACCTTTGTGTGTGTGGGTTGTGTCGTTAAAGCACTTGGACTGTTCCCCAAATTCCTTAGCTTCAATTACTTGGCCTTAACAGATGTATTAATCTTTAGAAAGGAAATTATCTGCAGCTGCAATTTCTTTACAAATATCATGTTGTCTTGATTCTCCACTTGGTCTTTATCAGGTTGTCTAGAAGGCACAGTCTTGAACTTTTCTGCTGCATCAACACATCTCCTTTCAAAGTTGTCATGTATCTGCCTTCTTGAGCATTTTTGTGGGGGAAAGACACTTAAGACAGTCTTGATTAAAGAGTCCTAATTAAAAAGTCAATGTCTAATTATTTCTTATGTGTCAATGACAAAAGCAGCATAAATTGGAAAGGAAATTTCCTTTCTTAGAAGAAATTTCAGATGTAGAAGTTCAAGAAAAATTAAAATTAGGAACATTAGTTATCTAACAACTATATGAGAGAATAATAGACTCTTGGAGAAGTAAAAATAAACTTGTCTTTGATTGGTTAATGATTGCAGTGGTATCTCAATCAAAAGGGTGGGTTGAGCAAACTACAAACATGGATGATTCTAGCTAGTATTCTACCAAGTTATATATATGTTGCATAAAGAAGCAACATATATATACATATATAACTTTGTATATGATTGATTCATTTCTTTCTTGGAGTAAGAGATTGAATTCAAATTTTTACCACATAATACTTGATTTTTAACTTTACTTTCATGAAAGAAGAAATTGGATTTAGATTGGGTAGCTTTGAACCTGAAGTACGTAGTTTCCGTGGCTTTTAAACCTGTAGTGACCAATTATGATCCTCTGTCCTGTAATCAATGAGACGTTGAAGGCAGTGTTTGCTTTATATATCTCTATTTTGTTTTATGGAAGATGTATGGGGGTATGTTTGACATGTACCAATTAGAGTTTTTTTAATTTGATATTGTTTTTGCAGTACTTTTTTTCTTTGGATTATTATATTATATTTGTTGTAGGGTGGCCTTTTTATGTTGGTTATGAGCCTCCACAGATGTGGTAAGTTGGGCTATCAACTTGGATTATTAGTTTGCTTGCAAGGTGACCTTATTTGATATTTGATATATTTGCATTATGAGTTAGTGAAGTTTTAAATACATACTACAATGATAAGTTGAGTTTGCTGACTATTTTGGATTGTGTAGAGTCGCTGCATTGCGAGAGAAACCAATTGCCAATTCTGAATGATTTCATGAATACGGGTGACAATTCCTAATTGCTCCCTTTTGACTCAAATATGGATAGAACGACCTTGTGACTCAAATATCGTAGAATACCTTCCTTTTAATCACTCAAGTTGTATTCATTTTTTATATTTGATATTCATTTATAGGTGGCAAAACAAAATGATGGTTATTCTTGTGGCTATTATGTAATGATAAACAAAATGATTGCTTAATCTTTACTTTCATAGCTGTATCTGTGAGGGAGATACTACTTACTAGTGTATTTTCTCATGTTATGAAATCCTCGGAGAGGCTTAAAGCGGTGTCGACGAGCATAGGAATTGATTTTCTGGTTTCCTCTTACATATTCAGGTTTACAAATGAAATTCTGGTAAGCTGCATTAAGAGTTCTGCAGTAGGCACGAGGTTTTGGTTTACTATATTCCATTGCCCAACATTTTTAGCAGCAAGGTCATTCTTATGCAATTTTATGGAATAAATTCTTTAGTAGCAAAATCTATAATATTAACAGGGATCCTGGTTAATGAGTTTCTTGTGTGGTCACATGAGCATAGCTTATATGTTAATGCCCAAATGATGGATAAATGGGTGAGTAAGTGCAAAAAGAAGACTGAAACTATAGTGCATGGATATCTTCTCTTGGTGCAGATGAAGGTTGTTTCAAGGAATGACATAGTAATTGGTGTAGCTATGCTAATGGGATGATGATGATGTATTAGCGGTCGTTTGGATGAAATGGATGATGATGCCCGTTTTTTTGGTAATTATTTGAACTCTATTAAACTTGTGATACATTCTCTTGCATGATTAGTACACCCCTTCTCAATTCTTTCTGCATGTATACTTGCATGTTTGGGATAAATTTTTGAATTGCTCATTATAGAGTCAACCAGTATTGTAAATTCCTATAGATTCAGTCAGTATTGTAAATCCCTCCACTCTATGCTATCCATGATAGCATTTTCTAATCAGATACTTACTAATATAACGCACAGTTTAAGCAAATAAACTCGACTTTGTACTTATAACCCATATAAATCACCATCAAAATAAGGAACCTTAGTTAGGGTCTAATTCTTGCTTTGTAGTATGTGCTATTATGATCTGCTAGAGAACTGTAAGGTGTAGAAAGTGAAATATAATTGATAAGAAAATTAATATGTGAGTGGAATGCTATGTATTCTAATATAATTGATATGGCAGATTGTCAAACTAATTTTTGGTTATGCTTTGAGGCAGGAGCTGGGATATTCATAAGGCAATTGAAGGTAACTTACCACTGAGTTGGAATCAGACTAAAACATGCCAATTACTTATAAGGTATACTATTACTATTGGGGTATTGTTTTTGTTTTAGTTTAAATGTAATTTTGATTTGCGTGAGTGTGGAACAGGTAAAGTGGATGTTGTTTTTGTTAATGTTATCTTTCTGTTTTTCAGATACAAAACTTGAGGTAAGTTCTTGTGCAATTCTTGTTTCTTATTTTTTTGGAATGGAAAATTGTGTAATTTTGCCAATGATGTGTTATTGATATTATTGTCGATAGAGGCTTGGGATAAATCTGTTCTAGCCCTTATTTGCCATATAATAGAGATATTGCTCATCCATTCACCAAGGAAGCCATGTTGCAGGTATGTTATGTGGTTTCATTCAATTGTTTGATGATTGATGGTATTGTCCCTTGAATTGAATCAAATCTCATGTTTTCATGTTTCATTGAAAGTTTGTAACTGTGAGTGAGCTTTGTCATCTGTGTAGGCTGAACTTGTAGTCTACCAGACAAGAAAACGAGACTTATTCATATGACGAATTGAAGCACGCCAGACAAGTTTGGGCGGACTTCTTTCTAAAGTTGTATGCAGAGTGTAAGCCAATTGCAAAGAAAGAACGAAGCAAACAACTTAACTAATACTTTGTAATTTTTTAGTGTATATTTAATTGTTCGTTAAAATTTTGTATCTTAGGTTTTTTAGAAATTTGTGTACACGTTTTTCTATATATATATGAAAGTTTGGTACATTAGTGTAAATTTTGATTATGAAATACATGTTTTGTATCCTTTGATTATGAAATAATTTGTATACGAAGTATTTGAATCTGTAGGGAGAAGCAAAAATGCAATAAAACACAAACTCTTTTAAAGTCGGATCTCATTGTCATCCGACTTTAAAAAGAACTTTTAAAGTCGGGTATCAGTGTAATCCGACTTTAAAAGTGTTCCACAGAGGCCAAATCCACAGCGGACGAGCAGTAATTAAAGTCGGACGCTATTTATCCGATTTAAAAATTGACTTTTTAAGTCGGACAGTAACCCTACTTTAAATCACGTACTTTCTAAGTCTCCCTAATAGAAGTCGAACACACATCCAACTTTAAAAGTCCAAAATATCCGACTTTGAATCCTGTTTTTTCACTAGTGAACTAAATACAGGATGATGATTTAACTGAATATCAAAGAATGCCCCTTCAGAATATCAAAGAATTATGAATGAAATTTTTAATCCTTACTCAAAATTTGTCATTGTCTATATCGATGATGTATTAATTTCTTCTCAAAATACTGACCAAAATTTCAAGCATATTAGAATATTCATTTCTATTATAAAAAGAACTGGTCTCGCTGTCTCATAAAAAGCATATTAGATTATATATATATATATATATATATATATATATATATATATATATATATATTTGTGTGTGTATGTCTCTTCAACCCTCTTCTTGTGGGTTACATATTTTAGTTCAAATATATTTAGAAAAATGCCCCATTAAATCCAAACAACAACAGAGGATAAAGGATTAATGATTTTGTAATAAGTATTATAAATTCAATTTTTACATATGATGTATGTTTCTCGGATCCATATTGATTATTGAAAGGTTACTAGAACTGTTGCAGAATTGTTAGCTTTCGCAACAAATTGGAACTGGTCCATGACAGCAACATGGGGGCCTATTACAAGTACATATATTTGCGATGCAATTAGTTGTCTGTGGAGTATCTATCTCTTCTATGCTTTTTGCACCTTCTACACTTTCGAGAATAGCACCTGTAATATTGAAAAGTAACACCACCAATTTCAGCAATGTCTTCAATGGAGATTCCATTACAACAAAGTGTGTTTTGTAGAGAAAATCAAAGTGGATAACTTGAAATATTGTGTTAAAGAAGAGTGTACTTATTTATAGGTACAAGGAGAATACTTTAAAACATCATAACTGGAAACATGTTGATGCCTGTAATGTCGAAACCTTAAAATTATATTTATTACATATTAGGTAAATTCTTATAAAGAACAATTTGACATTGTTTGGTCAAAAATAAACAATTTTACATTCTTAAATAATAAATAATATCGCATGTGAATATTTTCCTCTATTTTTCCTAAATGCCTTGAGAACAACAATGTCATCACCATCACGTATTAAAATGAAAAAAAATAAAAAATGGCAATATAGAAAAATGTTGTAACATTAGGTAATGGTTGCCACAAGGATGGTATGAGATATGTAAAGATAAGGATGGTTGACAGATTGGCCTTTGGTTAATTTTGTCAAGTCTTTTGGTATGAATCTAAGTAGGGCACAAACTGCTCCGCGATACCACTTTTTGCCGCTAAAACGACACTATTTATACTAACTATAGGTATGAATTAAAAAAATGCATGTCCATCATCAAATGAAAAAAACATCTTACAAATCATGGAAATGTAAATAAGAATTGAAAGAAAAATGCAAACTAACTTGTTGTAGAGTTTGAAGAAGTCGTAGCAAAGCCCCCAATTGTCACCTCAGAGGAGATCAAGACGACCATGACAAAGAGGCCTATGATGAGTAGGTTTTCCCTAGAAACCATTTTGTTCAACAAAATCAAATAATGATTAGTGAAAGATGTGAAAAAGAGGTGAGAAAGTGTTCTCTATATATAGAGGAGAGATTTTGGAAGTGTTTGAGAGTTGTCAATGACCTTGTTTGGTATTTAAGGGTATATTTGGAAAGGGCTTGGAGGGGGAATTATTTTAACCTCGTAATTAAAAATTTATAAAATGTTTCTTTTTTGAATACCTTTGACTATTGACTCATTAAATATTTTTGACTAGTGACTCATTAAATACTTTATTGGCTAAAATGGAAAAAAGATAGTATCGGTTTAAAAATATATCATTTTAAAATAATTTATTAGTAAGTTTTATTTTCATTAAATACTTTTGACTATTGACTCATTAATGAATAACTTTAACTTAGGAGATCTTATTAGCAGTTCTAGAACTCGAAGTCCGGGGAACTTTTTTTAAAAGTCAGGCATCCCTTAAAATATATTAGAATTGAAACTTTAATATACTTAATTAAGTAGATAACACAACTAGTAATTGTCCTCTATGTACATGAGAGAGAGAGAGAGAGAGAGAGAGAGAGAGAGAGAGAGAGAGAGAGAGAGAGAGAGAGAGAGAGAGAGAGAGAGAGAAATTGGTGAGTAATTGTTTAAGTTTAATATATTGTGGACTTTGTGCAAAATTAGGAGCTTGGGATCAAATTATATTTTTCAGGGGATGTAAAATGTTTTTTTTTATATGGCGGATAGGTCAAATTTCACTTTTTGGGGGTTGTGCTCTTGACTCCCTTGGACAAAGCCTAGGTCTGCCACTGCTTATTAGCATGTCAATAAAAGTATTTAATGTAATAAAAAAAAATTAAGAGCACAACTATTTAGTAAAAATAAAAAGTACACCGGAACCTAATTTTAGATACATAAAAAATGGGTGCCTTGTTTTATTATTCATATTATTCTGACTTTTTATTTCTTACCATCCGTCATTTGTCTTTTTTAATACTAATCGTATGCACATGCAAATGTATTGTATGATGCAAATCCCTTTTTAAGGAAAAAAAATATCAAGAAGAAAGAATAATACTCTCAATGAAAACGAAGAAAGAACAACATTCAATATATATTAATATATTTTCATATATATAGTCAACCCTGATCTATTATGTTACATATGGGCTTTTACAACCACCACCAATCACAATACTTGGAGTAATTTATATTGTGTATATAAATTAAATCTTCAAACAATTAAGTTCATGTTTTGACTACCTTATTTCAACAAATAAGCTTTTGCAGACTGAACAATATCATAATATCCATCATGAATACTGTTTAATGATAGACCATTTATATACAAATATCTCTCTTAATGGTTTTCTTGGCAAATCATTAATCATGTTTATACGGATTGAGTTATTGTTTATTGATCCAGATTCTCTTGCAAATACATAGCAAAACTAGGACACAATATAACGAGCTTCAGTTGCTAATATTCTTCATTATTAAACTTTCTTGTCTTACATATAGCATGCATTCTCAGAAATGTAATTAATATCCAATAATACATGTGTGTAATTTTAGAATATCAATCAATCAATACTTCAATATCAATACTAATACTACTAATAATATATAATATAATATATATATATATATATATATATATATATATATATATAATATAATATAATAATAATATAATAAAACAAAAGTGCTAGCAAAATGACAATTTTAGACATCCTACTAAATTGCCATTTGTCAACTTTTATGGGCAAATAAGTCATTTCGCAACTAAATAATAAACCAAATACTAATATATCAAAGCAAGTCAAATACTTATCAATCAATCAAATCAAATACGGTTATGAATATTATTGGATATTGGATGTCCATTTCTCTTCTCCCATCATCTCCATTATTATCTTTGTGTAGTGGCCTTTATGAACTTTTATGGGCAAATAAGTCATTTCGCAACTAAATAATAAACCAAATACTAATTGTCATACCCTAATTTTGTCCGGCTTAGGTCAAAACCCTAATTTTCCACAAAAAATAAATAAATTGAAGAATGAAGAGCATCATGCATTGCATTTTGGGTCCTAGAAGTCATTCCAAGGTCTTTAAAATCATTTTTAGGGTTGGAATGCACTTTTTAGGAAAATTAGGGTTTTAGGGTCAAAAAAGACATTTTGGTCATTTTTCGCAAAAAGATGATTTTCTCGCCAAAAATGCACATCCACAAATAATTAAAAATGTATTTTTCCATTTTTAGTGCATAGAAAAATAAAAAAGGACCATTAAATATTCCTCAATTCTTAAGTGAAAATTTTTATTGTCATGGGTGACTACAGGGAATATTTTATGGTGCCCAAAAACATGTAACACATTTTCAATAGTTGCATTCCCATTTATTTCCCATGCCCAAAAATTTCAAATTCAAAAAGCAAAATGAGGAAGTGTCTTCAAATAAGACAAAACACCAAAAAAAACAAGTTTTTTCCTTCTCTCCTCTCCTCACATTCGCATACTCCTTCTCTCTCTCTCTCTCTCTCTCTCTCTCTCTCTCTCTCTCTCTCTCTCCAATTTCTTCCACACTCTTCCATTTTGTAATCATTATACCCTCTTTGGTAAAATACCTCACTCACTTACACTAACCCCTTCATAAGAAAACCCAAATTTTCCACTTTGGTCACAATTCTTCCCTAAAATGCCCTTAACCCTACCTCACATAAAATATCTCTTCTAAAATAAGAAAATTTAATTTTTCTTTTCCTTTTTTCCTTTAACTTTCGCCCCTCTCCCTCTCTTTCACTCTCTCATTTTGTGTTTTCTTCCTACCCTCAATCCAAGTGACCTTTAATCCTAACCCTCCATTTAATTTTAAAACTCAATCCTAGAGCACTTAGTAAGGCCAATGACCCAATTGCCCCTAAACCTAAAATAACTCTATAAATACTCCCTCATTCCCACACCTAAGGATCCTTTGGCCTCTCATTCTCCTACACTAAAACCCTAGCACACCAAAAACACCTCCTCTCCCTCTCCTTCCTCACCCCAAAACCGTAGCCTCTTCCCCTCTCTTCCATATATTTTCTTCAATTTTTCACCATGAAACCTTCCATTTCTTGTTAGATCATCATCATTCATTCCATTCTCTTCAAGGTTGCATCATCAAATTGTTAAGAGCTAGCAATCTTTGTGTTCGTATCATCTCCTTCTTCATTTCTTTGTGATTTTGAGGTAAGCTTTGAAACTTTGCATCTCATATTTAGTTCTTCTTGCATAATCTCTCTTCTACTCCCAACTCCTTCTTGATTGCTTGTTGTTGTTGCTTTGAGGATCCATTTCAAACATTTTGACAAGGACTTAGGGAGCCTTGGGTGTTTGAGATGGGTCCTTGGCCTTGAAGGAGTTGTTCTTGTGCTTGAATGATTTCCCTTGCATCTCTAAACATATTGCACTAAATTTCATGAAATAAGAGTTGTTTTATGGCATTGTTCATTTCGCATACTTGTAGAAAACTTAGGGTTCATGTGAGTTTTATGTCATCCTTTGCTTAATCATGTGAATCCTTTGCAAAAATGGATCTATGTTGCTTTATGTTAACTTTTGTGTTTTTTTTAAATAAAAGTGTGGATCTATGTTCCCTTTGGGTTCGCATGCTTATGTTTAAAAACATTTTCAAATTGATTTTGTTGTTGTTCTTTGCTTGATGATGTTTAATCTTGTTGTTAGTATTTTATTTTAGTGTTAGATGTTATTTTTTGTTGTTGGTTGATGATCTAGCAATATGATTCCCACTAGTGCCTAGTGCACCTTGACCTAAGTGGTGAAGATTGCTAGAAATGACTCAATTTAGTTTGTGTGTCCACTTATTCTTGTGTCTTCGTTTGCTTATTGTAAATTGTTGATGATAGACAAGTTGATTCTCACTAGTGCCTAGTGCACTTTTCTCAAAGTGAGAGGATTGCTCTATGTGATTCAACTTGGTTTTAGTGTTTATTTACTTTTTACCATTTTACTTTACCATTCATTAACTTTTTACCAAAATATAAAAATATTTTACTACTTTGGTTTTTACCACTTCATTAATTTTTTACTAAAACATAAAAAGATTTTACCACTTCCCATTTACCTCATGCATTTTTACTTTACCATCTCATTAAATAATTACCATTTACTTCATGCATTTTTACTTTACTTTTCACTAACTTCTTACTTAAAGTTTTACAACTTATCAACTTGCAAAAATACCCAAAACATTTTCACATTCATGCATCTTCATTCATACTTAGTTTATGTGACACTCTCATGCATCCTCATATGCTTATATCTCTTGCATCCTCTTATGCATCCTTGTATGCCATCCATTCATAAATAAAGTGCTATGCATCCATTCCTTGTACACTCATGCACTTACATGCTTACCTAATCATGCATCCTTGCTTACATACTCAATCATTTAACTTAGAATACTCTATGTTTACAATCAATTGTATTCACTTGTTCTTGATGCCATGTAAATGTCTTGACTTGATTGTGTGCCCTCCTCTCCACTTGTATGACCTCCTAATGGAGAGGTAAGTCTACATGCATGTTGTAGCATAGAGCCATTAGGGTAAATACAATCCTTCTTGCACACACACAGTGTTTAATCTTGGTTAATGAATGATATGTTCATGTTTGCTTGAGTATTATTCATTCATTTGCATTTGGTTATGGATTTAGAATTGACTTGAAGTGTTCTACTCCTTTTCTAAAATCATTTCAAAACAAAAAGAAACTTCTACTTTCAAAACAAAAATAAATCAATCGTCATTAAATACCAATCGCGCCGTTGCCGATTAGGTTGTCAATGATGATATTGTTTTCAAAAGGAGTTAGAAGCGAGACCATTCTAACCGTTGTTGTTCGGTCTTCACAAAAGCTCTATCCCATTTTCGAAAACTTATTCATTTCTCAAAAATAAACCAATTGTCATTAAACACCAATCGCGCCGTTGCCGATTAGGTCATTAATGATGATTTCATTTTCAAAAGAGTTAGTAGTGAGGCCATTCTAACCGTTGTTGTTCGGTCTTCACAAACGCTCACCCAATTGCGAAAAACCCCTTTATCCGTTTTCAAAACCAAAAACCGAGAACTACGTAGCTTTGATCCCTCTTCCAGTGAGGGTACGTAGGAGTGGGGTCCTGTCCTGTCAAGCACACTTTTAAAAAAAATCTTTGTTTTGTTCCGCTTTTCAAAGATACCAAAAATATCCCTTTCCCCCTCGTTTTCAATAAAACAAACTCCTAAAGAAAAGAAGAGAAATAGAATAAACCGCTTTCAAACTCAAACTTTTGTCCAAACCACACATCAAGTTAATGGTTCCCTTTCGGTAGAAAGGAGGTGCGGGGTGCTAATACCTTCCCCGTACCTAACCGACCCCCGAACCTACATCTCTAGTTTTCAAAAGACCATCCGCCTTGTTTAAAAGACCTTTTTTCAATGTTTTGGTCTTAAAATTAAAATATTGGTGGCGGCTCCAAACTTTTTCCACGTTGTCAAACGAAAAGTCCCAAACCGGATTTTTCGGGCGCAACAGCTGGCGACTCCGCTGGGGACCATTTTTCAAAAAAGACGAGGGTAAAGCCTAGTTAACTTGATGTGTGGTTTAAAATTAATTGAGTTGAAAGCTTTGTTCTACTCCTTTTCTATTTGTTCACAATGCCGTGTTCATGCATTCCTCAATTCCCATGTCCCCTATTCTCTGCTCCCTTTCTTAAGGTAAAAACATGCATTTCCTTCCATTCTATTATGATCCCTTCTTCTCCGCTCCCTTTCTTGAGGTAAGCAGTGCATATGACTGTTGCTGAAACCTAGGTTGGATTATTGGTATTGTGATATTGAACCCTAGGGTAGACGACATGTTATTGCTTGCTTCTGTCTGGACTGTTCTGGGTTTTCCTTTGCATGTGGGGTATATGTGGGTAGTTTTAGGCGGTATGCCCTTGCTGTACACACTCACACCTTATGCTTACTATGCTTTGAGAGGGGCCTAAAACCCAAGGTCTGACAAAACTTAGGAGAGTGGAAACGAGTAGTGACTGGCAAATGGACCGTTGTCCTTCCGACTCTCACGAAAGTTTCAGCCAGAGTATGCTCTTTCATGATGCCTCACACCAGATGGCGTTCCATCGTTGTGGGTGCTATTGTGAAAGAGAATTAGCTCTGGTAACCTGGTGAGGAAGTGACTAGAACCCGCATGGGAGGAACATTTGAGTTGTCCTAGAACTTAGGTCCCCACCTTCGTAGGACACAAGGGGCATACCAAATTGTGTGTTGCATGGTAATATAGACATGTTTTCAAAAAAGAGTAGGAGGTTTTTCAAATAAAAAGTAGAGAAAGAGCTGCCGTTGTAGCCTTTCTTCTCCCGGTCCGTACGAAGTGACATATGGCCCACTCTTTTCAAAAAAAGAGAGAACGAGCTGCCGTTGTAGCCTTTCTCTTACTTGGTCCATATGAAACCACGTACGGCCCGCATTTTTCAAAAAAAAAAGAAGAAAAAAACTTGAACTAATGCCAATAAAGGTTTTGCCCTAATCTGCATATGCATAGAACATCATCATCATTTTGCATGCATCCTCGCATTGCATCCAACATAAGCTTTTACAGCTCATGCATGCATCCTTGCATTTCATCAAAGTTTGTTTGCCGAGAATCCCAAAATGACAAAGAATCTTGCCATAGGTACAGTATGGAATCAAGAAATGAGACAGTGCACCCCCCGAGATATCCAGTTGTAAGTAAGGTTGATGTTGCCAGTCTGAAAAAGTGTGCTGACCTGATGGGACCTATCGGAAGAGGATCATTTGACAGTTCTTACGGGAATCTCCGGAAGCTGTTGACACTAGAGGTGCAAACCGAAGCAATTGTGGCTCTAAGCAGATTTTATGACTCCGGGATCAGATGCTTTCTTTTCAGAAACTTCCAATTGACTCCCACGCTGGAAGAATACCATCAGATTTTGGGTTTCCCTCGGACAGAAGCCGTTCCCTACCGATATCAAGAGCAATACTACACGGACGAGAAATTTGCCGCCCTGTTGCAAATGAAGGTAGAAGACCTGAGACTCCAGAAGCAGAAGAAGAACCAGGTGATGGGTTTCCCACGGAGTTATCTCGAGAGTCTGATGGATGTGCATGCCAAATATAAAAACTGGGTGGTCTTCAAGCAAATCTTGGCACTGACAATCTTCGGAGTTGTCCTCTTTCCACAGATTGAGAGATTCATAGATGTGACTGTCGTTGGCATATTCCTAGCTTCCCAGAATGGGAAGAATCCGATCAATCCAATCCCGGCTATTCTTGCTGACACTTATTCAGCTTTCACTCATCACTGCGAACTGAAAAGAAAGAAAATCTCTTGCTCCTCTCACTTATTGTATGCCTGGCTTCTGATTCATGTCTACACTAATCCAGTACGAGTAGAGAAGTTGATTGATTATGCTATCACCTGTGAAGTGCGAGTCATGAACATTCAGGAGTGGATCCAGTTTCTAGGGAGCCTAGATGAGCACTTGATTCGTTGGTATCTCCCATCTTGCTGGGAAGATAGGCCTGAGATAGTTTTCCGCTGTGGTGGTTTTCAAAATGTCCCACTGATGGGCACTAAGGGTTGCATTAACTACAATCCCTCTTTGACTCTGAGACAATTAGGATACCCTATGAGAAGTGCGCCTACTGAAGAGATGGTATCCTCGTTTTACATCTATGAGGGAGGGCAAAAAGATGCCAGTTTGATGAGAAAAGTTTTGCAAGCTTGGGGTATGGTGACTCACTATGGAAAAGCAGAGATCTCTCAGAAGACTAAGGGAATCACTTTTGCTCGGTGGCTTGAGGAGAGGATTCAGAGTGTCCAGCTGCCATATCAGAAGGTATTGCAAAATGAGAGAGAGAGATGATAAACTCTAGTACTCCGGTTGTTGAAGAACTAGGGGATGTCAAGTCAGCCCTGATGAAAGCAGAGGAGGAGAAGAAATCCCTGCAAGCTGAGATAGAGAAGTTAACTCAGAGAAACCAGAGATTGAAAGAAGATAATGCTTCCAAATCTGCTATTATTGAGGAGTTGGACAAGAAACTCAAAGAAGAAGAGAAGGAAAAGGTAGAAGCTCAAAATTATTGGCAAGCGGCCAAAGAGGAAGTCAAGAGACAGAAAGCAAAAGGGAAAGGGGCAATTGAAGAAGTCAGTCAATGGAGGGATCTGTATGAAAAGACAAAGATGGAAGAGAGGACTACGAGGAGTCAGCTTGGCAAGTCAAAAAGAGAGTCCCGCTTGCTACAAGCCGAGTGGGAGAGCAAATTGAGCAGTGTGGTGCAAGAAAGAGATTCAGTGGAAAGCATCCTCAAAGAGTATAA
Organism: Astragalus membranaceus; assembly: GCA_039519185.1. NCBI lineage: Eukaryota > Viridiplantae > Streptophyta > Magnoliopsida > Fabales > Fabaceae > Astragalus > Astragalus membranaceus. Next base: position 161,719,140 of record CM076849.1, on the reverse strand, counting down.
GCAAGCTCTAGGATACGAGCGAGAGATTTCTGACGAATTGAAAAGAAACCTTCGGCACATCAGCGATGCATACAGGCTGGTGAAATATGAAAGTCGGTATTGGGAGCGCCGCTTTGTTGAACTCCTTGGCGGAATTGAGGAACAGGCAGTCATCATAGAGCTGAAAGATGAAATTCAGCATTGGAAGGTTAGATTCTCTGAGCTTGCAGAGTTGGCCAGCCAAGCTCTCTCATGTGTGCCTAAGAAGCTAGGAAAGGCCGAGTGTGAGATGTCTCCTTTCAACACTCCGCCAGCAGTCTACAAATTTGTGGAGTTCTGCAGGGCCTTGGTTGAAGAAGTCAGGGAGAAAACTGGGAGAGTCCCCACATGCAGCAAGAGGAAGAGAACTGAAGTTTTCAAGGCTCTATGTAGTTGAGCTTTTGTTTGTAATTTCCGTTTTATTGTACTTTCTCTTCCTAGAGGGACCTTTATTTCCATTTGCGTATTTTACTTTTTGAAATGTAAGACTTGAAGTCCTTGTTTGAATTTGAATGTATGGGGCGTGTTTGTTTCATTTGTTGATTCCATTCTTGTTATGTTCTAAACAAATCAAAATTCACTGTTAAATCTATGGCAAGATATGACACGTTGGGGTTCACGGCATAAGACAAACTAAAACTAACACTCATCTGCATTGCACGCATTGCATTCATTAATTTGCTCCTTCACTTAATAAAAATGTTCTACCAACAGAAGCGAGAGGCAAGCTGGTTCTCCGCCACCGATACTTCACCCGATTACAAGCAAAGCTGATGGCTGATCCTCAAGAGCATCCAGAGATTGAAACTGAAAGTAATCCAGAACATGAAGATTTGGGCGTACAAATTCTGAATCCTGAGGAGCTGGCTCAGGAGAACCAAGTGCTTAAGGATAAGGTTGGGGCAATGGAGGCCCAGGTGCATGAGATGATGGTCATGCTGCAAAGTTTAAGGAGTGGGACAGCTGCTGAAGGTGTCGCCGTCGTGGGTCCAGATGGTGTCACTTCTTTCGTTCCTCCTCTAATATCAGCCACAGTTCCTCCGGGATCCGGGGTCAGTCATCCCGTCTTTGCTTCAGGAATGAATGGGCCGAATCAATACACTTCACAAAGATATCCTTGGGGTATGCCTGCTGGGTACATGCCGCGAACTGTTGGACCTATCCCCATCAGTATGGTTGCGCCTAATCAGGTCACTGCCGCCGTGTCTGGGGAAGCTGCCGGAGGACCGCAGATCCAAACTCCTAGTCCTCATTCTGTGCTCAGTCCTACTCCGGGGCTTGCAGCACACCCTCACAATGTTCCTCAGCCTGGAGGGGATTATTACAGTATGGGGAGTCACCCCCAAGGACATATGTTTGAGGGATCACAGCCAAATGACCCGATTCGTGCACTTGAAGAAAGAGTAAAGGCAATGGAGGGTGTTGGTTGTTGCGCCCGAAAAATCCGGTTTGGGACTTTTCGTTTGACAACGTGGAAAAAGTTTGGAGCCGCCACCAATATTTTTATTTTAAGACCAAAACATTGAAAAAAGGTCTTTTAAACAAGGCGGATGGTCTTTTGAAAACTAGAGATGTAGGTTCGGGGGTCGGTTAGGTACGGGGAAGGTATTAGCATCCCGCACCTCCTTTCTACCGAAAGGGAACCATTAACTTGATGTGTGGTTTGGACAAAAGCTTGAGTTTGAAAGCGGTTTATTCTACTTCTTTTCTTTTCGTTTCTTTGAGGTTCATTTTATTGAAAACAGGAGGGAAAAAGAATATTTTTGGTATCTTTGAAAATCAGGACAAAACAAAGATTTTTTTAAGGGTGTGCTTGACAGGACAGGACCCCGCTCCTACGTACCCTCACTGGAAGAGAGATCAAAGCTACGTAGTTCTCGTTTTGTGGTTTTGAAAACGGCTTGAGCTTTCGCGAAGACCGAACAACAACGGTTAGAATGATCTCGCTACTAACTCCTTTCGAAAACAACATCATCATTAACGACCTAATCGGCAACGGCGCGATTGGTGTTTAATGACAATTGGTTTATTTTTGAGAAATGAATAAGTTTTCGAAAATGGGATAGAGCTTTTGCGAAGACCGAACAACAACGGTTAGAATGGCCTCACTACTAACTCTTTTGAAAATGAAATCATCATTAATGACCTAACCGGCAACGGCGCGATTGGTGTTTAATGACGATTGATTTATTTTTGTTTTGAAAGTAAAAGTTTCTTTTTGTTTTGAAATGATTTTAGGAAATGGGTTTTAGAAAAGGAGTAGAACAATTCAAGTCAATTCTAAATCCATAACCAAATGAAAATGAATGAATAATACTCAAGCAAACATGAACATATCATTCATTAACCAAGATTAAACATGCCCATACAATCAAAGGATTCAATTATTAAAGATGCAAAACAAAGTTCTCAAAGTATTTGTGTGTGTGCAAGAAGGATTGTATTTTCCCTAATGGCTCTATGCTACAACATGCATGTAGACTTACGTCTCCATTAGGAGGTCATACAAGTGGAGAGGAGGGTACACAATCAAGTCAAGACATTTACATGGCATCAAGAACAAGTGAATACAATTGATTGTAAACATAGAGTATTCTAAGTTAAATGATTGAATATGTAAGCAAGGATGCATGATTAGGTAAGCATGTAAGTTCATGAGTGTACAAGGAATGAATGCATAGCACTTTATTTATGAATGGATGGCATACCAGGATGCATAAAAGGATACAAGAGATATAAGCATATGAGGATGCATGAGAGTGTCACATAAACTAAGTATGAATGAAGATGTATGAATGTGAAAATGTTTTGGGTATTTTTGCAAGTTGATAAGTTGTAAAACTTTAAATAAGAAGTTAGTGAAAAGTAAAGTAAAAAATGCATGAAGTAAATGGTAATTATTTAATGAGATGGTAAAGTAAAAATGCATGAAGTAAATGGTAATTATTTAATGAGATGGTAAAGTAAAAATGCATGAAGTAAATGGTAATTATTTAATGAGATGGTAAAGTAAAAAGGTAAAAAGTAAATAAACACTAAAACCAAGTTGAATCACATAGAGCAATCCTCTCACTTTGAGAAAAGTGCACTAGGCACTAGTGAGAATCAACTTGCCTATCATCAACAATGAGCAATAAGCAAACTAAAATGCAAAGATTAACTAAACACACAAATAAGTTGAATCACCTAGAGCAATCCTCCCACTTTGAGCAAAGTGCACTAGGCACTAGTGGGAATCAACTTGCCTATCATCAACAATGAACAATAAGCAAATTAAAATGCAAAGATTAACTAAACACACAAATAAGTTGAATCACCTAGAGCAATCCTCCCACTTTGAGCAAAGTGCACTAGGCACTAGTGGGAATCAACTTGCCTATCATCAACAATTTACAACAAGCAAATTAAAATGAAAAGATTAACTAAACACACAAATAATTTGAATCACCTAGAGCAATCCTCCCACTTTGAGCAAAGTGCACTAGGCACTAGTGGGAATCAACTTGCCTATCATCAACAATTTACAACAAGCAAACTAAGACACAAAAATGAATGGACACATAAACTAAATTGAGTCATTTCTAGCAATCTTCACCACTTAGGTCAAGGTGCACTAGGCACTAGTGGGAATCATGTTGCTAAATCATCAAACAACAAAAGTAACATTTAACACTAAAATGAAATACTAATAACAAGATTAAACATCACTAAACAAAGAACAACAACAAAATCAACTTGGAAATATTTTTAGATCTATAAGCATGTGAACCAAAGGAAACATAGATCCACATTTTATTTAATAAAGAAAACACCAAAATTAACACTAAGCAACATAGATCTATTTTTTGCAAGGATTTATATGATTAAGCAAGGAAGCGCAACAAAATTATATCAACCCTAATTTTTTATGATATGCGAAATACTAAAGCCTATAAACAACAACTTTATTTATGAAATCTAGTGCAAAATATGTAAAGATGCAAGGGAAATTATTCAAGTAGAAGAATAACTCCTTCAAGGCCAAGGACCCATCTCAAACACCCAAAGCTCCCTAAGTCTTTGTCAAAATGTTTGAAATGGATCCTCAAAGCAAACAACAATCAAGAAGGAGTTTGGAGTAGAGGAGAAATTATGCAAGAAAATTAAATATGGGGTGCAAAGCTCCAAGGATTACCTCAAAACTACAATGAAATGAAGAAGGAGATGATAAACTCAAAAATTACTAGCTCCTAGCAATTTGATGATGCAACCTTGAGGAGAATGGAAGGAAAGATGGTGATCTAACAAGAAATGGAGGATTTGGTGGTTGATTTTTGAAGAAAATACATGGAAGAGGGGAGGAGGGGCTACGGTTTTGGTGAGGAGAGGGAGAGGAGGTGTGCTAGAGTTTTGTGTAGGAGAATGAGAGGCTTATGAGAAGCAAAAAGAGAGTCTCCTTAGGTGTGGGAATAAGGGAGTATTTATAGGATGAAACTAGGTCTAAGGGTAGTTTAGTCTTTGTGATTTTGATGTGCTCTAGGATTGAGCTTTGATTTTGAATGGAGGGTTGAGATCACTCATCACAAGGATTGAGGGTGGAGAGAAAACACAAAATGTGAGAGTGAGAGAGTGGGGGGCGAAAGTTAGGGGGGAAAAAAAGAAAAGAAAAAATGAATTTCTTATTTTGGAAGAGATATTTTATGTGAGGTAGGGTTAAGGGCATTTTAGAGAAGAATTGTTACCAAAGAGGGAAATTTGGGTTTTCTTATGAAGGGGTTAGTCTAGGTGAGTGAGGTAATTTACCAAAGAGGGTATAATGATTACAAAATGGAAGAGAGAGGGAGAGAGAAGGAGGATTTCGAAATTGAGGAGAAGAAGAGAGAAAAAAACTTGTTTTTTTGGTCTTTTGTCTTATTGAGGACACTTCCCCTTTTTTTTTGAGTTTTTTTTTTGAATTTTTGGGCATGGGAAATAATGAGAATGCAACTATTGAAAATGTGTTACATGTTTTTGGGCACCATAAAATATTCTCTCTAGTCACCATGACAATAAAAATTGTCACTTAAGAATTGAGGAATATTTAATGGTCCCCTTTTTTATTTTTCTATGCACTAAAAATGGAAAAATACATTTTTAATTATTTTGACTAGGGTTTTCCTTCTAAAAAATTGTACAAAAATTATCCTTGATAGAATAAAAATGTACTTTTTGTGGATGTGCATTTTTGGCGAGAAAATCATCTTTTTGCGAAAAATGACCAAAATGCCCTTTTTGACCCTAAAACCCTAATTTACCTAAAAAGTGCATTCCAACCCTAAAAATGATTTTAAAGACCTTGGAATGACTTCTAGGACCCAAAATGCAATGCATGATACTCTTCATCCTTCAATTTATTTATTTATTATTTTTTTGTGGAAAATTAGGGTTTTGACCTAAGCCGGACAAAATTGGGGTATGACATTGGTGTCAGAGCCAAGGAAGCTCGTGAGCTGTGTTTAGTCCCAGATTTGGTTTTGCCACCAAAGTTCAAAGCTCCCGAAGTGGACAAATACAGAGGAACAGGCTGTCCGGAGAGCCATGTTACGATGTTTGTCCAAAAAATGGGTCCTTACGCCAATGATGACAAACTGCTGATTTACTGCTTTCAAAACAGTTTGGCTGGAGCTCCTCTAGATTGGTACATGAAACTGCAATCCTCTGAAATTCGTTGTTGGAAAGATTTGTGCGAAGCATTCATGAGACAATATAAGTATAACATGGACATGGCTCCGGACAGGTCGCAATTGCAACACATGAGTAAGGGCGAAAGGGAGACTTTCAAAGAATATGCCCAGAAATGGCGAAGCCTAGCCGCCCAGGTCCAACCTCCTTTGACTGAAAAAGAAATGGTGTACACGTTCTTGGAAACTCTGCCAGCAATTTACTATGACCGGCTGATTACAAGTGTTTCAACTAGGTTCTCCGATATGATAGTCTTCGGGGAAAGACTTGAGCATGGTCTCCAAAGTGGGAAGATTTCGAATCACCTCAGTAATGCAGGAAGCTCTGGTGGTTCAAGCAGTCAGAAGAAGCCTCACTCCCACTTCCCGAAGAAGAAGGAAGGGGAAACAAATGTAATCTCGGGAGAAAGTTCATCCTTTGGTACCCCTCCACCACAAACTGTTCCATTTTCTGCTCCAGTGCCATCCCAGCAAGGCAGTGACAGTCACAGGGCTCAGGGTTATCAGTACAAGAAACAGACCAGTTTTGATCCAATACCAATGACATACACTGAATTGTTTGATCACTTGACTTCCAAGAACTTGATCAACACTCGGCCAATGAAGGCCCTGCAGCCGCCATTTCCCAGAAGTTACAACGCTAATGCTACCTGCAGTTTCCACGAAAACGGGGTCAGTCATACTGTGGAGGAATGTAAAGCCTTCAAGCATGTGGTGCAAGACCTAGTAGATGCTGGGTGGATCTCGTTCAAGCAGAGCAGCCCGAATACAACAACTAATCCATTGCCAGGTCATCAGAGGCCAGCTACCAATGCTATAGAAAGTTCCGTTGGGCAATCGGTAAAGGATGTGCAGAATATCAAGACCCCGTTGGGTGTTATCTACTCTGAGTTATGCCATGTTGGGGTGGTTAAGAAGGGGTGTTGCCATGAAGAGGGGTGTGCTGACTCCACGTGCGTGGGGAATTGTGAAAGCTTTGAGACGATCCTGCAGGACCTGATGGATCGGTGTGTGGTCCGGATAGGAACCCATGATGTTGAAGAAGAAGTGTTGACTCTACATTCTGATAAAAGTAGAGGACCCAGAAGACCTGTCGAAATTCCTTACAATTACAATCCCAGATTGGTGCGGGCAAACGCCCAACCAATAGTGATTGAAGTTCCGGCTCCTTTTCCCTATAAGTCGGACAAGGCAGTTCCGTGGAAGTACACTGCACTATCTACAGTCGAATGCTCCCCAAGTGCTCCTACCGTAACCAACATAGGGGGATCAAGTGGGATCACAAGAAGCGGAAGAGTATATGCTCCTGAGACTCTCCGAGCTGAAACTTCCAAGGAGGCCGAACAGAGGGGCCGTAAGGAAAAAGGAAAAGAGCCAGAGGTTGCTCAAGAGAAAGTGACGGAAAAAGAAGCAGATGAATTCTTGAAGATCGTCCGGCAGAGTGATTATCGAGTGGTTGATCAGTTAAAGCAAACTCCATCCAAGATATCCATGCTATCATTGTTGCTTAGCTCGGAAGCACACAGAATAGCTTTGATGAAAGTGCTCAACGAGGCTCATGTTGCAGAGGATATCACAGTGAATCAGTTTGATGGGATTGTGGGGAATATAGTGGCTGCAAATCACCTAACATTTGCCGATGATGAGTTGCCTTCAAGAGGAAAAGAACACAATCAAGCTCTGCACATCTCGGTAAAGTGTGGAGACTATGTGCTGGCCAGAGTACTAATTGACAATGGGTCTTCATTGAACGTGATGCCGAAGTCAACTATGGATAAGTTAGACGTTGATTGCTCCTACATGAAGCCGAGTTCGACACTGGTGCGGCCCTTTGATGGGTCCAAAAAGGAAGTTCTGGGGGAAATGGAATTTCCCATCCAGATTGGTCCCGAAGTTTTCTACATCAATTTCCAAATCATGGATATTATGTCCTCATACAGTTTTTTGCTGGGCCGACCATGGATCCATATGGCTGGAGCAATCCCTTCTTCTTTACACCAGCGGGTCAAATTCGTGGTTGACGGCCAGGTCGTGGTAGTATTTGGTGAGGAAGAGACTCTGGTTAATAAGCCATCAGAGTTCAAATATGTGGAAGCTGCCGAAGAGTCTTTGGAAACAGCCTTTCAGTCTTTGGAGATCGCCAATGTAGTATTTGAGAGGACCAAGGAGGAGGAGATGGTTGCTAAGATCATGTTAGCCCAAGGATATAAGGTTGGTTCTGGCTTGGGAAAGTTTGGTCAGAGAATTCTAGCTCTCATTCAACTGAAGGAAAACAAGGACCGTTGCGGGCTGGGATACACCCTAAGTGAGGAAGAAAGAATAAAAATGGCAGATGAACGAAGGGGCAGATGGTTGGCCAAGTCCAAAGGCCATGATCCATGGCCCCAGAGGATTCCAATTTGCGACATCAGTCAAAGTTTTGTGAGTGCTGGTTTGTTGGATCCAAATCAAGTTGCTGTCATCAAGGATGGTTCTGAGTCTGAAGAGGGTGGTGCAAGTTTGGTTCGACGCTGCGGTGCCAGTGAAAAATTAAAGAATTGGAAGGCTGCTGATCTTCCTGTGACTTTTAATTTAAAGTAATCATTTGTAATGCAACCCTGTGGCTCTGCCCAAGGCCATAGGACAAGTTGTTACGGGCGAGCATGTTTTTATTTTCAGAATCATCATCATTAATAAAAACGTTGTTTTTGAATTTCAATCAATAAAAATCAATCCTTTTCATTTCATGTGTCTTTTCCTCTCTTTATTATTGTTTGCTTGCTTGTCTCGCCTTTCATTCTGCTTTTTCGCTTCGGCAAAATGCAGATCCACAGCAATTGTCTCCCAAAATAACAGTGCCAACAGTCCATATTTTGACTTTGATCACCCTATTAATCAAGCTGAGGGGGATGTTGAGGAAGACTGGGAAGCTCCTCTAGAACTCATGAGGTTAATGAAACAGGAAGAAAGGGTAATTCAGCCACACGGAGAATCTACTGAAGTGATCAACTTGGGTACAGCTGAGAGCAAGAAAGAGGTCAAAGATGGTACCGCCATGAATGACGAGGATCGCATGAAGTTGGTTCAGCTGTTGCACGATTATATGGATGTGTTTGCATGGTCCTACCAAGATATGCCTAGGTTGGATACTGACATTGTGATGCATAAGTTGCCAGTCAAACCTGAATGCCCGCCTGTGAAGCATAAACTTAGAAGGATGAAGCCTGAGATGTCCCTAAAGATTAGGGATGAGGTAAAAAAGCAGTTTGACGCCGGATTCCTAGCGGTGGCCAAATACCCACAGTGGGCTGCCAATATTGTCCCGGTTCCGAAGAAGGACGGGAAGGTCAGAATGTGCGTTGACTACCGAGATCTGAATCGTGCTAGTCCTAAAGACGATTTTCCTTTGCCCCACATTGATGTCTTAGTGGATAGTACAGCTCAACACTCGTTATTCTCCTTCATGGATGGATATTCGGGATATAATCAGATCAAGATGGACCCCGGAGATATGGAAAAGACAACTTTCATAACGCTTTGGGGAACGTTCTGTTACAAGGTCATGCCATTCGGGTTAAAGAACGCTGGTGCAACCTACCAAAGGGCCATGGTCACACTGTTTCACGACATGATGCATAAGGAGATTGAGGTTTATGTGGATGACATGATCGCAAAATCTAAAACCGATGAGGAGCATATTGTCAATCTGCAGAAGCTCTTTGAACGGTTGAGGAAATATAAACTCAAGTTAAACCCGGCCAAGTGCACGTTTGGGGTGAGATCAGGGAAGTTGTTAGGCTTCATTGTCAGCCAGAAGGGAATCGAGGTGGATCCAGACAAAGTAAAAGCCATCCTCGAGATGCCGGTGCCCAAAACAGAGAAAGAAGTCCGTGGTTTCCTCGGAAGGTTGAATTACATCTCCCGATTCATCTTCCAGTTGACTGCTACTTGTGAGCCGATCTTCAAACTGCTGTGCAAAAATCAAGAGTTGAAGTGGAATGACCAGTGTCAAGCTGCCTTTGAGAAAATCAAGGTGTACTTGCAGAATCCACCAGTCTTAATGCCACCTGTGTCAGGCAGGCCTCTCATCTTATACCTTACAGTGCTAGATAATTCAATGGGCTGTGTGTTGGGGCAGCATGATGAATCCGGGAAAAAGGAGCATGCCATATACTATCTTAGCAAAAAGTTCACCGATTGTGAGACAAGATATTCTATGTAGGAAAAGACTTGTTGTGCTCTAGTTTGGGCTGCTCACCGTTTAAGGAAGTACATGCTGAGTCACACCACTTGGTTGGTGTCAAAAATGGATCCAATCAAGTACATATTTGAGAAGCCAGCTCTTACAGGATGAATTGCCCGTTGGCAGATGCAATTATCAGAATACGATATCCTGTATGTCACACAAAAAGCAGTTAAAGGTAGTGCACTTGCTGAGTATTTGGCATGTCAGCCGATTCCAGACTACCAACCAATGCAGCATGATTTTCCTGATGAAGATATCATGGCACTGTTTGATGAGGGGAAGTCCCAAGAAAGTGAAAGGTGGAGAATAATCTTCGACGGTGCGTCAAATGTATGGGGGCATGGGGCAGGTGCTGTGTTAATATCTCCTGACAATCGCTTCGTTCCTGTCACTGCAAGGTTGAGCTTCGATGTCACAAATAACATAGCAGAGTATGAAGCGTGCATCTTGGGTATTCAAGCAGCCCTAGAATGGAAAGTTAAAAGGCTAGATGTGTATGGAGATTCAGCCCTGGTTATTCATCAAGTAAGAGGCGATTGGGAGACCAGAGATCCCAAACTGATTCCTTATTGTGTTTATGTGCAAGAGTTGATGGAGTCTTTTGACGAAATCACTTTCAAACACATCCCTCGAAGCGAAAACCAGCTGGCTGATGCATTGGCAACTTTATCATCCATGTTCAATATCAATTGTGATAAAAGCTTGACTCATGTCACAATCCAGCACCGGAGTCTACCTGCGCATCACTACTGCACAGCCATAGATGAAGAGCCGGATGACAAGCCTTGGTATCATGATATCAAACAGTACATCATCAGCAGAGAATGCCCTCCTGGGGCATCTGAAAATGACAAGAGAACTCTTCGGCGACTGTCAAGGAATTTCTTCCTCAGCGGTGAGGTTCTCTACAAAAGGAATTATGACATGGTCCTCTTAAGGTGTGTTGCTAAAGAAGAAGCTGAAAGAATCATGAAAGATGTACACGAGGGCTCATTCGGAACTCATTCCAGTGCGTATACTATGGCTAGACAGATTTTAAGGGCGGGCTATTACTTGTTGCAGATGGAAGGTGACTGCTACAGCTTTGTCCGAAAGTGCCACAAGTGCCAAATCTACGCTGACCACATTCATGTGCCGCCTGCCAAATTGAATGTTCTGACTGCATCCTGGCCATTTTCAATGTGGGGAATGGATGTCATCGGTCCCATTGAACCCAAAGCATCAAATGGGCATCGCTTCATCTTGGTTGCCATTGACTATTTCACGAAGTGGGTTGAAGCTGCCTCATACTCCAGTGTAACCAGTTCAGTGGTTGCCAAATTTGTGAAGAAGGATCTGATTTGCCGTTATGGTCTTCCTAACAAGATCATCACCTATAACGGCAGCAATCTGAATAGCAAAATGATGAAGGACCTGTGCGCAGAGTTCAAAATTCAGCATCATAATTCTTCCCCCTATCAACCCAAGATGAATGGAGCAGTGGAGGCAGCTAACAAGAACATCAAAAAGATTGTGCAAAAAATGGTGGTCACATACAAGGATTGGCATGAAATGCTTCCCTTTGCTTTGCATGGCTATCGTACTTCAGTGCCTACCTCAACTGGGGCAACTCCTTTCTCTCTGGTATACGGGTCAGAGGCGGTCCTCCCAATCGAGGTTGAGATATCATCCCTACGGGTACTCATGGAAGCTAAACTGGAAGAAGCAGAGTGGGTGCAGGCTCGTCTGGATCAGCTAAACCTCATTGAAGAAAAAAGAATTGCAGCTTTGTGTCATGGGCAGCTGTACCACACAGAGAATGAGAACAGCTTTTGACAAGAAAGTCCGGCACCGTGAATTCACGCAGGGAGATTTGGTGCTTAATAAGATCTTGCCCATCCAGACTGATCCCCGAGGGAAATGGACACCCACTTATGACGGCCCGTATGTGGTCAAGAAAGCCTTTTCTGGAGGAGCACTGATACTCACGAACATGGACGGAGAGGATTTAAGGAACCCAGTCAATTCCGATCAAGTGAAGAAGTATTATGCCTGAAAGAAATAGATGAAAAAAGAGAAAGACAAGCCATGTAAGAGTTAGCTCGCTAGGTTGAAAACTCGAAAGGGCGGCCTAGGCAAAATCAGCGCGACCCGGTGGATTGAAAACCCGCAAAGGGCGATCCAGGCAAAAATTAGGGTCAGAAAACTTGGGCATGAAAAGTAAAGAAAGGCATACAACTCCCCTGAAGACTTGGATGAGGGAGTGATCAAGGTCAAGGACATAAATGTTTAGCACTGTTCCACAGAGACGGACAGTCAGAATTTAACTTCTCTCTTTTTTTGTGTCTTTTTATAGTTTAAACTTTCAAATGTAATAAACAATCGACGTAACTTCTTGTGCGACCGGTTTCCACATTAATAAAGTTCAACTTTCTCATATCTGTTCACTCTTTTATTTTCTGCTTTTTTTGCTCAAAATAAACGTTTTATAATGATGGTGATGATGACCTGTAAAACATGTGCATAAATCATGGAGCATTACAATTATTGCAAAGTCCCTAAAGGTCGCGGAAAAAAGCAATTCCCCAAAACCAGTTAATCATGCAAGAGAAAGCGATTGCACTCACGATTGCTTCAAACGGCGAAGTCAAAGCCAACATGCACTCGGCCCATGAGCCCCGCAATTCCAGTGGGTTCCTCAGTCTCGTGCCATGAGTATCGCAGGTTGGCTGAACCAGCAAAAATAAGCCAAAAGAGCAAAAGAGCCAAAGAAAAAACAAACGATCAGAAAAAGAAAGCTAATAAAGAATGAAAAGCCAAGAAAAAAACAAACAGTCAGAAAAAAGAAAGCTGACAAAAGAAATGAATAATCAAGAATAGCATCCCATTGCATTCATCATTCCGCTAAATCATCACATCGTATGCACTCACATGACATGCATTCGCATAACGGACTTTGAATAGCATGCATTCATATTCCATGCACCATGTCTCGCATCTGCTAACGTGTGCAGGTGTCCTGGATCAAGTCAATGGCATTGATCATCAATCAGAGCAAGCTGAAGAAAGGTCCGCTAACCTGAGCAGACATCCTGGATCAGTGCAATGGCATTGATCATCAATCAGAGCAAGCTGAAGAAAGGTCCGCTAGCCTGAGCAGACATCCTGGATCAGTGCAATGGTATTGATCATCAATCAAGAGAAAGCTGAAGAAAAGTCCGCTAACCTGAGCAGGCATCCTGGATCGGTGTGGAAGCATTGACCGACTAAAGGAAACCAATTGGATTTTGGAATCCCCTCTGGACCCACGTGTCCCCAGCAAGATTGACTTCACCTTGTATTCGAGCTGCGGGTAAGTCCCCCTGGCCTCAATAGGTCCCGTCGAAGAGGATAGCTGTGTTAGCCTAAAACATGGCGCAGTCCTAGGGAAATATCGAGATCCAGACTTGATATAGTACCCTCCCCTGGTCGCTCGCAAGACCACCCCTTTGGAGCCCACGTGCTCCCAGGCCCAAGTGCAAGCTCGGATCATTCGCGATTCGTTAAAAGGCTTTAGGCAGCCTCCGTCGCCGGCTTAACGAGGGCCGGCACCCTTTTTGCTTCCCTTTTTATTGCTTTCTTTATTGCTTTCCGCTAGCTTATTGAGGGTTGGCACCATTTAGTTTCCTGCTTACTGAGAGTTGACGATTCATCCATTGCATTCACCTCGGGCTAACACCCAATAAAAATAGAAAAAGAAAAAGAGGAAAATTCGGGTTTCCCTAAGTAGACAAAATCGGTATAATTTCTGAATTCTTTATCTTCATTTTTGCCTTGGAATATGTTTCGGCCAATTCATATTCCTCGTTAAAGTTCAGATAAAGAGGGGCAGCTGTCATACCCTAATTTTGTCCGGCTTAGGTCAAAACCCTAATTTTCCACAAAAAATAAATAAATTGAAGAATGAAGAGCATCATGCATTGCATTTTGGTTCCTAAAAGTCATTCCAAGGTCTTTAAAATCATTTTTAGGATTGGAATGCACTTTTTAGGCAAATTAGGGTTTTAGGGGTCAAAAAGGACATTTTGGTCATTTTTCGCAAAAAGATGATTTTCTCGCCAAAAATGCACATCCACAAAAAGTACATTTTTATTCTATCAAGGATAATTTTTGTACAATTTTTTAGAAAGAAAACCCTAGTCAAAAATAATTAAAAATGTATTTTTCCATTTTTAGTGCATAGAAAAATAAAAAAGGACCATTAAATATTCCTCAATTCTTAAGTGAAAATTTTTATTGTCATGGGTGACTAGAGGGAATATTTTATGGTGCCCAAAAAAATGTAACACATTTTCAATAGTTGCATTCCCATTATTTCCCATGCCCAAAAATTTCAAATTCAAAAAGCAAAATGAGGAAGTGTCTTCAAATAAGACAAAACACCAAAAAAAACAAGTTTTTTCCTTCTCTCCTCTCCTCACATTCGCATACTCCTTCTCTCTCTCTCTCTCTCTCTCTCTCTCCAATTTCTTCCACACTCTTCCATTTTGTAATCATTATACCCTCTTTGGTAAAATACCTCACTCACTTACACTAACCCCTTCATAAGAAAACCCAAATTTTCCACTTTGGTCACAATTCTTCCCTAAAATGCCCTTAACCCTACCTCACATAAAATATCTCTTCTAAAATAAGAAAATTTAATTTTTCTTTTCCTTTTTTCCTTTAACTTTCGCCCCTCTCCCTCTCTTTCACTCTCTCATTTTGTGTTTTCTTCCTACCCTCAATCCAAGTGACCTTTAATCCTAACCCTCCATTTAATTTTAAAACTCAATCCTAGAGCACTTGGTAAGGCCAATGACCCAATTGCCCCTAAACCTAAAATAACTCTATAAATACTCCCTCATTCCCGCACCTAAGGATCCTTTGGCCTCTCATTCTCCTACACTAAAACCCTAGCACACCAAAAGCACCTCCTCTCCCTCTCCTTCCTCACCCCAAAACCGTAGCCTCTTCCCCTCTCTTCCATATATTTTCTTCAATTTTTCACCATGAAACCTTCCATTTCTTGTTAGATCATCATCATTCATTCCATTCTCTTCAAGGTTGCATCATCAAATTGCTAAGAGCTAGCAATCTTTGTGTTCATATCATCTCCTTCTTCATTTCTTTGTGATTTTGAGGTAAGCTTTGAAACTTTGCATCTCATATTTAGTTCTTCTTGCATAATCTCTCTTCTACTCCCAACTCCTTCTTGATTGCTTGTTGTTGTTGCTTTGAGGATCCATTTCAAACATTTTGACAAGGACTTAGGGAGCCTTGGGTGTTTGAGATGGGTCCTTGTCCTTGAAGGAGTTGTTCTTGTGCTTGAATGATTTCCCTTGCATCTCTAAACATTTTGCACTAAATTTCATGAAATAAGAGTTGTTTTATGGCATTGTTCATTTCGCATGCTTGTAGAAAACTTAGGGTTCATGTGAGTTTTATGCCATCCTTTGCTTAATCATGTGAATCCTTTGCAAAAATGGATCTATGTTGCTTTATGTTAACTTTTGTGTTTTTTTTTAAATAAAAGTGTGGATCTATGTTCCCTTTGGGTTCGCATGCTTATGTTTAAAAACATTTTCAAATTGATTTTGTTGTTGTTCTTTGCTTGATGATATTTAATCTTGTTGTTAGTATTTTATTTTAGTGTTAGATGTTATTTTTTGTTGTTGGTTGATGATCTAGCAATATGATTCCCACTAGTGCCTAGTGCACCTTGACCTAAGTGGTGAAGATTGCTAGAAATGACTCAATTTAGTTTGTGTGTCCACTTATTCTTGTGTCTTAGTTTGCTTATTGTAAATTGCTGATGATAGGCAAGTTGATTCTCACTAGTGCCTAGTGCACTTTTCTCAAAGTGAGAGGATTGCTCTATGTGATTCAACTTGGTTTTAGTGTTTTTTTTTAATTTTTACCATTTTACTTTACCATTCATTAACTTTTTACCAAAATATAAAAATATTTTACTACTTTGGTTTTTACCACTTCATTAATTTTTTACTAAAACATAAAAAGATTTTACCACTTCCCATTTACCTCATGCATTTTTACTTTACCATCTCATTAAATAATTACCATTTACTTCATGCATTTTTACTTTACTTTTCACTAACTTCGTACTTAAAGTTTTACAACTTTTCAACTTGCAAAAATACCCAAAACATTTTCACATTCATGCATCTGCATTCATACTTAGTTTATGTGACCCTCTCATGCATCCTCATATGTTTATATCTCTTGCATCCTCTTATGCATCCTTGTATGCCATCCATTCATAAATAAAGTGCTATGCATCCATTCCTTGTACACTCATGCACTTACATGCTTACCTAATCATGCATACTTGCTTACATACTCAATCATTTAACTTAGAATACTCTATGTTTACAATCAATTGTATTCACTTGTTCTTGATGCCATGTAAATGTCTTGACTTGATTGTGTGCCCTCCTCTCCACTTGTATGACCTCCTAATGGAGACGTAAGTCTACATGCATGTTATAGCATAGAGCCATTAGGGTAAATACAATCCTTCTTTCATTTTTTGAGAACTTTGAGAACTTTGTTTTGCATCTTTAATAATTGAATCCTTTGATTGTATGGGCATGTTTAATCTTGGTTAATGAATGATATGTTCATGTTTGCTTGAGTATTATTCATTCATTTTCATTTGGTTATGGATTTAGAATTGACTTGAAATGTTCTACTCCTTTTCTAAAACCCATTTCCTAAAATCATTTCAAAACAAAAAGAAACTTTTACTTTCAAAACAAAAATAAATCAATTGTCATTAATCACCAATCGCGCCGTTGCCGATTAGGTTGTCAATGATGATATTGTTTTCAAAAGGAGTTAGAAGCGAGACCATTCTAACCGTTGTTGTTCGGTCTTCGCAAAAGCTCTATCCCATTTTCGAAAACTTATTCATTTCTCAAAAATAAACCAATTGTCATTAAACACCAATCGCGCCGTTGCCGATTAGGTCATTAATGATGATTTCATTTTCAAAAGAGTTAGTAGTGAGGCCATTCTAACCGTTGTTGTTCGGTCTTCACAAACGCTCACCCAATTGCGAAAAACCCCTTTAGCCGTTTTCAAAACCAAAAACCGAGAATTACGTAGCTTTGATCCCTCTTCCAGTGAGGGTACGTAGGAGCTGCCGTTGTAGCCTTATTCAGACCTCTCTCACTCTCGAGCTTCTCCAAATTTGTGTCTCGATGCCTAACTTGTCAAAGGGTTAAGGCAGAGCACCAGAAGCCTGTTTGTCAGCTGCAGCCGCTGAATGTGCCAGTGTGGAAGTGGAAAGATATTTCCATGGACTTTATTATGGGAGTACCAAGGTCCCAAGCCGGTAACGATTCCATCTGGGTAGTTGTGGATCGTCTAACCAAATCAGCTCATTTTATTCCTGTTCATTCAAACAGTAAGGTTTCCATGTTAGTAGAGGAATATTTGAAGAGTATAATAAGATTGCATGGAGTCCCTACAAGTATTGTGTCAGATCGTGATCCAAAGTTCACTTCTCGATTTTGGAAAGCTTTAAACCAAGCTTTGGGAACAAAATTGTTTGTTAGTACTGCTTATCATCCCCAGATAGATGGTCAGACGGAGAGGACTATTCAGACTTTAGAAGATATGCTTCGGGCTTGTGGGCTTGATAACGGAAGAAAATGGGAGGGATCAAAGCTACGTACCCTCTTCCAAGAGGTTAAAAAAAATCTTTGTTTTGTTCCGCTTTTCAAAGATACCAAAAATATCCCTTTCCCCCTCGTTTTCAATAAAACAAACTCCTAAAGAAAAGAAGAGAAGTAGAATAAACCGCTTTCAAACTCAAACTTTTGTCCAAACCACACATCAAGTTAATGGTTCCCTTTCGGTAGAAAGGAGGTGCGGGGTGCTAATACCTTCCCCGTACCTAACCGACCCCCGAACCTACATCTCTAGTTTTCAAAAGACCATCCGCCTTGTTTAAAAGACCTTTTTTCAATGTTTTGGTCTTAAAATTAAAATATTGGTGGCGGCTCCAAACTTTTTCCACGTTGTCAAACGAAAAGTCCCAAACCGGATTTTTCGGGCGCAACACTAATATATCAAAGCAAGTCAAATACTTATCAATCAAATCAAATACTGTTATGAATATTATTGGATATTGGATGTCCATTTCTCTTCTCCCATCATCTCCATTATTATCTTTGTGTAGTGGCCTTTATGGTTGACTACTCACTTGTAAAATCCCCTATTTAGCTAATTTGATTTATTGAAATTAGCAAGAGGCCAAGATAATTAATTAGCATAATTGACTAAGTGAATTACGTTGTACTTGTGAGCTAATAGGAATTTTAAGTGAGAATACGAGGATAGGGGTATTTTCGTCTTTTCCACCCATAAGTGAGTTCAGCTGAACCACCTTCCACAAAACAACCACATATGAATTAATTAATTGTTGTATAAATTATTGTTTAATTTATGAGATTAGAAATGAATTAAGTGGGGTTTAAGGAGTAATTGGTGAAATAGGGGTATTATGGTAATTGCCACCTCATTAAGTGAAACCCTCAGCTGAGTCACTGAAGCCTATACTAACACTCAGCAGAAACAACACACCTCACAAGTCCAGAAAATTAGAAAATAGAAAAGTGAGGGTTGAGAGAGTGAGAGAAGCTCGAGAGTGAGAGAGGAGGAAGACGGAGGGCTACAATTCATAAAACCTTGTTGCATGTAAGATTTCTTCCCACCATCCTGCTCCATTTTTCTTTCTCTTCTCATTGATGCCAATTTCAGAACCTCATCTCCTCAATTTTTCATTTCACCATTTTTGAACTCCAAAGCTCAAAATGGAGTTTTCAACTTCGGGGAAGTCGTGCATGTGCCCTTTGAAGCCTTAGGAGTGATCCTTAGCAAATCCCTGAAGCCACATAGTGAATTGGGCCATAGTGGAAGCAATCTCAGTAGCAAAGGAGATTAGATTTGAAATAGGAGCTGCTGGGTTCGATTTTGGAAGTGGTTAAACGAGTACAGGGCCGGTTCGTGAGATTTCGGTTTTCGTTCGTTGAAGTCAAGTTGTCGGCGTAGTTGTGTGCGATTTTCATCGCAAAAGGTGAGTTCTATACTTGCTTAGGGATGTTTCAATACTGAGTTGCATGTTTGATTCTGGGTGTTTCCCGTTTTTCGTTCAAAAGAATCGAGTCCAAAAAACCGTAATTTCAAACTATGGCATTTTTAAGTGCTTGAATGATTGAATGTGATTGATGGCCTGGGCATGTTTGCTGTTATGTGTTGTTATTGTGTGTATGTAGAATCAGGGTATCGATTGGAATGAAATTTGGAATCGAAACGAAATGGAAAGAATTCACGAAAACAGCGTTTTCTGGAAACTGATGTGGACGCACGGGTCGTGCGTCTTCACGCACGGACCGTGCACCAGGTTCTGTAACTTTATGAAAATTTGTATAAAACGCACACGGGTCGTGCGCCTATACGCACAGACCGTGCTAAAGCTTCTGTTACCCCTTTTCAAAATGCACTTTAGTCCATTCCAAATGATTCCAAGTTCCTTCTATTCACGTCCCCAATGTTACTTATTGATTGTAACACTTGAATGTCATGAGGAGGTGTGTCAACCTGCAAAGTATCAACCAAACCATCAAGCAATTCAATTTTACAAACGGGATGCTCTTCCATGGGGTGTTTCTTAGCATTAAAGATGCTAAATTTTTCAAGGGTATCACCAAATTCCATGGAAAGAATCCGTGTATGTACATCAATTTTAAATTTTGCAGTCCTCAAGAAAGGCCTGCCTAAAATGATAGGTGACCTGCTGGACTTAGTTTCTTCCTCCATGTCTAGAATGTAAAAATCTGCAGGAAAAATCAAATCATTTAAGAAGAACATCCTCAATCAATCCAGCAGGTCGAGCAGTACTTCTATTTGCTAGTTGGATGGTAACACCTGTTTCCTGCAAAGGTCCAAGAGCAAGAGAGTTAAAAATAGATGTGGGCATTACATTGGTTGAAGCGCCTAGATCTAGCATGACATTGTCAAATTGACTATTTCCTATAGTACATGGGATGGAGAAAGTTCCTGGATCATTGCACTTTTGAGGCATGGGTGTTGTGCGAAAAGGTGATGTGCAAGTATACACAATCGCAACAAGTAATATAATGATAAGTAAAGTTTGTTCCCACAGAGATTGGAATTAATCTAAGAAGTTTAAGTGATTAGCAACTTAGTAAAACAAGTATGGTAACAAATAAAAGTGTAGAGTTGTAAACATATTGATTTGAGATAAAATTGTAGTGAATTGAAGATATTTAAGAGTGAGTTGGATAGCTCATCAGTTATGTAAATTCCCAAGAGTAGTGTTCTATAATATTAGGCGCTGTAGCGTTAAGCGCTGTAGCGCTTACAGAATCAACAGATGCTGTAGCGTCATGGTGGCGTGCCTTTCAGTCACTATCGTCAGGGCTATGTTACAAGACTCCCATGTCTAGGTTCTAAATAAGTTTTACCCTTGTATATTAAGATCTTACAGCATGTACCTTATGAACTATTACTCCCCTATGTCTAGGGTTAAGTAGTACTTCCTTTAAATGTCTTTAAAGGGTTTTTCATTCATATCATTCCTTGAGTTTTCTTTGTGAACCATGTCTGAACCCACAAAGCCCCATTATTTTAGTTGATCAGTCCCAAAACAAAGTTGAAAGCATTATGACACAAGGAATGAAACGCAACACTAATGGAAAAAAAGGCTTTTTATATCGGTTAAAATTGACATTTCATATCGGTTCCCGAACCAATGCCGAAAAAGGAGATATAAAAAATAGGGACATTTCATATCGGTTCCTGAACCGTTATGAAAAGTTGTTTTTATATCGGTTGCCCCTAGAACCGATATGAAAAGTCTCTTTTTTTTTAAAAAAAATAGACTTTTCATATCGGTTCCCATAGAAAACCGATATGAAAAGTCTCTTTTTTTTAAAAAGAAGAGACTTTTCATATCGGTTCCCATAGAAAACCGATATGAAAAGTCTCTTTTTTTAAAAAAAAGAATGAATTTTAACATCGGTTTTCTATGGGAACCGATATGAAAAGTCTCTTTTTTTTTGAAAAAATGAGGTTGCCTTCCATCAACTCTAGAACCTTCTGTAATACATAGTTATACAATATGTATATGAACTTCAACAGGAGGTCTATCCAGCAGCAAGTTTGTCCCACAACACATAGTTATACAATAATAATATGAACTTCAACAAGATGCAGACAGTTACAGAAAATGACTATGTATAAGCTGCATCAGACATGAACCACAATTTTGTCCTAATATCCATAAGCTGGAACTTTCTATTTAGACAAAGAAGTTTATGAATGTTTTACTTTTGACAAACATTAATTAAGTGAGTGGGAATGTGGGATTCATATAATAAGCAGCATCCTTCTTCTCAGCCTTGCAGTGGCAAAATAGATGCTCCATAGATTCAGTAACCAAGAAAATTTCAGTTTCTGAACTCTGCACAAGAAAACTTCAATCAGGCATAAACTTCAATCAGGCATAAACTATCTATAACTGAAACATTTAGAGAGCTACCAAGGTAACCAACACATTAAACAACCATGCTTTACATGTGCTCGCAAACAATAACATTTTCCAATAACATTGCTCATAAACATACAAACTAAAACAGCATTTATGCAAACTGAAAAACCCAATATCCTATATTTAAATAATATATGCATGCAAATTTTTCTTAGATCTTCATAATTATATCCACAAACCTGTTTCGCCAACTTTCCAAGTTTACCGCTGTTGGCTTCATCCCCATCTTCAGCATCAATTCCCATTTCCCTATCAAAATGATTGTCATCCTCATCTTCATCGTCAGTTTGAAAGCCATCCATATCATCATCGGCTTCAGCTTCTTCCTGTTTTGCAGCTTCTGCAAAGTACGATAGTTGAGAAACAGACAATAAATCTGATCAAAGGAAAAGGAGTCAATCTACTCCTGATGAACATAATGTATAACAAAACTGAAATGAATTTTGTTATGATTATTAATAGCTATAATGGAATGGTGACACTTTATATAGCCTTTGTATACAAACAAAACTAGTTATTATATATATTATATATATATATATATATATATATATATATATATATATATATATATATATATATATATATATATATATATATATATATATATACGGAAAACCAACACATGTAATGAATGATAAAGAGGTTAATTAGTAAAAGCAAATAAAAAGATCTCTAAATAACAAACTATGCTTAAAGACAACTGGTAGCAAGCCTATCAACATGTCAACGATGACCAACTACAGCCATATACAAAACCACAGCAAGGGAAACTTGTTCACAGATAATATACTGAACCACAATACAAACAACATCCACAATGTAGAGACACCAACCCTTCTAACCAGATTACAACACATACTCTAAAGACACTTGATAAAAAGGTACTTTGAAGGACTTTTAGCTACACCAAATCAAACATAAGAGAACTCCCTGCCACATGCCCATTCAAACCACGAAATATAGCCCATCCTTCACTCACACAACTGTGATCTGACTTGTTGCTCATCCACATGAACTTGCATTCTCATTTTCTCCCACGATGATTAACCAAAGTGAGAAATGTGCAAGCCGAGTCAAGGCACGTTTGCAGAAAGCAATAGGAAGATACTACAAAATACAGAAAAAAATTAATGTTAATAAATAAGAAGTAAATTGAATGTATTGTAAGTAGTAATTTTTTTAAAATTTGCCTTTGAGATCATACCAAGAACGGAGTAGTAGCATTCTTAGTGGATAGATTCTTGGTATAAGCATAGTGAAAATGTGGGGAATCAACAGAAGAGAAATCATAAGACTCATTATCAAAATCACTCATTGGTATGTGTTGCTCTCCAAGACCATATTGCCGAGCAGGTGATGGATAATTAACCTGATTCCCAAATCTATCCGTGACTTGCATGGCATATGTAGAACCATGGAGGCAAGTCATAGTTATCCACCCACCATGGAAGAGCTTCTATATATCACCAATCCGTGTGGATCCTAGATGAAGGAAGAGTCTACTTCTACTCTTCTTTATCCTAATGACAAAAACATTCCCAACAAGGTCCACCAAACGAATAGTAGTTGGCAAGTTATCATAAAAATCAACTTTAAACAGAACTGGTAGCTGCTGTTTGGTTTGTGGAAAAAGCAAGATAAGAAATTTAAAGATGGGATATCTATAAAATACAAAAATGGACAATTATTTAACCCAAAGAACACCACACATACAAAACACATTATGAAAAACATGAATACAGTTATGAGGAGAATATAATAATTAATAAAAAAATACAAATGACTTACATCTTTAGATACAAACCTTAGAAACCTACTACTTTAGTAATGGACTGTCAATGCTAAAACGCATGACATTGCTTTTCCCACTACCATGATATGATGATTCAACACATAATCCCTTTTGAAAATAATAACAATATAATGCATATATGTAACACAGTATAGAATGATTCACCTACCAGCCTACTTCTTTGATAGTGGACACAACTGTTAAAGCTTTCACATAGTTGAGGACACAAACAAAAGTGTGTTACCATTCCTAACAACAGTGAAATGTCAAATTCTCAAAAAACTTAAGACAACAGTGTATGAAAGCAAAAGACAGAACATGTAGAAAATAAGTAAAGGATAAATAGATGAAGAAAACATAATATTAGCTCCCCCAGAGGCTTGAGAAGCTCTTTACCAAATTCGGCAGTACCTTAATCCATTTGATATTCCTTAATTATTTCCTCCTACTTATTGACTTCACTATAAACCCAATATAATCACTTAATCGTTACTGATAGTGAGATAATTCCCTCAGCTGCCTCCTCTGCTTTCCCTTCTTCCTTCTTGCCCTATTTACAAAATGAAAAAACCAAGGGGAGTTTGAATCTTCAAGCAACAAAAAAGAAGTCAGTATGACATTCAATTTGAAGTGTGAGACAAAAAGAAACTCACCAGTTAGATGTTGCAGAATCATATATCATATTATTACCTTTTAGATATTTAGTGTGCAAGGAAGTAACTTTCTAGAGTTATTTAAAAATGAAATCCAATGAGTAAAACACATTGTAAAGAAGTAAATAGATGTTATCATAAAGTGCTGATCCTTTGATCTTTGGCAAGCCAACCAATGTAAGACATGAACAAATTATAGCTACTCCAAACAACCCATAAGAGAGAATGTTATTTTTTTCCTCCTACAGAGATACAAAACCGTATGACTTACTTGACTCCAAATGTACTTAATGAACATATCATCCAACCTCAAACATAGAAGGAAAATGATTACACCAAGACAAATTACAGATTATTTCAAAGAGCATGAAAAAAAAACAAAAATAAAAAGAAATCTTTAAAAAAACAGAGCTAATGCTTTCATACGATTGCCAAGGTTATTTAATTTTCTTCAAAAGCCACTGGCTCAATTTGTATCTGTTGTAAGAGCACCAAAGAGCGAATAAGGCTATGCAACAGCCAACAAACATCATGGATTTTAGTAAGAGCAGCAAGAAAAAATAAAAGAAAATTTTTAAAGATGCGGAAAAATTTAGGAAAACAAAAGGTAATCAATTTGGAAAAACTCGCAATGGAATAAAATCTACAAAGTAAAGAAGAAACAATAAAACTTAATACAAACACAAGATGATCAGATTAAAAAAGGAAACACATCATTAAGGGAGAATTGCTTAAACATGCATATAATCAAACACATGGTGATCAGATCCACGTGGAGACTACCATGGGATGTAAATGTATATATATATATATATATATATATATATATATATATATATATATATATATATATATATATATATATATATATATATATATATATATATATAAAATGGCAAATTGACAACTTACTTTTATTCTTTTTGGTAATAGTTCCTGCCACATGTTTGCTTTTCATTTTCAGTATTACCTGAAATGTTTGCAAACCAAGCCTTATCATTGAATGGACAAGTAGCTAATAGCTAAGCCAATTACATTTGCTGTCTATTCTTGAAAGAAAATTTTACCTGCCCTGTGTGATGTATATGAGCAGAAACTATTTTCCAATGCAGATCACCTGCAAACAATTACCACAAAAACGGAATTTAATCTTTTTGCAAAATAAAAAATGAATTAGTCCTAAGTTAACAACACCTTAATACCGTTACGGGTGCGTTTTAGTAATTCAAATCCTCTTGCAAGTAGCTCTTCACTGTAGGCATATGGGAAATTTTCTCCATTAACAATCTCTCCACCATAAGCGATGAGTAGTTGGAAGATTTTAATCTAATAAAAAAACTTTCGATCAAAATCAATAAAAGAAAATAAGGAAATTAAACCAAAATAGGAATCAAAACCTACAGTTAGGGATGTGAACCCTAACTAGAATCTCCAGAAGCCAGAAAATTCAAAAATTAGGAAGAGGGGGGTTAGGGTTTCGAGTTAATCAAAAGTTAGGGATGTTGTGTTAGAAGAAGAATAGAAGCATAAAACTTACCCTTGAGGAAGAAGAAGAGATCTATGTCCGGTGGTGGTGGGGGTGGCACGCGACCAGACTGGAGAGCACGTGGTGGTGGTGGTCGATTTAGGGATGAAGAGTGGTGGGGGAGGAAAAGTGAGAGGGAACAGAGAAGAGGAGGTCGTAGGTGAGTAAAGGAGGGTGGAGGAGCGTGGAAGAGAGCGGAGGAAGGAGGAGGAAGTGGCGGAGATAGGAGGTTCAATGGAGAAGAGGGGAAGGTTAGTTAGAAAAGAGTGAAAATGGGAGAGTGAATGAGAAACGTCGAAGGAATAGAGATCGGGGGAAACTTTTTTTCGTTTCTATAACGGGTGGTTTTGTGACCCGTTATGAAAAGCCTAAATTTTTGGACTTTCTATAACGGTTATGCAAGGGAACCGATATGAAATATGGTTTTTGAAGTTTCTATATCGGTTCCAGTGGTAACCGATATAAAAATTGTAATTTTAATTACAAAACTGCCACCGCGTCACTTTTAATATCAGGCCGTTTTTAACCGATATAAATGACAGTTATAAAAGGCATTTTTTCCACTAGTGCAAACATCATAATATTATATAAAAGCTACTCAAGGTTCATTACATACTAAGAACAATCCAACTACAAAGTGATTTAACTCATGACAAGCTTCATTATCACAATACAAACAAACAAGCTTATATTACCGTAGGTAGAGAAGAGGAGAATGGTTGCAAAAGATGCACTCCAAGAATCCCAAGTCATATACGTAGATGAAGCTATGGCTTGAACTAAAACCTTTTATGAAATCTAAAAACTATACTATAAATAAAAGCTTCAATATTGGAATAACAATGGAGGAAAACCAAATTGTCAAGTTAGCTATTCTCCAAGTTAAAATTCTCTCTTCACGTAGGAATAATAATAATAATAATAATAATAATAATAATAATAATAATAATAATAATAATAATAATAATAATAATAATAATAATAATAATAATAATAATATTTCACTTGTGTGTCTCTTGGATAGATATATCCCTAATAGATAATATCCTAATTAGATAATATCTTAGTTAGATAATATCTTGATTAGATAATATCTTGATTATCCATAAAGCTACTTTACAAAAAGTGGTAATGATTAAAATCATTACCAACTATCAAATGGTAATCAATTGGGAGGCTCCAAGTGTCTTGTTGACTCCACTTGGGCTTCAATGTCATGCCGAGGATAAGAGATAAGGGTGATGACTCATTGTTTCAGGAAGTGGTTACACAAATATCCCAATGGCCAGCCGCCTCATAACGCTGTAGCGTCTCATTGATGGCATACCGCTGCAGCACTAAGGCAGAACATCAATATATTCACAAAGGTACCTATTATGCTCAATATTTAGGGAATTGACTTATAATCTGCTTTTACACTTTTAATCACATATTCACATATTTAAGTACTAAAATTACTTGAGAAGTGAGCTTTATTTAAGTGTTAAGAGCATAAATAACTTATATATATAAAATAGAGTTATCAATGGGCAACATGAGGGCTGAAACATTATACCCCACGTTCACTTTTTCAATTCCTTTCAGTCTTCTCCTTCTCTTGTATGTGCACAACTCTTTCAGAAATCTGACATATTTTGGAATCTGCTTAATTGCCTCAAGAAGGGGAATGTTGACTTCCACCATCCTAAAACTATCTAAGATCTCACTATCCCTATCTGCCTCATCTTGTTTTTTAGTCATTGTTGCTCTTTGAGGGAAAGGGCGTGGTCGTATGTATTCCTCGTCATCAACAGGTTCAGGTGCTTTTCTATTTTTCAAAGTAGTAGTTTTAGGCACCTTTGGAGTGTCAACAGCCTTCCCAGATCTTAATATGATAGAACTAACATTGGGGTTTGGGGCATTCTGATTAACCACTACTTGAGCAGGCAGTTGGTCTGCCCCCAGCCTTGCCTCTGATTAATTGTGGTACCCATCTGTCCCATTTGTGTCTGCAAATTCTGAATTGAGGCATCTGTTCTCTATTGGAGCTAGAGATTCTGGGCAGTCATCTGCTTGATTAGATCCTCTAATGAAGGTTCAGGCCTGGCAGCAGCTTGTTGTGCAATTGGATTTCCCCATCTCAGGTTTGGATGCTTCCTCGAGTTTGGGTGGTACCTGCTAGATGACAAATCAATATTGGCTTGAGGTTTAAATATGTTGGTTGCATATGCTTGAGGGGTATCAGCATTAGGATCATCTTGCAGTGTCGGACAAGAATCTGTGGGGGTGCTCTGTAGAGGTGCAAATACCACAAACTCTTGTTGTCTGACCTGTTGCCAATTTTTTTACAAAAACCGTGAGTTCATCCAACCTGTTCTCTAAGGTCTTATGATTAATAGCCTGTATATCACTTACTCCCCTTGTTAGAAGTGCAGAGTTGCTTCTGGTTGTGAATTGTTGGGAGTTAGTGGACATATTTTCTATTAAAGCTCTTGCATCTACTGGTGTCTTGTCTACAAGTGCACCTCCACTAGCAGCATCCATGATATTACGGTCCATGGGTAGTTACCCTTCATATAAGTACGGTATGAGCAGTTGTTCAGAGATCTGGTGGTGAGGGCAGCTTGCACACAGTTTCTTGAATCTCTCCCAGTATTCATGTAGAGACTTAGTGGAGTTTTGCCTGATACCACATATCTCTTTTCTGATTGAAGCAGCTCTGGATGCAGGAAAGAACTTCTCTAGGAACAGCTTTTGGAGATATGAAAATTTAAAACACTTACTTAAAAATAGAAAACGAGCAAATTTGAGATTTTTACGCTATAGCTCCCATTTTTGGGAGTCCCATTGCTTGATTTATTTCTGATTTTCTGACCAAATTTCGGAGCAATCGGATGAGATCTCCTGAAAACCATTTTTCACCTAATCAGATACAAAACTGAACGGGGCTGAAACAAATAGAACCTGCATAGCAACAAAACTCAAAAACAATTGTTAGTGGTTAGTGAGTCCTTAAGTTAGCAATCCCTAATTAGAGATCCCCGGCAACGACGCCAGTTTGATTAGCAGTCGTACGCGGGTCAAAATAATTTAAAGGGTAAATATAGTATAAAGGTAAGAGACCTTGTTCGTCTCACGAGGACTTAACTACTAAAATTAGCAAAATCAATAACGAAATTAACTATATAAAAAAGGGGGGTTTTTGAAGAACGATTTTTATTTGAGGTGTTTAACAATCTTAAAGTGACAATCGATTCACCGGTTTCCGGGTGTGCGTCTCAGATTTATCATTGGTTCCAGTTATTCGTGCAAGACTCGTTCAAGGTTTCAGTTCTTGATTGATAATAAACTAATCAAGCAAGCGTCAATTAGTTTATACGAATTCGCATCGTTTTAAAGCAGGCGTCAAAACAATGTGTTCAATCAATCGTGATGGTGAACAAGCGCCACTAAACACAATCAATATCATAACTGAATTCAATCAATACTCTATCAATTCCTACTCGAATTAAATAAAACAAGCGATTAAATAACCCGAATAGTTAAGAGTTGTGAAAAACAGATTCACATATAAACAAGCGTCATATATAAACAATTCGTGTATTGCAAGTAAGCCGAATCTGGGTAATTAAGCATCACACAAAGACGAAAATTTGCAAGTGTAGTAAACCGGCCACATTAGTAGAAATTGAAGGATTATACGGAAATTAATAGCCCTAAATTTAGACCCAGAAAGAGAAGATAAGACTAACAATTTGTTAATTCAATCTTTAGAAGAAGGTTCTGATACAGATTCAAAATCTTCTGATCAATCGTCCGATAACTTAAACTAAATACAGGATGATGATTTAACTGAATATCAAAGAATGCCCCTTCAAAATATCAAAGAATTATGAATGAAATTTTTAATCCTTACTCAAAATTTGTCATTGTCTATATCGATGATGTATTAATTTCTTCTCAAAATACTGACCAAAATTTCAAGCATATTAGAATATTCATTTCTATTATAAAAAGAAATGGTCTCGCTGTCTCAAAAACAAAAAGTAGTTTGTTTCAAACAAAAATCGGATTTCTTGGTCATGATATTTACCAAGGAACTATTGTCCCTATTAATAGAGCTAATGAATTTTCAGATAAATTTCCCAATCAATCTATTGATAAAATTCAATTACAAAGGTTCCTAGGTTCCCTAAATTATGCCTCAGATTTTTTCCGCCATTCAGTAATCTCATTAAACAACTCCATGAACGTTTGACGAATGATCCTCACGGATATTCATACACACACACAAATATATATATATATATATATATATATATATATATATATATATATATATATATATATATATATATATATATATATATATATATATATTTGTGTGTGTATGTCTCTTCAACCCTCTTCTTGTGGGTTACATATTTTAGTTCAAATATATTTAGAAAAATGCCCCATTAAATCCAAACAACAACAGCGAATAAAGGATTAATGATTTTGTAATAAGTATTATAAATTCAATTATTACATATGATGTATGTTTCTCGGATCCATATTGATTATTGAAAGGTTACTAGAACAGTTGCAGAATTGTTAATTAGCTTTCGCAACAAATTGGAACTGGTCCATGACAGCAACATGGGGGCCTATTACAAGTACATATATTTGCGATGCAATTAGTTGTCTGTGGAGTATCTATCTCTTCTATGCTTTTTGCACCTTCTACACTTTCGAGAATAGCACCTGTAATATTGAAAAGTAACACCACCAATTTCAGCAATGTCTTCAATGGAGATTCCATTACAACAAAGTGTGTTTTGTAGAGAAAATCAAAGTGGATAACTTGAAATATTGTGTTAAAGAAGAGCGTACTTATTTATAGGTACAAGGAGAATACTTTAAAACAT
Source organism: Astragalus membranaceus (assembly GCA_039519185.1). Lineage (NCBI taxonomy): Eukaryota > Viridiplantae > Streptophyta > Magnoliopsida > Fabales > Fabaceae > Astragalus > Astragalus membranaceus. The sequence continues at coordinate 161,688,743 of CM076849.1, read as the reverse complement.
CATAATTGGAAACATGTTGTAACACCCCGGTATTTTTATCGAGTAAAAATACTCAAGTGCACCATCCCTAAAACATTAGAGATATATTAATTGTTTAAATACTGAACACCAGTATAAACTTTTCACTGAACAACAACAGGACAGTCTTAAACATAAATAAGACCATAAACCATCAGTGAAATACAGTGTTCAATATCGCACAAGAAAGCGGAAATAAATACATAACGCTAAAGACAAAATGTCTTGATATACAGGTAACAAGGAAAGATATACTCTTAAGCATAAAGCTAATAAGTCTTCAGCAACCATCCGAGTACCACCTACTCGTGCCTCTTGGATCTCCACTTTCCCTGTTTATCTGTAAAACCACAACATATAAACAATGAGATACAATCTCAGTGAGTTCTACCGAGACCCCTACTAGCACTCTCGGCCCTTTTAAAACATTTTTAAGATTTGACACAACACCGACCGCAATCCACTTGCTAATCCCGGTGAACCATACAATGAGGCTTCGACCTTGTATGACACCGACTGCAATCCACTTGCGTTTCCTGATGAACTAGCATCCTAGGCCTTTCTACGTACCACCAGCCGCAATCCGCTTGCATCTTCTGGTGAACATAGTACAATAACTTTTAACACAACACCGGCCGCAATCCCATTGCATCTTCCGGCGAACCCCATAACCAATAGTGTTTCCTAATGGCACGGAGCCTAGGGTAAGGGTTCATGACTACCCCACCTTGTATGTCAACATGGGTCGTCACCCAAACTCGATATAATATATATATCTAAAATCATATGAACTTATAGTTCATTTGCATTCAGACCAATAATTGAACATAACACCCTCATCGGGCCGTTCCCCATAGTCGATATAATATATATATCGTGAATCGTAGACCGGTTTAGACAAATAAATAATAATCATCCCGCGTCAGTTATACCGTACCACGTAGGACTCATAGCCCGCTTTATTATTAATAAACATATCCGCACACGTGTACTATTTTTCGGGTTTTCGAAACAATTTCAACTTCAAAAGTATTTTATAAAACCCTTTTGAAACATACCCAAAATCATGGCATTATAAGCCTAATATCATTATAGAAGGGTTAGGAAAGGATTAGAAGAGGATTGGAATCGATCGGGATCGTTTCGGGCAAGTTTGAAAATTTGGGCAGAACACAGCGCACGGACCGTGCTCCCACACGCACGGGTCGTGCGCCCTGTAATGCATTTTTGAAAACAGAAATAGAATGACACGCACGATTTGTGCGCCTGGGGCGCACGGGTCGTGCGCTTTTGACAGCATTGTATTTTATCCCGTTTTCGCATTTTTCGTCATTCCGACCAATTCCGATACCTGTTCCAGTCCAGTCCCAACACAAAAATAGTCCAAAAACATATTCAAACAACAATGATCATCAATCAAACAATCCAAAAACCAATTGGACATAAAACGTGGTTTTCGTACAAAATACCGTTTCGACAACGAACCAAAACTGAAACAAATTTCATAATTTAAGTTTATTAATTTAAAAACCTAAACGTGAGTAAAACTCACCCTTGAAGCGAGAGCCGATACCGGGCCGAAATCACCGAGACTTCAAATCTCCAAATAACCACACGAACAATCCCCGCATAAAGTTCCACGCTCCGACGACGCCCAAATCCGCTTCCGATCTTTTCGCTCCTCGACCATCCGACTCGCGAGACTCGAGAAATCCTCGCTCGGTACCAATTTGCACCTAGACACCAACAATGGCTCCCAAGGCTCCAAGCTCCTCTCGCAAACCCCAAACTCGATTCCTAAGCTTTGAATTTCCAAAATTCCACTTGACCTCCAACAAACACTATTCATCATCCCTAACCTCCAATTTGCTCCTATTCACATAAACCTCAAGTTTTCAACCCTAAGCTTTGATTCCTCCAAATGCTCCAAAACTTGAGTGATTGAGTTACCCAATCAACAATATGGCTCCTATGGAACACCAATCACCCTCCTAAGCTTCCCTTGAACTTCAACCCTCAAAACCCTCACAAAATCGAAAATGGTGGGTTGTGTGAGAGTGGATGGATGATGTTCTTTTTTGTGCCAAAATGGAGAGGAAGGTGAGTGGATTCCAATGGGACCAAGAAGAAGAAGTTTGATGAAAGTTTCCCCCTCCTCTCCTCACTTCTCCTCTTCGCCTCACTTCTTTCTCTTCTCTCCTTTCTCTGTTTCTTTCCTTTCTTTGTTTCCTCTCTGTTTCACGCTTCCTCCTTTCTTTCTTTTAATTCTTTCATTTAATTCTTTCACTCACTCACACACACATACACGCATACACATATATTTGTTTATATATACGTGGTAACGTGGTCCAATTACCATATTGATCTAAATCTCTTATTTCGTTTCCAAAACTTCATTGACCCGTATTATCCGGTTAACGATCCGATGACAACCAATAAATAATTTTAGCACTCAATAAATTTACAAGTCAAGTACTAAATTAATTTAATTGGGTTAACACCCAAATAATTCTACTAATTATTTTGAGGGTGTTACATTCTCCCCAACTTGAAAGAATTTTGTCCTCAAAATTTCCTTAAGTCTTTCATCCGACTAACTGAGGATCGACATCCTCAGAAAGGTCTTTTAGTTGCTGGAACACAATCTTGAATTAACGAAATGAGTGTAGAAAATCTTCCCAAGTTGGCACGCCAATATTTAAGTATGTTCGACTACTACCCTAGAACGCTTCTAAGATTACAGTCCGAACTCTCTTGTTACGAATCAACACGAGAAACTCCTATTTCGCCTACATAGGCTCGGCACCGCGTTCGAAAACACTTCCGAAGCTTCATTCCAATTATCCTCGTTTACTACCCAACTTTGATTATTCTAAATCAAAGGGTCTAATACAAGACGCTTGATAGAAATATATGTTGAAAATGAGATCCACAAACTGGTACTCCTAGGTAGAGGTAAAAACAAACACGATTTCCTCGAAGGGTGTAAACACTTTCTCAACAATTTTTCTAAAAATTATATAACAGTTCTCATACACATTGAAAAAAAATGTGACAGAAAAGTCATTTGTGAAACTTCTTGACTCGCCCCCAAGATTTCGAGATAAAACTTTTCAAAAAGATGGAATTAGGGTTTTACTAAAAACTTTGACCTTAAACGTAGAAATAAACCGTGGGGACATCAAATAAATTTGAACGTAATGCAAATCACCTCAGTTGTTCTGAAAACAACTATCAAACAGAACTCAGAGCTCCTTTTCTTCTATTGCAACTTCTTCACAAGGTTTGTACCAACGACGCACCCGATTCCTTTCCGAATTAGTCAATAGCATTGAGAGCTTCCCCTCAACCTAAGTAATCCTCCTAGGATTTTCCTAAATCAGATTTCATTAGCCTATTGATTCGTTCCCAAAATTAACTTTAGCATGCAGGTTTTCACAAAAATGATTTTTCAAAACTATCATACCGCACCCCAAGCTTCAATTCGGGAATTTCAGACTCTTGCAAGCAGATCCATCAATTAATCCTTTGGTGGTTATCCACAACCTTGGCAAACAGTCAGTCGTCACCTCACTTTCATATCCATATTCACGTTTGACTTGTCAAACGGAATCTCAAAATACAATCTCATTGTTAACCTTCACAAAGGAGAGGTTAACAAACTAATAACTCGCCACCCAAGTGGAAACTTATGGATGTAGCCCAACTTAGATCTAAAAGACTCTAACAATTCAATTTCTGGCGTCATTAACTCTGCCATGTGAATGGATTCCCTTCTCAGCGCATCCGTTACAACATTGGCCTCTCTTCAATGCTACGTCAATACGAATTTAAAATCCTTCAGGAATTCAACACACTTCTTCGTCTGCTATTCAGTTCTTTCTGATCAAACAGATACTTTAAACTCTTGTGATCACTAAAGATTTCGAAACGAGACCCATACAGGCAATGTCTCCAAATCTTCGATGCATACACAATAGCTGCCAACTCCAAATCATAAGCTGGATAATTCTCCTCATGAGTCTTCAATTGCCTAGATGCATAAACTACAACTTGTTGGTTCTGCATGAGAACACATCCCAAACCCTTTCCAGAAGCATCGCTGTAAATTTGGAATTCCAAAGACGGATCCGGAAGAATCAGGATTGGAGCAGAAGTCAACTGAATCTTCAACTCTAGAGAACATTCTTCACAATCGGCATCTCACGCAAACAACTGACCCTTACGAGTTAACCGAGTAAGTGGAAGAACCAATAGTGAGAATCCTTCGATAATCTTCCTGTAGTAACCGACTAGACCTAGAAAACTTCTGATTTCAGTGACTGACGTTGGTCGTTCCCAATTCAATACAGCTTCCACCTTACTGGGATCTACAGAAACTCCCGAATGGGAAATCACGTGTCCCAAAAACTTCACTTCCGGCATCCAGAAGTCACACTTCGACGGCTTGGCATACAATTTCTTCTCTCGGAGTACAACCACAACGAACTGATCCAGATAAGTTTGGAACACTCGGTTCATGTAATCCATGAATACCGCCGGAGCATTAGTCAAACCGAAGGGCATCACTACGAACTCGTAATGTCCATACCTAGTACGGAAAGTTGTCTTCGGAATATCTAAGGCTCTAACTCTTAATTGATGATAACCTGACCTCAGATCAATTTTTTGAAAACACCACGGCACCTCGAAGTTGATCCAGCAATTCGTGTATCCTTGGCAAAGGATATTTGTTCTTGATCTTCACTTTGTTGAGTTGTCGATAACCGATGTACAATCTCATGCTACTATCTCTCCTTTTGACTAGTCACACCAGAGCACTCCTTAGAGAAGCACTCGGTCGAATGAATTTCTTTAACACCGACTCTTCAAGTTGAGACTCCATTTCCTTTAATTCTAAAGAAACATTCAACAAGAAACAAGAGATATTGATCCCTTGCCAGGCACCAATCCTACAGTAAACTCTACCTCTCGCTCTGGAGGTTCAGAAGAAACTTCATCGTGAAAACATCCAGAAAGTCATTCACAACCTGAATGTTCGCCAAATCTAAACTAGTTTCAGTGGATGCAGATAACGTACTAACATGTGCTTCCGCACCTTGGAATGAAGATTGACTGTCTAAGGTGAACTAGGTAACCGCTTCAGAATTTGTCCTAGACAATTCAACTGATTCTGAAGCGAAGCTGATAGTTGATTAACACAGTCGATTGCAACTTGATTTGCAGTCATTCCATTCATACCCAAAATGGTGTCCACACTCCTCATAGGCAAACAAATAATCCTTCTATGAAATTTCTGTCTCCTATAACACGTAGACTATTCTGACACAAGGATTGGGTCTGGACACGACCCTTAGCCGCAGTTAAGATAGTTATCGGCTCGGATAGCGGAGACAATGCTAATCCAAACCGATCTACACATGCTTGTGCTATAAAACAATGGGTTGCACCCGAATCGTATAATATACTGATCGAGTTATTGAATAGGACTCCCATCCTTCTAAGTATACCGTCAGCATTCGTAACTGTCTAAGCATTTAGAGTGTTGACTTGTCATTGCCTTCGAGCTGCTCGTGACTCCTTGGAACCCTTCCTTGCCGGGCACTTTTTACCATAGTGACCCTCTTCATTATAATAATAGCATCGATTAGATTTTTTTTTTTTGCTTACGTCCACCACTGTGACGCTTTCCACAGTTAGAACATCTTCTGACCTTTGAAGAATCGAAGAATTGCACCTGCTTTTCCTTGGATGAAATTATCTTAGGACCTTGCATTCGGAGTTGATAATTCAACTACCTTCCTTCTTTTCCCATACTCCCTATGAGATCATCCTCGGCGACATAGGCTGATTGCACTAAGGCAACATAATTGGTAATAGTATAAGAACTGAGACCCTAAGTCATAAAAGCATTTATGCCCCTCTTATACATCTGCATTCTCCATTCGTCATTCAGAGCTTACTTTACCACTTAGTAAAACTGAGACAACTTCTCAAACTTAACGATGTATTCCTCCACCTTCATGTCACCTTTCTTGAGGATGCACCGGTTGGAGACTCCGGTCTTGGTCGAGGATTGCGTCTTGGTCATCCTACCATAATTCCGCTTATGATGCACTAAGTATTAAGTTGATCAGACTCAATGTCTCTTAGCATCACAAGTGTAATTACAACCAGGACTAACAAGGAATCGACTCAACCCTAAACTAAGTCCGACTAGGTCGAACTGCTCTGATACCAACTGTAACACCCCGGTATTTTTATCGAGTAAAAATACCCAAGTGCACCATCCCTAAAACATCAGAGATATATTTCCTGTTTAAATACTGAACACCAGTATAAACTTTTCACTGAACAACAACACGACAGTCTTAAACATAAATAAGACCATAAACCATCAGTGAAATACAGTGTTCAATATCGCACAAGAAAGCGGAAATAAATACATAACGCTAAAGACAAAATGTCTTGATACACAGATAACAAGGAAAGATATACTCTTAAGCATAAAGCTAATAAGTCTTCAGCAACCATCCGAGTACCACCTACTCGTGCCTCTTGGATCTCCACTTTCCCTGTTTATCTGTAAAACCACAACATATAAACAATGAGATACAATCTAAGTGAGTTCTACCGAGACCCCTACTAGCACTCTCGGCCCTTTTAAAACATTTTTAAGATTTGACACAACACCGACCGCAATCCACTTGCTAATCCCGGTGAACCATACAATAAGGCTTCGACCTAGTAAGACACCGACTGCAATCCACTTGCGTTTCCCGATGAACTAGCATCCTAGGCCTTTCTACGTACCACCAGCCGCAATCCGCTTGCATCTTCTGGTGAACATAGTATAATAACTTTTAACACAACACCGGCCGCAATCCCATTGCATCTTCCGGCGAACCCCATAACCAATAGTGTTTCCTAACGGCACGGAGCCTAGGGTAAGGGTTCATGACTACCCCGCCTAGTATGTCAACATGGGTCGTCAACCAAACTCGATATAATATATATATATATATATCTAAAATCATATGAACTTATAGTTCATTTGCATTCAGACCAATAATTGAACATAACACCCTCATCGGGCCGTTCCCCATAGTCGATATAATATATATATCGTGAATCGTAGACCGGTTTAGACAAATAAATAATAATCATCCCGCGTCAGTTATACCGTACCACGTAGGACTCATAGTCCGCTTTATTATTAAAAAACATATCCGCACACGTGTACTATTTTTCGGGTTTTCGAAACAATTTAAACTTCAAAAGTATTTTATAAAACCCTTTTGAAACATACCCAAAATCATGGCATTATAAGCCTAATATCATTATAGAAGGGTTAGGAAAGGATTAGAAGAGGATTGGAATCGATCGGGATCGTTTCGGGCAAGTTTGAAAATTTGGGCAGAACACAGCGCACGGACCATGCTCCCAGACGCACGGGTCGTGCGCCCTGTAATGCATTTTTGAAAACAGAAACAGAATGACACGCACGGTTCGTGCGCCTGGGACATACGGGTCGTGCGCTTTTGACAGCATTGTATTTTATCCCGTTTTCGCATTTTTCGTCATTCCGACCAATTCCGATACCTGTTCCAGTCCAGTCCCAACACAAAAACAGTCCAAAAACATATTCAAACAACAATGATCATCAATCAAACAATCCAAAAACCAATTGGACATAAAACGTGGTTTTCGTACAAAATACCATTTTGACAACGAACCAAAACTGAAACACATTTCACAATTTAAGTTTATTAATTTAAAAACCTAAACGTGAGTAAAACTCACCCTTGAAGCGAGAGCCGATACCGGGCCGAAATCACCGAGACTTCAAATCTCCAAATAACCACACGAACAATCCCTGCATAAAGTTCCACGCTCCGACGACGCCCAAATTCGCTTCCGATCTTTCCACTCCTCGACCATCCGACTCGCGAGACTCGAGAAATCCTCGCTCGGTACCAATTTGCACCTAGACACCAACAATGGCTCCCAAGGCTCCAAGCTCCTCTCGCAAACCCCAAACTCGATTCCTAAGCTTTGAATTTCCAAAATTCCACTTGACCTCCAACAAACACTATTCATCATCCCTAACCTCCAATTTGCTCCTATTCACATAAACCCCAAGTTTTCAACCCTAAGCTTTGATTCCTCCAAATGCTCCAAAACTTGAGTGATTGAGTTACCCAATCAACAATATGGCTCCTATGGAGCACCAATCACCCTCCTAAGCTTCCCTTGAACTTCAACCCTCAAAACCCTCACAAAATCGAAAATGGTGGGTTGTGTGAGAGTGGATGGATGATGTTTTTTTTGTGCCAAAATGGAGAGGAAGGTGAGTGGATTCCAATGGGACCAAGAAGAAGTTTGATGAAAGTTTCCCCCTCCTCTCCTCACTTCTCCTCTTCGCCTCACTTCTTTCTCTTCTCTCCTTTCTCTGTTTCTTTCCTTTCTTTGTTTCCTCTCTGTTTCACGCTTCCTCCTTTCTTTCTTTTAATTCTTTCATTTAATTCTTTCACTCACACACACACACACACACATACACGCATACACATATATTTATTTTTATATACGTGGTAACGTGGTCCAATTACCATATTGTTCTAAATCTCTTATTTCGATTCCAAAACTTTCTTGACCCGTATTATCCGGTTAACGATCCGATGACAACCAATAAATAATTTTAGCACTCAATAAATTTACCAGTCAAGTACTAAATTAATTTAATTGGGTTAACACCCAAATAATTCTACTAATTATTTTGAGGGTGTTACACATGTTGATGCCAGTAATGTCAAAACCTTAAAATTATATTTATTACATATTAGGTAAATTCTTATAAAGAACAATTTGACATTCTTTGGTAAAAAAAAAAACAATTTTACATTCGTAAATAATAAATAATATCGCATGTGAATATTTTCCTCTATTTTTCCTAAATGCCTTGAGAACAACAATGTCATCACCATCGCGTATTAAAATGAAAAAAAATAAAAAATGGCAATATAGAAAAATGTTGTAACATTAGGTAATGGTTGCCACAAGGATGGTATGAGATATGTAAAGATAAGGATAGTTGACAGATTGGCCTTTGGTTAATTTTGTCAAGTCTTTTGGTATGAATCTAAGTAGGGCACAAACTGCTCTGCGATACCACTTTTTGCCGCTAAAACGGCACTATTTATACTAACTATAGGTATGAATTAAAAAAATGCATGTCCATCATTAAATGAAAAAAACATCTTACAAATCATGGAAATGTAAATAAGAGTTGAGAGAAAAATGCAAACTAACTTGTTGTAGAGTTTGAAGAAGTCATAGCAAAACCCCCAATTGTCACCTCAGAGGAGATCAAGACGACCATGACAAAGAGGCCTATGATGAGTAGGTTTTCCCTAGAAACCATTTTGTTCAACAAAATCAAATAATGATTAGTAAAAGATGTGGAAAAGAGTTGAGAAAGTGTTCTCTATATATAGAGGAGAGATTTTGGAAATGTTTGAGAGTTGTCAATGACCTTGTTTGGTATTTAAGGGTATATTTGGAAAGGGCTTGGAGGGGGAATTATTTTAACCTCCTAATTAAAAATTTATAAAATGTTTCTTTTTTGAATACCTTTGACTATTGACTCATTAAATATTTTTGACTAGTGATTCATTAAATACTTTATTGGCTAAAATGGAAAAAAGATAGTATCCGTTGAAAAATATATCATTTTAAAATAATTTATTAGTAACTTTTATTTTCATTAAATACTTTTGACTATTGACTCATTAATGAATAACTTTAACTTAGGAGATCTTATTAGCAGTTCCAGAACTCGAAGTCCGGGGAACTTTTTTTTTAAAGTCAGGCATCCCTTAAAATATATTAGAATTGAAACGTTAATATACTTAATTAAGTAGATAACACAACTAGTAATTGTCCTCTATGTACATGAGAGAGAGAGAGAGAGAGAGAGAGAGAGAGAGAGAGAGAGAGAGAAATTGGTGAGTAATTGTTTAAGTTTAATATAGTGTGGACTTTGTGCATAATTAGGAGCTTGGGATCAAATTATATTTTTCAGGGGATGTAAAATGTTTTTTTATATGGCGGATAGGTCCAATTTCACTTTTGGGGGGTTGTGCTCTTGACTCCCTTGGAAAAAGCCTAGGTCTGCCACAGCTTATTAGCATGTCAATAAAAGTATTTAATGAAATAAAAATGTTTATTAAATTTAAAAATTTTTAAGAGCACAACTATTTAGTAAAAATAAAAAGTACACCGGAACCTAATTTTAGATACATAAAAAATGGGTGCCTTGTTTTATTATTCATATTATTCTGACTTTTTATTTCTTACCATCCGTCATTTGTCTTTTTTAATACTAATCGTATGCCCATGCAAATGTATCGTATGATGCAAATCCCTTTTTAAGGAAAAAAAATATCAAGAAGAAAGAATAATACTCTCAATGAAAACGAAGAACATAGGGGACTAGAACAACATTCAATATATATTAATATATTTTCATATATATAATCAACCCAGATCTATTATGTTACATATGGGCTTTTACAACCACCACCAATCACAATACATAGAGTGATTGGTTTCCAATTGACTAAATGGTGGTTACCAATTGACTAACTCCTTTATCATTATGTGTCGGTCTCTAATTTGTAGATGATGTAAAAGAATCTATACACATATTGTGTATATAAATTAAATCTTTAAACAATTAAGTTCATGTTTTGACTACCTTATTTCAAGAAATAAGCTTTTGCAGAGTAAACAATATCATAATATCCATCATGAATACTGTTTAATGATAGACCATTTATATACAAATATCTCTCTTAATGGTTTTCTTGGCAAATCATTAATCATGTTTATACGGATTGAGTTATTGTTTATTGATCCAGATTCTCTTGCAAATACATAGCAAAACTAGGACACAATATAACGAGCTTCAGTTGCTAATATTCTTCATTATTAAACTTTCTTGTCTTACATATAGCATGCATTCTCAGAAATGTAATTAATATCCAATAATACATGTGTGTAATTTTAGAATATGAATCAATCAATATCAATCAATCAATACTTCAATATCAATACTAATAATAATATATAATATATAATAATATATATATAATAATAATAATATAATAAAACAAAAGTGCTGGCAAAATGACAATTTTAGACATCTTACTAAATTGCCATTTGTCAACTTTTATGGGCAAATAAGTCATTTCGCAACTAAATAATAAACCAAATACTAATATATCCAAGCAAGTCAAATACTTATCAATCAAATCAAATACGGTTATGAATATTATTGGATATTGGATGTCCATTTCTCTTCTCCCATCATCTCCATTATTATCTTTTTGTAGTGGCCTTTATGAACTTTTATGGGCAAATAAGTCATTTCGCAACTAAATAATAAACCAAATACTAATATATCAAAGCAAGTCAAATACTTATCAATCAATCAAATCAAATACTGTTATGAATATTATTGGATATTGGATGTCCATTTCTCTTCTCCCATCATCTCCATTATTATCTTTGAGTAGTGGCCTTTATGGTTGACTACTCACTTGTAACATCCCCTATTTATGTAATTTGATTTATTGAAATTAGCAAGAGGCCAAGATAATTAATTTGCATAATTGACTAAGTGAATTACGTTGTACTTGTGAGCTAATAGGAATTTTAAGTGAGAATACTAGGATAGGGGTATTTTTGTCTTTTTCACCCATAAGTGAGTTCAGCAGAACCACCTTCCACAAAACAACCACATATGTATTAATTAATTGTTGTATAAATTATTGTTTAAATTATGAGATTAGAAATGAATTAAGTGGGGTTTAAGGAGTAATTGGTGAAATAGGGGTATTATGGTAATTGCCATCTCATTAAGTGAAACCCTCAGCTGAGTCACTAAAGCCTATATTAACACTCAGCAGAAACAACACACCTCACATGTCCAGAAAATTAGAAAATAGAAAAGTGAGGGTTGAGAGAGTGAGAGAAGCTCGAGAGTGAGAGAGGAGGAAGAAGGAGGGCTATAATTCATAAAACCTTGTTGCATGTAAGATTTCTTCCCACCATCCTGCTCCATTTTTCTTTCTCTTCTCATTGATGCCAATTTCAGAACCTCATCTCCTCTATTTTTCATTTCACCATTTTTGAACTCCAAAGCTCAAAATGGAGTTTTCAACTTTGGAGAAGCCGTGCATGTGCCCTTTGAAGCCTTAGGAGTGATCCTTAGCAAATCCCTGAAGCCACATAGTGAATTGGGCCATAGTGGAAGCAATCTCAGTAGCAAAGGAGATTAGATTCGAAATAGGAGCTGCTGGGTTCGATTTTGGAAGTGGTTAAACGAGTACATGGCCGGTTCGTGAGATTTCGGTTTTCGTTGTCGGCGTAGTTGTGTGCGATTTTCATCCCAAAAGGTGAGTTCTATACTCGCTTAGGGATGTTTCAATACTGAGTGTCATGTTTGATTCTGGGTGTTTCCCTTTTTTCGTTCAAAAGAATCGAGTCCAAAAAACCGTAATTTCAAACTATGGCATTTTTAAGTGCTTGAATGATTGAATGTGATTGATGAAATAGTAGATTGATTCCTAGACATAGTAGGATCATGTGAATGGTATCAAAATTCCTAAGTCATGTGAATTGATGAGTGCTTGAGGGATTAAAAATGGATTATGTGAGAATTAGAGAACTAAGGGGCGTTTTGGTCATTTCACTCCCACTTAAACAACCCTCAATTCATTAAACCTTCTGATCTCACTCTCTTCCCTCTCATTCAGCAACTTGCCAAAATCAGAAAAGTGAGGGAGAGGGAGAGGAGAATATGCAAGAGAGTGGAGAAGAGGAATTCAAGTGAGATCCTTCAAAAATCCATTGCATGTAAGTTCTAATCCCTCCATCCCACTCCATTTTCTTTCCTCTTTCTAATGACACAAGTTTCAGCCTCCCATTCTGCTCCTAACTCAAATTGCCATGGATGGAGCTTGAAGCTCAATGTTGACCAAACCCCAATCTCCTTGCTTGCATGTTGAATTGGAGCTAAGAGCTGAAAATGGGAACTTGTCATGGTGTGTACTGAACCAAATTCGTAATCAAGGGTTAGAGTTAGGTGTTAGGCTACTGGTTCTGAAAGTTTGGAGCTCCAATTTGTGGAGACAAGATGGTGGATGAAGAAAGGAGAGTGTTGCTGGAAATTTGTGTAAAACCCGTATGTACCACCTTCATTGTTTTCATCATATCTCACTGTACACAACTCCTATGAAAGTGATTTTTGTTCCTCTGGAAACTAGACTCAAAATTCTTCAAAATGAGCACAAGAACCGTCGGATTCCATTGGGAAATGAGGGTGATATCGTGTCCTAAAGTTTCGATTGAGAATCAGATACTGTTCTGGACCAGTCACCTTTGTTTCGGTGATATCTCCCAAACTACTGGTTGCATGCATGTGAAACTTCCTCCATCAGAAAGTAGACAAAAGTCTCTTTATTTTGGGCACTGATTTGAGTAGTTTTGGTCACGGATTGACCAAGTTACACCTGTTGCAAAATTGTACCCGGATACTGGAAATCGGAAATGAATCTGGAAGTTATCGGTTCGTCGAATTTAGGGTTCGAGGCGACAAGATCGCGGGAGACACCATTTCCATATACCGTAAAGGAGGTCAGTAGCAAGAGGAGCGTTGGTTGCTGAGTCCGGTCATGGAGGCATTCAGAGCGTGTTCGTGATTACGGGGATTGTTCGAGTGGTTAACGGTTCGATTGTTCGAGCGAGGACGCGACTTCTCGGGGACTCGTCAAACCGGTGAGTTTTACTCACGATTAGGGATTCATTTTTTATTGACTTGAATACTCTGGAATTCTGTTTGTGAAACTATTCCGCTTTCGAAATATTTTATCGAGTCAAAAACTGTTTTCGAGAAAATAGCGTTTTACGGTTTTTCGGTGAATATATATATTTTTATCGATTTGTTGATTTTAATGCTTTCGCTGGAATATGGACTGAAATGTTGGTTATCTTATCTATTTTTATGACTCGAAATTGTATCTGAACAGGAATTTTTATACTCTCATGTAAACCAAATTGTATGTTTAGGTATTTCTTTGTTAAAGAAATACCGGGGTGTTACAACAGGTAATGTTTTTCGGCAGATTTTTCCGCCGGTAATTTCTGGCAGAGTTTTTCCGCCGGTTAGTGGAAACGTGCGTTTCGGGCGGATTTTTTAGCTGGTAATGCACGTTTCAGGCGGTTTTTTTAAAAAATAAAAAATAATTTTTTTTTGAAAAACCCGCCGGAAATGCAGCTTACCGGAGGATTTTTTATTTTTTTTCAAAAAAAATTAATTTAAATTTTTTCAAATTTTAAAATTTAGTATGTAATTTAATAAGAAGGAAGAAAAAGGAAAATGAAGTAGAATATGAGAAATATTATAAAGAACAGAATGAGAATGAAGAACTAGGAATGAATAAGAAGAAGGAGTGAGATGAATGAGAAAGAATAGTATAGGAGAGAATAAGAATAAAGAAGTAAGAAGGCATAAGAATGAAGAAGTGAGAATGAATGAGAAGGAAGAAGAAAGAGAAAACATGGAAGTGATATATGTAGAGAAACTTATGGAGATTGTAGAGTTTGAGAAAGAAGAAGAAAGATATTCAAATTTTTTTGGAGATATGAAAATTTAAAACAATTACTTAAAAATAGAAAACGAGCGAATTTGAGATTTTTACGCTACAGCTCCCATTTATGGGAGTCCCATTGCTTGATTTATTTCTGATTTTCTGACCAAATTTCGGAGCAATCGGATGAGATCTCCTGAAAACCATTTTTCACCTAATCAGATACAAAACTGAACGGGGCTGAAACAAATAGAACCTGCACAGCAACAAAAATCAAAAACAATTGTTAGTGGTTAGTGAGTCCTTAAGTTGGCAATCCCTAATTAGAGATCCCCGGCAACGACGCCAATTTGATTAGCGGTCGTACGCGGGTCAAAATAACTTAAAGGGTAAATATAGTATATAAGTAAGAGACCTTGTTCGTCTCACGAGGACCTCTAACTACTAAAATTACCAAAATCAATAACGAAATTAACAATATTAAAAAGGGGGGTTTTTGAGGAACGATTTTTATTTGAGGTGTTTAACAATCTTAAAGTGACAATCGATTCACCGGTTTCTGGGTGTGCGTCTCAGATTTATCATTGGTTCCAGTTATTCGTGCAAGACTCGTTCAAGGTTTCAGTTCTTGACTGATAATAAACTAATCAAGCAAGCGTCAATTAGTTTATACGAATTCGCATCGTTTTAAAGCAGGCGTTAAAACAATGTGTTCAATCAATCGTGATGGTGAACAAGCGCCACTAAACACAATCAATATCATAACTGAATTCAATCAATACTCTATCAATTCCTACTCGAATTAAATAAAACAAGCGATTAAATAACCCGAATAGTTAAGAGTTTCAAAAAACAGATTCACATATAAACAAGCGTCATATATAAACGATTCGCGTATTGCAAGTAAGCCGAATCTGGGTAATTAAGCATCACACAAAGACGAAAATTTGCAAGTGTAGTAAACCCGGCCACATTAGTAGAAATTGAAGGATTTTACGGAAATTAAAAGCCCTAAATTTAGACCCAGAAAGAGAAGATAAGACTAACAATTTGTTAATTCAATCTTCAGAAGAAGGTTCTGATACAGATTGAAAATCTTTTGATCAATCGTCCGATAACTTAAACTAAATACAGGATGATGATTTAACTGAATATCAAAGAATGCCCCTTCAGAATATCAAAGAATTATGAATGAAATTTTTAATCCTTACTCAAAATTTGTCATTGTCTATATCGATGATGTATTAATTTCTTTTCAAAATACTGACCAAAATTTCAAGCATATTAGAATATTCATTTCTATTATAAAAAGAAATGGTCTCGCTGTCTCAAAAACAAAAAGTAGTTTGTTTCAAACAAAAATCGGATTTCTTGGTCATGATATTTACCAAGGAACTATCGTCCCTATTAATAGAGCTAATGAATTTTCAGATAAATTTCCCAATCAATCTATTGATAAAACTCAATTACAAAGGTTCCTAGGTTGCCTAAATTATGCGTCAGATTTTTTCCGCCATTTAGTAATCTCATTAAACCACTCCATGAACGTTTGAAGAATGATCCTCCTCCTTGGATGGATATTCATACACACACACAAATATATATATATATATATATATATATATATATATATATATATATATATATATATATATGTTTATATATATATGATTTTGTAATAAGTATTATAAATTCAATTATTACATATGATGTATGTTTCTCGGATCCATATTGATTATTGAAAGGTTACTAGAACAGTTGCAGAATTGTTAGCTTTCGCAACAAATTGGAACTGGTCCATGACAGCAACATGGGGGCCTATTACAAGTACATATATTTGCGATGCAATTAGTTGTCTGTGGAGTATCTATCTCTTCTATGCTTTTTGCACCTTCTACACTTTCGAGAATAGCACCTGTAATATTGAAAAGTAACACCACCAATTTCAGCAATGTCTTCATTGGAGATTCCATTACAACAAAGTGTGTTTTGTAGAGAAAATCAAAGTGGATAACTTGAAATATTGTGTTAAAGAAGAGCGTACTTATTTATAGGTACAAGGAGAATACTTTAAAACATCATAACTGGAAACATGTTGATGCCAGTAATGTCGAAACCTTAAAATTATATTTATTACATATTAGGTAAATTCTTATAAAGAACAATTTGACATTCTTTGGTAAAAAAAAAACAATTTTACATTCTTAAATAATAAATAATATCGCATGTGAATATTTTCCTCTATTTTTCCTAAATGCCTTGAGAACAACAATGTCATCACCATCACGTATTAAAATGAAAAAAAAATAAAAAATGGCAATATAGAAAAATGTTGTAACATTAGGTAATGGTTGCCACAAGGATGGTATGAGATATGTAAAGATAAGGATGGTTGACAGATTGGCCTTTGGTTAATTTTGTCAAGTCTTTTGGTATGAATCTAAGTAGGGCACAAACTGCTCCGCGATACCACTTTTTGCCGCTAAAACTACACTATTTATACTAACTATAGGTATCAATTAAAAAAATGCATGTCCATCATCAAATGAAAAAAACATTTTACAAATCATGGAAATGTAAATAAGAATTGAAAGAAAAATGCAAACTAATTAACTTGTTGTAGAGTTTGAAGAAGTCATAGCAAAGCCCCCAATTGTCACCTCAGAGGAGATCAAGACGACCATGACAAAGAGGCCTATGATGAGTAGGTTTTCCCTAGAAACCATTTTGTTCAACAAAATCAAATAATGATTAGTGAAAGATGTGAAAAAGAGTTGAGAAAGTGTTCTCTATATATAGAGGAGAGATTTTGGAAATGTTTGAGAGTTGTCAATGACCTTGTTTGGTATTTAAGGGTATATTTGGAAACGGCTTGGAGGGGGAATTATTTTAACCTCCTAATTAAAAATTTATAAAATGTTTCTTTTTTGAATACATTTGAGTATTGACTCATTAAATATTTTTGACTAGTGACTCATTAAATACTTTATTGGCTAAAATGAAAAAAAGATAGTATCGGTTGAAAAATATATCATTTTAAAATAATTTATTAATAAGTTTTATTTTCATTAAATACTTTTGACTATTGACTCATTAATGAATAACTTTAACTTAGGAGATCTTATTAGCAGTTCCAGAACTCGAAGTCCGGGGAACTTTTTTTTAAAGTCAGGCATCCCTTAAAATATATTAGAATTGAAACTTTAATATACTTAACACAACTAGTAATTGTCCTCTATGTACATGAGAGAGAGAGAGAGAGAGAGAGAGAGAGAGAGAGAGAGAGAGAGAGAGAGAGAGAGAGAGAGAGAGAGAGAGAGAGAGAGAGTGAGAGAGAGAGAGAGAGAGAGAGAGAGAGAGAGAGAGAGAGAAATTGGTGAGTAATTGTTTAAGTTTAATATAGTGTGGACTTTGTGCAAATTTAGGAGCTTGGGATCAAATTATATTTTTCAGGGGATGTAAAATGTTTTTTTTATATGGTGGATAGGTCCAATTTCACTTTTTGGGGGTTGTGCTCTTGACTCCCTTGGACAAAGCCTAGGTCTGCCACAGCTTATTAGCATGTCAATAAAAGTATTTAATGAAATAAAAATGTTTATTAAATATAAAATTTTTTAAGAGCACAACTATTTTGTAAAAATAAAAAGTACACCGAAACCTAATTTTAGATACATAAAAAATGGGTGCCTTGTTTTATTATTCATATTATTCTGACTTTTTATTTCTTACCATCCGTCATTTGTCTTTTTTAATACTAATCGTATGCCCATGCAAATGTATTGTATGATGCAAATCCCTTTTTAAGGAAAAAAATATCAAGAAGAAAGAATAATACTCTCAATGAAAACGAAGAACATAGGGGACTAGAACAACATTCAATATATATTAATATATTTTCATATATATAGTCAACCCAGATCTATTATGTTACATATGGGCTTTTACAACCACCACCAATCACAATACATAGAGTGATTGGTTTCCAATTGACTAAATGGTGGTTACCAAATGACTAATTCCTTTATCATTATGTGTCAGTCTCTAATTTGTAGATGATGTAAAAGAATCTATACACATATTGTGTATATAAATTAAATCTTTAAACAATTAAGTTCATGTTTTGACTACCTTATTTCAAGAAATAAGCTTTTGCAGATTGAACAATATCATAATATCCATCATAAATATTGTTTAATGATAGACCATTTATATACAAATATCTCTCTCAATGGTTTTCTTGGCAAATCATTAATATTGTTTATACGGAGTGAGTTATTGTTTATTGATCCAGATTCTCTTGCAAATACATAGCAAAACTAGGACACAATATAACGTGCTTCAGTTGCTAATATTCTTCATTATTAAACTTTCTTGTCTTACATATAGCATGCATTCTCAGAAATGTAATTAATATCCAATAATACATGTGTGTAATTTTAGAATATGAATCAATCAATACTTCAATATCAATACTAATACTAATAATAATATATAATATATAATAATATATATATATATATAATAATAATAATAATAATAATATAATAAAACAAAAGTGCTGGCAAAATGACAATTTTAGACATCCTACTAAATTGCCATTTGTCAACTTTTAAGGGCAAATAAGTCATTAATTTCGCAACTAAATAATAAACCAAATACTAATATATCAAAGCAAGTCAAATACTTATCAATCAATCAAATAAAATACGGTTATGAATATTATTGGATGTTGGATGTCCATTTCTTTTCTCCCATCATCTCCATTATTATCTTTGTGTAGTGGCCTTTATGAACTTTTATGGGCAAATAAGTCATTTCGCAACTAAATAATAAACCAAATACTATTATATCAAAGCAAGTCAAATACTTATCAATCAATCAAATCAAATACTGTTATGAATATTATTGGATATTGGATGTCCATTTCTCTTCTCCCATCATCTCCATTATTATCTTTGTGTAGTGGCCTTTATGGTTGACTACTCACTTGTAACATCCCCTATTTAGCTAATTTGATTTATTGAAATTAGCAAGAGGCCAAGATAATTAATTAGCATAATTGACTAAGTGAATTACGTTGTACTTGTGAGCTAATAGGAATTTTAAGTGAGAATACTAGGATAGGGGTATTTTTGTCTTTTTCACCCATAAGTGAGTTCAGCTGAACCACCTTCCACAAAACAACCACATATGGATTAATTAATTGTTGTATAAATTATTGTTTAAATTATGAGATTAGAAATGAATTAAGTGGGGTTTAAGGAGTAATTGGTGAAATAGGGGTATTATGGTAATTGCCACCTCATTAAGTGAAACCCTCAGCTGAGTCATTAAAGCCTATACTAACACTCAGCAGAAACAACACACCTCACAAGTCCAGAAAAATAGAAAATAGAAAAGTGAGGGTTGAGAGAGTGAGAGAAGCTCGAGAGTGAGAGAGGAGGAAGAAGGAGGGCTACAATTCATAAAACCTTGTTGCATGTAAGATTTCTTCCCACCATTCTGCTCCATTTTTCTTTCTCTTCTCATTGATGCCAATTTCAGAACCTCATCTCCTCTATTTTTCGTTTCACCATTTTTGAACTCCAAAGCTCAAAATGGAGTTTTCAACTTTGGAGAAGCCATGCATGTGCCCTTTGAAGCCTTAAGAGTGATCCTTAGCAAATCCCTGAAGCCACATAGTGAATTGGGCCATAGTGGAAGCAATCTCAGTAGCAAAGGAGATTAGATTCGAAATAGGAGCTGCTGGGTTCGATTTTGGAAGTGGTTAAACGAGTACAGGGCCGGTACGTGAGATTTCGGTTTTCGTTCATTGAAGTCAAGTTGTCGGCGTAGTTGTGTGCGATTTTCATCGCAAAAGGTGAGTTCTATACTCGCTTAGGGATGTTTCAATACTGAGTTGCATGTTTGATTCTGAGTGTTTCCCGTTTTTCGTTCAAAAGAATCGTGTCCAAAAAATCGTAATTTCAAACTATGGCATTTTTAAGTGCTTGAATGATTGAATGTGATTGATGGCCTGGGCATGTTTGCTGTTATATGTTGTTATTGTGTGCATGTAGAATCAGGGTATCGATTGGAATGAAATTTGGAATCGAAACGGAATGGAAAGAATTCACGAAAACAGCATTTTCTGGAAACTGATGTGGACGCACGGGTCGTGCGTCTTCACGCACGGGTCGTGCGTCTTCACGCACGGACCGTGCGTCTTCACGCACGGACCGTGCGCCAGGTTCTGTAACTTTCTGAAAACTTTAATAAAACGCACACGGGTCGTGCGCCTATACGCACGGACCGTGCTAAAGCTTCTGTTACCCCTTTTCAAAATGCACTTTAGTCCATTCCAAATGATTCCAAGTTCCTTCTATTCACTTCCCCAATGTTACTCAATGATTGTAACACTTGAATATCATGAATTGATTATGCTTCACATGAAATTTTCTTAAGTTAGGAAAGCTACGAAAAACCGTACGTTAGTATACGCGAGTGTACTCAAATTAAGTTAAGATAAAGGACTATAGGTCCAAACAAGTCAAGTTACTTTCCCGAAAGGAAAGGAAGAATTACTTTCCCTAAAAGAAAGGTAGAATGGCATACATATAATGATATGTGTATATCAAGGGTGACGACCCCAGTTATTAGCATACTAAGGGAGGGGAAGTCCTGAGCCCCAAAACCTAGGCCCCACGAGGTTTTCCCACTAATTAGCGGTTAGTGGATTGGGTTTAACAAAAGCCAAAGAAATAACCGAATAAGGTGGCTCGAGGTGTTGTGCTAAGTTAAAGAAAAGATAAGACATGACATGTAGTCGCTTATTAGGGCTACAAGAAGAAATAAAGAAATATATGTCCACATTCACTTGTCAATCCCCACCCTATAAATTGGACTCACCCCCATATGTATGGATGTACTTGTGAAGAGAAATACCAAAACTCCCAAATTCTATCATTCTTTAGTTGCTATAGTTTTGATTATTCTATAACACGTTATCAGCACGACGCTCTACCAATCCAAGTAAGTATTAGTTCTTCTATAAACCCAATTATATGTACTGACCAATACGACGAAGACTACATTTATAACTGTTCTGATTTGCATCTACCATTTATCATATTACCTATGCCTAGATTCTGATTTATGAACATCCTAGGCTTAATCTGACTTTATGAAATCTGTATGCTTGTTATATCATATTCTTCTTAGATTGTTATCATTACTATTTTTGTTTTCTGTTCTACCAATCCAAGTTTGCAACGCAACTATCTGACGTGACTAGTTATTCACTTAAGAGAAATCACCTTATTTAGCCAAATGATTTAATTTACGCATTTGGATGATCGATACTATAATCTGAAAATGTCATGGTTTGTTGTTGTTGTTTGTTGTTTATGGAATTGGAAACTGGTAGATCGTTCAAGACGTATAGACTAACTTTTGCTACTATTAAGTCATATGATCCAATGTAGAATTTTATTTTATTTTATCGCTTGTTTTTATCTCTTATACTTTTATATTTTAAGAGTCATGTGTTGTGTACTTTTATTTTTGTTGTATATCCAATTCGTGATACTCTAATTCCAACATGTTTGCATTCATTCAACGGTATTGCTTTTCAAGAATTATTATTTGGTGTTTTTAGTGTTTTCAAGAAGTATAAAGCATATTATTTGCTTCTCAATCATTACTTGCTATTCTAGTAATCTATATCTATTCATGTTCCCTTCTTATTAGTTCTCTATTTATCTCAAACTATTTTCCCTTGTCTTTAATACCAGTTTAAGTGCTGCTTAGGATGAAAATGAATTGTTGATATTTCTTTGCTAATACTTGTTCTAACATTATGAAATGTATCATGAAATCAAAGATACATGATGCCTCTTGGTTCTAGAAAAGTATGAGATGCCTTTTTAGTTTATGATTGTACTTCTTCCTATCCTTTAAAAATCAAAATTTTCCGTTATTTCATAGTGCTTTTACACTGAAGGTAATCTATAATTTAGGAGAATTTAGTGCTTGTTTCATTTTCATTTTTCATTTTCTCTTCTCTACCTACATGTACCATTAACTAATTTTTCTTCCCAACCTTATATTTATCTAACAAATTTTTTTACATTCTCATGATAGTTCTAAATATGTCGAACCTTACTAGACTAGATTTTGAGGCACTTGACATTTCAGAAAAGAATTACTTACCATGGGCTCTAGATGCCGAAATTCATTTGAATGCAAAAAGGTCATCGAGATACTATTAAGGAAGGAAATAAAGCATCTAATGAACAAAAGGCAAAAGCCATGATATTCCTTCGCCACCATCTTCATGAGGACCTTAAAAATGAATACCTTACAGTAAAAGACCCACATGTTCTTTGGAATAGTTTAAAGGAAAGATATGAGCACCAAAAATCTATTATCCTCCCAAAAGCTCGTTATGATTGGATGCATTTGCGTTTACAAGATTTTAAAAGTGTAACTGCATATAATTCTGCAGTATTTAGAATCACTTCCCAATTACAATTATGTGGAGAAAAAGTGACTGATGAAGATATGTTAGAAAAAATTCTACACTTTTCATGCATCCAATGTGCTCCTGCAGCAGCAATATCGAGAAAAAGGCTTTCAGAAATATTCTGACTTGATTTCTTGCCTTCTTGTGGCCGAGCAAAATAATGAACTTTTGATGAAAAATCATGAAGCTCGTCCCACTGGCACCGCTCCAATCCCAGAAGTGAATGTAGCAACACACGATCACTATGGACAATCTCGTGGTCGCGATCGTGGTCGTGGTCATGGTCGTGGTCGTGGTCGTGGCCGTGGTCGTGGTCATGGTCTTGATCATAGTCATAGTGGAAATTACAAGAACATGATTCTTCACCAGAAGTGGAAAAATGTTGCAAAGAATGAAAAAGGTGGGCAGGGTAGCAAAGGTAATGAAAATATTTGCTATCGTTGTGGAGGCAGAGGTCATTGGAGTCGTACTCCAGAACATCTTGTTGATCTCTATCAACAATCAATTAAAAATAAAGATAAAAAGATTGAGAGTCATTTTGCTTATGAAGATGATGGTAATACAGATGCTACCCATTTGGATGTTGCTGATTTCTTTGCTGACCCTAATGGAAATATTGATCACCTCATTGTGGATGGAAGTATAGTCAAGAAGTAGATTTTCCTAAATATTCTAATAATAATAAAGTTTGAGAGTTTCTTTGAATTTCCTATGATAATAAAATGTTTTGAATATCCTATGCTAATAATAATAAAGTTTTATATTTAAATGTGTTTTCAACTTCTATAGATTATGTTCAAATAATTCAATCATAAAATTGTTATTCTTTCTCATGCTTCTCTCTTATCATATTCTTTTCTTCTTTGGATAGAATGAGTATTGACACTAGCATCAATAATGGAGATACGTGTCTTGTCGATAGCGGAACTACCCATACAATTTTAAAAGATGCAAAATATTTCTCTTATTTAGTGAAGCGAGAAACCAATGTTAGTACTATATCTGGCTCTTCAAAGATCATTGAAGGCTCCGTAAGAGCTAATATCCTGTTATCCCGGGGAACAAATTTATACGTTGAGAATGCATTATATTCACCCAAGTCTAGTAGAAATTTATTAAGTTTCAAAGATATCCGTTTAAATGGATATCATATTGAAACAAGAGATGAAGGAGATATTGAATATCTCTATATAGCAAGACATACTTTGGAAAAAACAAGTGTAGTGGAAAAGATGCCCGCCTTTTCCTCTGGTTTGTACTACACTTATATCAGTGCAATTGAAGCACACGTTGTTGTAAACGAGAAATTTACAAATCACAATTTTTTTTTGTTTGGCATGACTGGCTGGGCCATCCCGGATTCATAATGATGCGAAAAATAATTGATAACTCATGTGGTCATCAATTGAAGAACAAGGAGATTCTTCAATCCAATAAGTTCTCATGCACTTCTTGTTCACAAGGGAAGCTGATAATTAGACCATCACCAACAAAAAATAGAAGTGAATCTTTCAACTTTTTAGAACGAATACATGGTGATATTTGTGGGCCAATACACCCACCATGTGGACCATTTAGATATTTTATGGTTTTAATTGATGCATCAACTAAATGATCACATGTTTGCCGGTTGTCAACTCGCAACCAAGCATTTGCGAGGTTGCTAGCTCAACTAATTCGAATAAGAGCCCACTTCCCTGATTATCCTGTCAAGAAAATATGTCTTGACAATGCTACTGAGTTTTCATCTCAAGCATTTAATAAATATTGTGCCTCCATTGGAATTGACATTGAACATTCTGTACCACATGTTCATACACAAAATGGACTTGCAAAATCATTTATTAAACGTATAAAGTTAATTGCAAGACCACTTCTCATGAGATGCAAACTTCCCATCTCCACTTGGGGACATGCAATTTTGCATGCTACAACATTGATTCGCATCAGGCCAACAAGTTATCACGACTCTCCCCCCCCCCTTTACAGTTAGTTTTTGGTCAAGAACCTAATATTTCCCATCTTAGAATTTTTGGATGTGCGGTGTACGTTCCAATTTCTCCACCACAACGCACTAAGATGGGTCCTCAAAGACGATTGAGAATATATGTTGGATATGAATCTCCATCTATTATAAAATATCTTGAACCAACAACAGGAGATTTATTTACAGCTCGATTTGCTGATTGTCATTTTGATGAATCAAACTTTCCAGCATTTGGGGGAGAGAATAAGCAGTTGGAAAGAGAGGTCAGTTGAAATGTATTATCATTGCCTCATCTTGATCCTCGAACTAAACAATGTGAACTTGAAGTTCAAGAGATAATTGATTTGCAAAGCTTAGAAAATCAATTACCAAATGCATTCACTGATCCAATAAAAATAGATGTCCCTGTTGGGCAATCTAATATTGCAAATGAGTCTCAACCATGACTGAAGCGTGGTAGACCAGTCGGTTCCAAATATAAAAATCTTCGAACAAGAAAATGAGCTAAAAAGAAAGATGGTCGAGAGGAGGATATAGAAACTCTCAAAGAGTCTACAGACATAATTGACATTTCAGTCCCAGAAGAGATTGATCAGGTACCTGAAAGTCATGAAAATAAAGAGATCTCAATAAATTATGTCACTAATGGAATACAACGGAACCGACACGATGTCAATGTTGATGATGCTTTTTCATATCATATAGCGCTAAATGTGATTAGGGATGGCAAAACGGTCCGGCCCGGCCCGGCCCGGCCCGTTTTGCCTTCGGCCCGCTA
Source organism: Astragalus membranaceus (assembly GCA_039519185.1). Classification (NCBI taxonomy): domain Eukaryota; kingdom Viridiplantae; phylum Streptophyta; class Magnoliopsida; order Fabales; family Fabaceae; genus Astragalus; species Astragalus membranaceus. Next base: position 161,662,806 of record CM076849.1, on the reverse strand, counting down.
AAAACGGGGCGGGGCGAGTCGGCCCGCCAAAAATGGCGAGTTCAAAAGACTGGCCCGGCCCGCTAAGTGATGGGCTGGCGGGTTGGCGGTCCGGCCCGTCTGAATTTTTTTTTTCAATATTTTTGAACAAAAAACTTACATGTTTTTAACATTTCAATTTCAATAAGATTTTTCACCTGCTTTTTAAAATAGATTTTTTATAAAGCATTTTTAACAAATTTTTACTTTAAAAACTCTTGACATATTCAAAATAAAAGTATAAAACAATAATAGCATTGGAATTACTAGGATTAACTATATAGCAGCTAAAAGTATAAAACAAAAATAACATTGGAATTACTAGGATTAACCATTAAGAAATGTCACCTAAAAGGCTAGAACCATCAACCAAAAGGTCCAAATCCATAATTCGATCTTAAAAACCAAAATAAGTATTTTGATTGCTTGATAATGATAACTAGGGATTAACCATCAACTTCAAGCAACCAAAATAAATATTTTCAGGAACCAAAAAACCATAATAAGTACAATATATGGCACAGATCAAAAGATTGAATACACAAACAATTATCAAAATTGTATTTATTGTTTTGTGGACCAATTTGACAAAAACAGGCACCAATTTCCAGCGAACGAAGACAGCCCATGCATCGATTTTTTTTTGTTCAAGAAATCTTGGAACAAAACTTGTATTATGGAGGATACGGAGCAAACTGTGATTCAGAAATGCGAACCAGGGAAACGTGAATCAGAACAAAACAGTCCAGAGAACAAAAAAATGATCCAGAGAACAAACCGTGATTCAGGAGATAATTCAGCAGAAAAACGTGATGCTGCACAAGACGCTCTAGAGATAAATCGCGTTGGATGATTCAGCAATCCAGAAAGCAAAAACGCGATTCAGATGTTCGATCTTGCAGAGAAGAAGAGTTCAGGAACACCGTTGAAAGGAGATGAGACGCCGTTGAAGGGAGAAGAGCGTGTTTGGTTATTGTTTGTACAGTGAGAAGTGAAAGAAGGGGAAAGTTGAAAACATAAAGTGATTCTGTTTAATTTTGTTTTAAAAAAACGGGCCGGCGGGCTGACCCGCCCCGTTTTGCTTTAGCCCGCGGTTTTTTTTTTTTTTGGCGGGGCGGGTTCGGCGGGTCAGCGGTCCCAATACCCCAGCCCAACCCGCCTTTTTTTGGCGGGTCAGCGGGCCGGCCCGGCGGGCCAAACCCGTTTTGCCATCCCTAAATGTGATAAATGGTAATGAGGATCATGAACCAAAATCCATTAAAGATTGTAGACAAAGTGAGAATTGGCCAAAATGGAAAGATGCAATTGAAGCAGAATTAAACTCGCTTTACAAGCGAAAAGTTTTTGGACCTGTAGTCCGAACATCTGAAGGTGTGAAACCGGTTGGATACAAATGGGTCTTTGTGCGAAAACGAAATGAGAATGGTGAAATTGCAAGATACAAAGCTCGACTTGTTGCTCAAGGGTTTTGACAAAGACCTGGAATTGATTTTGATGAAACATATTCACCTGTTATAGATTCAAGAACTTTTCAGTATCTAATTAGCATTGTAGCACATGAATGGCTTAATTTGCACATGATGGATGTTGTCACGGCCAATTTATATGTCTCACTTGATAGTGACATTTACATGAAGCTCCCTGAAGGATTTTACTTGCCTGAGGCACATAGTCCTGGATCTCGAGAGGACTACTCCATCAAATTGAATAAGTCTCTCTTCGGGCTAAAACAATCTGAGAGAGAGAGAGAGAAATTGGTGAGTAATTGTTTAAGTTTAACATAGTGTGGACTTTGTGCAAAATTAGGAGCTTGGGGTCAAATTATATTTTTCACGGGATGTAAAATGTTTTTTTATATGGCGGATAGGTCCAATTTCACTTTTTGGGGGTTGTGCTCTTGACTCCCTTGGACAAAGCCTAGGTCTGCCACTGCTTATTAGCATGTCATCAATAAAAGTATTTAATGAAATAAAAATGTTTATTAAATTTAAAAAATTTTAAGAGCACAACTATTTAGTAAAAATAAAAAGTACATCGGAACCTAATTTTAGATACATAAAAAATGGGTGCCTTGTTTTATTATTCATATTATTCTGACTTTTTATTTCTTACCATCCGTCATTTGTCTTTTTTAATACTAATCGTATGCCCATGCAAATGTATTGTATGATGCAAATCCCTTTTTAAGGAAAAAAAATATCAAGAAGAAAGAATAATACTCTCAATGAAAACGAAGAACATCAAGGACTAGAACAACATTCAATATATATTAATATATTTTCATATATATAGTCAACCCTGATCTATTATGTTACATATGGGCTTTTACAACCACCACCAATCACAATACATGGAGTGATTGGTTTCCAATTGACTAAATGGTGGTTACCAATTGACTAATTCCTTTATCATTATGTGTCAGTCTCTAATTTGTAGATGATGTAAAAGAATCTATAAACATATTGTGTATATAAATTAAATCTTCAAACAATTAAGTTCATGTTTTGACTACCTTATTTCAAGAAATAAGCTTTTGCAGATTGAACAATATCATAATATCCATCATGAATACTGTTTAATGATAGACCATTTATATACAAATATCTCTCTTAATGGTTTTCTTGGCAAATCATTAATCATGATTACACGGATTGAGTTATTGTTTATTGATCCAGATTCTCTTGCAAATACATAGCAAAACTAGGACACAATGAATCCCAAAAAAAAAACTAGGACACAATATAACGAGCTTCAGTTGCTAATATTCTTCATTATTTAACTTTCTTGTCTTACATATAGCTTGCATTCTCAGAAATGTAATTAATATCCAATAATACATGTGTGTAATTTTAGAATATCAATCAATCAATATCAATCAATCAATACTTCAATATCAATACTAATACAAATATTAATATATAATATATAATATATATATATATATATATATATATATATATATATAATGACAATTTTAGATATCCTACTAAATTGCCATTTGTCAACTTTTATGGGCAAATAAGTCATTTCGCAACTAAATAATAAACCAAATACTAATATATCAAAGCAAGTCAAATACTTATCAATCAATCAAATCAAATACGGTTATGAATATTATTGGATATTGGATGTCCATTTCTCTTCTCCCATCATCTCCATTATTATCTTTGTGTAGTGGCCTTTATGAACTTTTATGGGCAAATAAGTCATTTCGCAACTAAATAATAAACCAAATACTAATATATCAAAGCAAGTCAAATACTTATCAATCAATCAAATCAAATACTGTTATGAATATTATTGGATATTGGATGTCCATTTCTCTTCTCCCATCATCTCCATTATTATCTTTGTGTAGTGGCCTTTATGGTTGACTACTCACTTGTAACATCCCCTATTTAGCTAATTTGATTTATTGAAATTAGCAAGAGGCCAAGATAATTAATTAGCATAATTGACTAAGTGAATTACGTTGTACTTGTGAGCTAATAGGAATTTTAAATGAGAATACTAGGATAGGGGTATTTTCGTCTTTTCCACCCATAAGTGAGTTCAGCTGAACCACCTTCCACAAAACAACCACATATGCATTAATTAATTGTTGTATAAATTATTGTTTAAATTATGAGATTAGAAATGAATAAAGTGGGGTTTAAGGAGTAAATGGTGAAATAGGGGTATTATGCTAATTGCCACCTCATTAAGTGAAACCCTCAGCTGAGTCACTGAAGCCTATACTAACACTCAGCAGAAACAACACATCTCACAAGTCCAGAAAATTAGAAAATAGAAAAGTGAGAGTTGAGAGAGTGAGAGAAGCTCGAGAGTGAGAGAGGGGGAAGAAGGAGGGCTACAATTCATAAAACCTTGTTGCATGTAAGATTTCTTCCCACCATTCTGCTCCATTTTTCTTTCTCTTCTCATTGATTGCAATTTCAGAATCTCATCTCCTCTATTTTTCGTTTCACCATTTTTGAACTCCAAAGCTCAAAATGGAGTTTTCAACTTTGGAGAAGCCGTGCATGTGCCCTTTGAAGCCTTAGGAGTGATCCTTAGCAAATCCCTGAAGCCACATAGTGAATTGGGCCATAGTGGAAGCAATCTCAGTAGCAAAGGAGATTAGATTCGAAATAGGAGCTGCTGGGTTGGATTTTGGAAGTGGTTAAACGAGTACAGGGCCGGTTCGTGAGATTTCGGTTTTCGTTCGTTGAAGTCAAGTTGTCGGCGTAGTTGTGTGTGATTTTCATCGCAAAAGGTGAGTTCTATACTCGCTTAGGGATGTTTCAATACTGAGTTGCATGTTTGATTCTGGGTGTTTCCCGTTTTTCGTTCAAAAGAATCGAGTCCAAAAAACCGTAATTTCAAACTATGGCATTTTTAAGTGCTTGAATGATTGAATGTGATTGATGGCCTGGGCATGTTTGCTGTTATGTGTTGTTATTGTGTGCATCAATAATGGAGATACGTGTCTTGCCAATAGCGGAACTACCCATACAATTTTAAAAGATGCAAAATATTTCTCTTATTTAGTGAAGCGAGAAACCAATGTTAGTACTATATCTGGCTCTTCAAAGATCATTGAAGGCTCCGTAAGAGCTAATATCCTGTTATCCCGGGGAACAAATTTGCACGTTGAGAATGCATTATATTCCCCCAAGTCTAGTAGAAATTTATTAAGTTTCAAAGATATCCGTTTAAATGGATATCAAATTGAAACAAGAGATGAATGAGATATTGAATATCTCTATATAGCAAGACATACTTTGGAAAAAACAAGTGTAGTGGAAAAGATGCCCGCCTTTTCCTCTGGTTTGTACTACACTTATATCAGTGCAATTGAAGCACACGTTGTTGTAAACGAGAAATTTACAAATCACTTTTTTTTTTGTTCGGCATGACCGGTTGGGCCATCCCGGATTCATAATGATGCGAAAAATAATTGATAACTCATGTGGTCATCAATTGAAGAACAAGGAGATTCTTCAATCCAATAAGTTCTCATGCACTTCTTGTTCACAAGGGAAGTTGATAATTAGACCATCACCAACAAAAAATAGAAGTGAATCTCTCAACTTTTTAGAACGAATACATGGTGATATTTGTGGGCCAATACACCCACCATGTGGACCATTTAGATATTTTATGGTTTTAATTGATGCATCAACTAAATGATCACATGTTTGTCTGTTGTCAACTCGCAACCAAGCATTTGCGAGGTTGCTAGCTCAACTAATTCGAATAAGAGCCCACTTCCCTGATTATCCTGTCAAGAAAATACGTCTTGACAATGCTACTGAGTTTTCATCTCAAGCATTTAATAAATATTGTGCCTCCATTGGAATTGACATTGAACATTCTGTACCACATGTTCATACACAAAATGGACTTGCAAAATCATTTATTAAACATATAAAGTTAATTGCAAGACCACTTCTCATGAGATGCAAACTTCCCATCTCCACTTGGGGACATGCAATTTTGCATGCTACAACATTGATTCGCATCAGGCCAACAAGTTATCATGACTCTCCCCCCCCCTTTACAGGTAGTTTTTGGTCAAGAACCTAATATTTCCCAACTTAGAATTTTTGGATGTGCGGTGTACGCTCCAATTTCTCCACCACAACGCACTAAGATGGGTCCTCTGATAAGTCATGTTTTAGTATGTTTTTAGTACTTATTTTAAGTAGTTTATTTGATGTTTTGATTCTAGTTTAGAGCTATTTTACTACAAATTGTTGGTTTCTATTCTCAGGTTATTATTGGAGCAATTGAGGAATTTTAGTGCTTAAAGAGCAAAGGATAAAAAGGCAAAAGGAAGGGGAGAAGAATAAGAAATAGAAGGTGCAAAAATCAGATTTTGGAGGGAAGTTGAAAAAATGAAAGGAAGCTGAAAAAACCCTGAGCGCGATCCGCGCGCCTGGGAGGCGCGATCCGTGCGCCCTGGCACGATCCGTGCACTTGGGAGGCGCGATCCGTGCGCCTGGTTCGCAAAATGGAAGGAAGCTGAAAAAACCCTAGGCGCGATCCGTGCGCCTGGGAGGCGCGGTTCGTGCGCCCTGGCGCGACCCGTGCGCCTGGGAGGCGCGATCCGTGCGTCCCTTCTGATGGCCAAAAATGTTACAACTCTTCCCATTCTGTCTTTATGGATTGTAATTGATATTTAGTGCTTTGTCTCTGATCTTGGCCTATAAAAAGGACCCCAATGTAGCTTCACAATCATCTTGGATCTTTGTAATTTTCACTCCAAGTTTATGTTAAAGTTCTTGCAAGTTTCTATTAAGGTTATTGTTATTCTGCCCTTTTTACAATTCAGTCTTTTACACACTTTATTTTATTTCTCGCTATTTACATTATGTCCTTTTCTTCTACTCCCTTGTCTACAATGAGCAATTGTGAGTAGACTTCTCTTAGTCTTGGGATTATGGGAAACAATCCAATGATGGTCCCTAAATAATCCCAAAGCTAGGCCCTATCTTATGATTGCTTTGACTTTTAATCTAATTCCATTGTACAAATTTGTATAACCCAAATGTCAAGTGAAGTACCGAAAGGTGAAGCTTGACATTAGAACAAATGGAATTAGACAAAGTAACCAAAGCATGAGAATAGCCGAGGTGACTTTGGGACAATAAGGTTGTGCTTAATGGGTTTCGGTGATGATCAACCATGAGAATAGGCTTGATCATCGTTTCGAGACACGTTCTTGTTGTCCGAAAGGAAACTTGAATTAAACCACAAGAATACCTTGTCCTTAAAACAAACTAAATTATAAGATAGGGGATAGATAAGGGGTTATTTTTATACCTTCATTGTGATCTAACCAAGATCCCAAGACGCTTTTTATATTCTAAATTAAAAATCAAACATTTTCCTACTTAATCATTCCTTTTCAGCTAATCATCACTAAGAATTAGATTGGTAGTCACATATAACTCCCTGTGGATCGATATTATTATTACGCGATATAACCGTATACTTGCGGCTTATCGTCCTCAAAGACGATTGGGAATATATGTTGGATATGAATCTCCATCTATTATAAAATATCTTGAACCAACAACAGGAGATTAATTTACAACTCGATTTGCTGATTGTCATTTTGATGAATCAAACTTTCCAGCATTAGGGGGAGAGAATAAGCAATTGGAAAGAGAGGTCAGTTGAAATGTATTATCATTGTCGCATCTTAATCCTCGAACTAAACAATGTGAACTTGAAGTTCAAGAGATAATTGATTTGCAAAGCTTAGCAAATCAATTACCAAATGCATTCACTGATCCAATAAAAATAGATGTCCCTGTTGGGCAATCTAATATTGCAAATGAGTCTCAACCACGACTGAAGCGTGGTAGACCAGTCGGTTCCAAATATAAAAATCTTCGAACAAGAAAATGAGCTAAAAAGAAAGATGGTCCAGAGGAGGATATAGAAACTCTCAAAGAGTCTACAGACATAATTGACATTTCAGTCCCAGAATAGATTGATCAGGTACCTGAAAGTCATGAAAATAAAGAGATCTCAATAAATTATGTCATTAATGGAATACAACGGAACCGACACGATGTCAACGTTGATAATGCTTTTTCATATCATATAGCGCTAAATGTGATAAATGGTAATGAGGATCATGAACCAAAATCCATTAAAGATTGTAGACAAAGTGAGAATTGGCCAAAATGGAAAGATGCAATTGAAGCAGAATTAAACTCGCTTTACAAGCGAAAATTTTTTGGACCTGTAGTCCGAACATCTGAAGGTGTGAAACCGGTTGGATACAAATGGGTCTTTGTGCGAAAACGAAATGAGAATGGTGAAATTGCAAGATACAAAGCTCGACTTGTTGCTCAAGGGTTTTGACAAAGACCTGGAATTGATTTTGATGAAACATATTCACCTGTTATAGATTCAAGTACTTTTCAGTACTTAATTAGCATTGTAGCACATTAATGGCTTAATTTGCACATGATGGATGTTGTCACGGCCTATTTATATGTCTCACTTGATAGTGACATTTACATGAAGCTCCCTGAAGGATTTAACTTGCCTGAGGCACATAGTCCTGGATCTCGAGAGGACTACTCCATCAAATTGAATAAGTCTCTCTACGGGCTAAAACAATCTGGACGCATGTGGTATAATCGCCTCAGTGAATATTTGCTAAAGGAGGGATATACAAATGACCCTATTTGTCCATGTATTTATATAAAAAGATCTGGAAAAGAATATGCTATAATTGCTGTATATGTTGATGACATAAATATTATTGGAACCCCTGAAGAGCTTCCAAAAGCTATAGATTGCTTAAAGAAAGAATTTGAGATGAAGGATTTGGGAAAGACAAAGTTTTGTCTAGGATTACAAATTGAGCATTTGAAAAATGGAATTTTTGTGCATCAAAAAGGTTATATAGCAAAAGCTTTAAAACGTTTCTACAAGGACAAATCTCATCCGTTGTCTACTCCTATGGTTGTTAGATCACTAGATGTGGAGAAAGATCCCTTTAGACCTCGAGGAGAGGGTGAAGAACCACTTGGTCCTGAAGTACTATATCTCAGTGCAATTGGAGCACTGATGTACCTTGCTAATTATACACGTCCTGATATATCATTTTCTGTCAATCTATTTGCAAGATATAATTCTTCACCCATATGAAGACATTGGAACGGAGTCAAGCATATACTTCGTTTCCTTAGAGGTACAATGAACATGGGGTTGTTTTATTCCAAAGTACCCAAATTTGAATTAACAGGTTATGCAGATGCAGGTTATTTGTCAGATCCTCATAATGGCAGATCACAAACAGGTTACTTGTTTACTTGTGGTGGTACGGCAATTTCATGGAGATATGTGAAACAGACCATAACAGCAACATCATCAAATCATGCAGAACTTTTAGCACTACATGAAGCAAGTCGAGAATGTGTTTGGTTAAGGTCTCTGATTCAACACATACAAGAGACTTGTGGTTTGTCTTCTGAAAGAATAGATGCAACAACAATCTATGAAGATAATACTGCATGCATTGCTCAGTTGAAAGAAGGTTACGTTAAAGGAGATCGAACAAAGCATATTTCTCCAAAATTCTTCTTCACTCATGATCTTCAGAAGAATGGTGATATAAGCATTCAACAAATTCGTTCATGTGATAATCTTGCGGACCTTTTCACAAAATCGCTCCCAAGCAGAATTTTTGAACGACTGGTACAAAAGCTTGGTCTTCGCCGTCACAAAAATGATTGTCTGGATGAGGAGGAGAAATAAATAAATTTTGTAAAAGGATATTGTACTCTTTTTGCTTCACTAGATTTTTTCCCACTAACCACTACCAAATGTCAAAAAAATCAACCAGTATCAACAATTACAAAATCATTTTTTAAATAATAATTTATAATTTTATTAAAATGATTACTATAATCTCCTAAAATTTACTATTTATTATAATATACTAAAACCAGTCAATTTAACCATGTGCAACTGACAAAAATAAATTTAACGACTATAAAAATTCAATTTGTATTGAGGGGCGGCAACACGAGCGCTAATAGGAGTGCCAACAGGGCGACAATGAGAACGGCAACGGGAGCGGCAAACGAGCTGCATATCTTATATTAGATCTCATTTTATTTTTTTTCGGATTTTTACTCCATTATTAAGATTAGAAGAAGATCCTGACTCTTTTTTTCTTTTTGCAACACGAATTTATTAAGTAAGTTGAAATATAGTCATTTTATTGAGTTTCTCCTTTTACTATTATTAAATTTTACAATTTACAAATTAAAAATTATTTATAGAAACAAGCCTGACAAAGAGTAAGCATGGATGTTACAAAATGAAACATAAAAAATCAGGGGGCAATGACATCGAAGTCAACCCCGTTGGGGCAATATGTGACAATCCTCCCGTCTAGAACCTCATGATCAAATTGAAAGATCGTGGAAATGTCAAACAGATAATGGTAAGGATAGAAGAAGCAATTCCCCTCGGCACCAAGCAAGCCCTGGAATTTCATCAAGAAGAAAAACAGGCCAAGAGACAGGATGAGCAACGAAAAATCAAAGTGCAAGCACACGTCCACACAAGACGACACCCATGAAGGCGCCTGGCAGGGCGCCAAGTCAAAAAGCAGCCAGCGCCCATGTGGGCGCCTGGCAGGGCGCCAAGTGAAAGCAGCCAGCGCCCATGAGGGCTTCTGGCAGGGCGCCAAATGAAAGCAGCCAGCGCCCAAGAGGGCGCCTGGCAGGGCGCAAAGTGAAAGCAGCTAGCGCCCATGAGGGCGCCTGGCAGGGCGCCAAGTGAAAGCAGCCAGTGCCCATGAGGGCGCCTGGCAGGGCGCCAAGTGAACAGCTGCCAGGTCCCATGAGGGCGCCTGGCAGGGCGCCAAGGGAAGAGCAGCCAGTGCCCATGAGGGCGCCTGGCAGGGCGCCAATAAAAAAGCAGGCAGCGCCCACATGGACGCTTGGCAGTCGGGCGCGTGGCAGGAGGTGGTCTGGAAGCAAGTCTTTCGCAAGGGGACAGACAGCACTGTGTAACAAGGCGCACAAGGCACCCGTGAGGGTACCAAACCCTGTCTCGCAAAATCTGCTCCACGAGGAGACACAGAGCGTATACGCGCCCAAGGCAACTATCCGTCATAGTTTTCAGTAACTTACATGAAACATTGAGTGGATCCTGACTCAATACGTCACATAATATACTAAAAAGGTCTGACATATAATTGTCTAAGTCCCTAGCTGACTCGTTCCTATACTCTCAACCCGAAGCCCACTACGTCCAACAAGGCCGAACCGCTCTGATACCAAAAGTAACACCCCGATATTTCTAACGTGTAGATATACCGTAATGCACAATTATAGCAATAGTCAGAGGACACATTTCCTGGATAATTATTGAACATATAAACTTTTTCCGAAATTAAACACAACATTCGGAACATCCCGACTTCATATAATAGAAGTTACTCGGTCCACAGCCGAAAGGATTACAACATCCGAGTTCAATAACTAAAACAGGAACACAAATACGGTTCGTACAACTCATAAACGATACAAGTCATACAACCATGACAAAGACAGCAAAAGGAAACATAAGAGGATAAGGACTAGGTCCTTGACATCTTCAAGAGCATGTCACCTACTCGTGCCTGACAGTCTTCTTCTTTCCCTGCTTCTCTGAAAAACAACAACAATGATAGGGTGAGATAACAATATCTCAGTGAGTCCTACCGTGCCCCCTCACTGACACTCGGTTCAATTATTAAACCGTTAATTATCAATATATTTAATTAGATATCACAAGCTATAATCGAAATGCCAAGCAAATCGTGTTCACAATCAAGTTTTCTTTAGTTTAACACCACCCGAGATATAATGCCAGACAACTTGACTGCCCAATATCTAGGGTAATCCCCGAGATATAATGCCAGACAATCTAGTTCGCCCAATATCTACGGTAATCCCCAATTCGAAAGTCTATCCGAATAATGCCAGGGTTCTAGTTCAGCGTAAACCGATTGTGCAACCAATGTCACGAATACCGGTAACCCGTGAGTTGACCACGCCAAAACACATTCAGGGCCTAGATGAGGGGTCATGACTACCCTCCCTAGTATGCTACTTGCCGGGTCGTCACCCAACGCGATATATATGACAATACATATCAATTCTCGAGAGTTAGATAATCTATATCTTTTTGATCACCAAAGGATCAACCACATAAGCCTTTTAGATAATATATATCTTTATCGATCTATAACCCGTTTAGATGAATTCAATAGTTAGACATCCGGCGTTAGAATCATTATTCAATTTAACATATGTGAATGTATATTCAGTCCATCCAGTTAATAGGCGTACCCACACGTGTACTAAGTTTCGATTTTCAAAACCATTTGTCTTCACAAGACTTCTCAAAATCATGAGTTAAACTCTTTCAAAACAGATAATTTCCGAATTCAAATCACACCTTTAAATAGGGTTTTTAATAAGCTTCAAAACACAACTGAAAACACTTCGATCGGACCACCAGATCAAAAGTTATAGCGAAAACAATTCCAAATAGGTTTGCTGAAAATTTACACTGCGTCGCGATGCGGACAGGGTCCGTCGCGACGCGAAATCACACAGAACCGAAATCTTTGAAAAATTTTGACATGGTCGCGTCGCGACAGACACGGGTCGCGACGCGATGGACACCAGAAGGTTCAAAATTCAGCTGTTTCGAAATCAGCTTCTCCCCAAAGCAATTCCAATTTATACCGAGACTTCCCATGAACCCCGAGACTAAAAAAATTAGATGTTTGTCGACAATATTCAGAATATATACCAGCACATAACCAGGGTATAGATATATGTACTTTCATATAAATCGTAAAATAGTGTTTTCCGACGAAAACGGTTTTTGACTCGGTGAAAATGTTTCTCGGTTCTTAAACTTTTGAAAGCTGAGTATTCATTATAGGACTCCAAATCAGTTCAGTTTCCAAATAACAACATATCCCTATTCGTGAGTAGAACTCACCCGGGTAGACGATCATGAGATGGCTCCACGGAATATGCGATGACCGAATCACTTAAGCATATGAACGATTTCAAATAGGCACCAACTACCGTAAGGACAACAACGAATCTTCAAGTCAACAACTGGACAACAGCTTCAAGGGACTGAACCTCTTCTCCAATATGTCGAATCTGGTGCATCTCGAGAATTTAACAAATCGAACCCAAATTCGACAAACGACATGTCCAGCTTCTGTTTCGGTTTTCCAGAATCAAAGTGCAGTTTTGAAACAGAATTATCTCAGTCAATCCGTAACCAAATCTACTCGAATCAGTGCCTATTTTGAAGAGAATTTTGTCTACTTTCTGATGGAGGAAAACTCACACGCATGCATGCAGTAATCTGGGAGTTATCATCGAAACAACAGGACTGGTTCAGCACAGTGCCTGATTCTAAATCCGAAGTTTGTGAACATGATATGTCTCTCATTTCTCCATGAAATCATACGGTTCTTATGCCCAAAATGAAGAGCTTTTTGTCTACTTTGCAGAGAAACAAAAATCGTGAACATAGGAGCTTTGTACTGGGAGATACGATGCAATCACTGAAGGGTACCAACTCTGTTTTTACCCAGAAATTCTGATGAACTTAGATCATCAACTTCAATCCTTTGCAAATCACGAATCTGAGTTTCATTCTTCTGTACCAGCAGTTCTACAACCTTCAAAATACCTTTTAAATTCGAAATGCAACCCAGGACTACCTCCTTTGCAACCCTTTCAGAACATGCATAATCCATAAGCATCCAAACTTCACCATTCACTTCACAAGAAGCTTAACCTTTCGAAATTGGGAAAGGGGGAAAGAGTGTGGATTAGTTTCTGAAAGTGGGATCATTGGAAAGGATTTCGAAAATGGAGTGGAAGAGTGGTGAGAGGACTTACATGCAATCAGCTGGATCAATGTGGCCCTCCTTCCTCTTCTCTCCCCTTTGCCCTCTCTTCTCTCCTTTCCCTTATCTATTTCAGTTCAGTTTCTGTTTTTCAGAATTGTGGAAGAAATGGTTAAGTGGCTGAGTGGGGTTCAGAACATAGGGTATATATATGAAGGGTATGAAAATACGAATTTACCCTTCAGCTTAAGTACTTAAATTAACCATGACTAAGCCATAATTAATTATAGAATAGGATTTATTTGACAATTTCCTCGACTATTAATCCCCGAGACACGACCAATTATTCCCACAAATAATTACTCGGTCTTAGGCATCATAGTACGAGTCTTTAAAAATTAGGGATGTTACAATCACCCCAACTTTTAAAAATTTTGTCCTCAAAATTGACAAGACGAACCTTAAGCAAAAGATATTGATATCGGGTCATAATGTCCTCTTCCAATTCCTCAGTAGCCTCCTCGGCTGAGAAGCCATCCCAGACTACCTTGACACTTGGAATAGTCCTTGAACGCAAAGTCTTCATACCACGCTCCAAGATATAACTAGGATAAGGTTGGAACGATAAATCCGGTCGAGGATCGATCGTATCAACACTCAACGGCTTATGTGGATCGGGAATACATTTTCTCATCTGAGACACGAGAAAGACATCATGAAGATACAGACTTCCTTCAAAAATTAACTATTCCGACCTCTTGAAAGCTGACACTAATTGTTATGGACAATGGAATGCCTACAATCTGTTGAGGACACGAACTCATAGTTTATGGTATCAACACATCCTGCACTATCGAAGTCCGGAACTCAGAAGGCTTCGGCTTAGCCGTGGCTTGAATTGGAAGAAAGGATGTTCATAAGAGAATATCTTTGGAATCAAACCATGCGGTATCCAGAAGAAAAGTTTTCTTCCCTTCCCGAGTTACGCTCACATGAGCGCTTGACTCATTTTACTAAGGATCTCGACTGAAGCAAACAGAGTTATTTATAAAATAGGTTGACTCTCGGTCCAAGTAAAATATTCTTTCACTAAATCCTTTCCAAAACTCGACTGTACAATCGTTTGATTTGGATACAAATTCTTTTCAATGGGGTTTTCAAATAATGATACTTTGAGAAATTCGACTATCCAAGAACGTTAATTCACCCCAACTTATAGATGACCTTACTCAATGCACGACGCTTCAACAAAGCGGAATCTCATTCTCCGATATTTAAAATTTATGAGTTTGAAAGTGAGAGTAGAAGTGTTACTTTGTTGGAACCAGCCATTTGTACGATCAAGATCTCACAAACTTCTATTATCGTGCTTGAGTTCGGTTCCGTTAAGATAAAACAATTGGGTTCGTTCGAGGAAGGGATCGAGAAGGACATTGAGCCGAAAGGGAAAGCGGGTATTTGTTTTAAAATTTTCCCAAGCCGCTATTCTATTCGATTCAATTCATTTCCCTTCAATTCCTTTCTCGAATCAGTCCAAGATAAAACTTCGAGGTTAGAACAAAGGCTTGTATTTCATGACAAAAATAGACACGACTCAATTGTCTTAAGAGACTCCACAATGGTTATAGGATGCACTATCAAGGACTCATGTGTCACACATTCACTGTCCAATCATTTAGTCTCAGACCGACATACGGTTCATCCTCCGACCTTCTCCCGTCATACGGGTATAGTGGGTGAAAGGGAAAAACACTATACGCACTCAACTGTCGGATTGTCGTAGAAAGGCATCGTGTACTGGACCATGATCGGACAATTCTGAATTCAGCACATACTTGATTTATCGACGTCTAACCATAGGTTAATAGAATGGAGAACTAGCCTTGACCCATCCGACGGATTCAAGCCACAACAACTTACTGTTGATTTTAACGAATTCAAGATTGACGATTGGAGTTCCATTTCAGTAGTGGAAGCTTGAGCACTAGAACTGCCGAAAGATGATTGCCCTAACATGGCTTGACACCTCTCCAACTAGCAATTATATCCACGTGTTACCTAGCCTTCCCTTGTTTCCGAGAAAACGTTTGAGTAACTCACATCTTTGGTCATCTTAGAAACATTTCTAGCATTTCAGGTAGTCACCGGTACAACCGATGTTTTAGCTAACCCAAACCAATGATAAGGGTGTGTCTTTCGACCATTATGACTCTGTCTTCAGACCTCAAACCTACAGTTCGGTGCCCTTATACAGGATATGGTTCTTTCAGGATTGTCTAAGTCAACGACTTATCCCACCACAGTTGTCTTTCTAGATAAACTAGGCTTTGCATTTCGATACCTATCTTTCATAGATCTTGATCACTCAGATCCTAAGGAGACGCGAATTTCGATATTAGGAACCCTACGAGAATGCCATAAGGTTTTCTTTCGAAGATGAGATTTAGAGTCATCCTAGGCAATCCTTGGTTTCTCGATTAACTTCAACGTAGCAATTATTCTCGGATTAGTCACGAAATTGAAATTGCGGTGGCACCAGAGAATTTTTTTTGAAAACAAAAGTTATTTCGGGAATCACACGAGCACACCATAAGTGTCTTCGTATTGATTCGTTGAATTTATCATTTAGAATTTTCCTTGGCCCAGCTTCTTTCCGAACTTCCGCGACTATCCAAACATAATTATTACATTACATTAATCAATACAGCTTCAGGACGGGCTCCACTCCCATGACAACATCATGTTCGCCACGTAGGTGACTTTAAGCTCCTCGTTTTTTCCAACCAGTTAGTTGGGGTCTTAGAGATTAAGATTTCGGAATCACTTCTAATGGTTGAATGGCCATCACTACTAATGGCAATTACTGGAAGTAGGTTTCTTGGAAAAATTTACAGTAAACACCATTCTGAACTGGTGTCTAAGAGTCTAAACTGACTGATTAGAATTTTTTTTCCAATTTCCCGTACAACAGGGAGGTTCACATTCCACGAATGCTCAGAGTTTACGGTTCAGGTTTAAAACAAAAGTATACTTCACAACACAATTGTAGATACGGTTCACAACCCATTTATCATTGTAGATATTTACGTTAGCTTTCCAACGCCTCTCAAAACATAAAAATCGGAGTTCCGGAGCAGGAGTTATGAACAAAATGAGTCGGAAGACTAACGAGAATTTCTTACAGACCGTGATCGAGATGCTCCTAGTCAGCGGATTGAAATAAGGTCACTTCTACTGATTCCACATACTAATCTGCTTTAAAGGATGTGATTCGTAACTCCTAATCGGGACTTAACCTGATCGGTACATTATGACTTTGCTAGCCAATACTGGTGACGGAGTACCTTAACTCAGTCGGCTTTATCATCTGTCACATAGTGACTCAGAAGAAGAAGAATCGGGATTTATGCTTGTGATTATCCGAAGCACTTCCTTAACTGATACCTAATCTGGGTTGGACTCACACCAGAAGGTAAGATTCACTTTGAAACAATATTTAGATAACTGATAGGCTGACTGATCAATGGTCAGGGTTTTGGGTGTTAACTAATCTGACAGATTTCAGGACACTGACGTTACTACTGCCCAATGGCTTCGCTTAATTCATACTCTCGATATGATTTACGACGTTCCATGCCGCGACACACTAGCCGCATCCGATTCACTTACTGAACAGTCGCCCACAGTTTCCTCGAACCATCGTGGATGTCCATCATTGTTTCCAAAGGTCATATGTAGCCCTCTGCTGCTGCTACGCGCTCTGATGAAACGAGAAGGCTGAGAATCCTATTGTGTAGGGTTTCAGACATTTTCGGGGCTGAGGCAACTATCTGTCATAGTTTTCTGTAACTTACATGAAACATTGAGTGGATCCTGACTCAATACGTCACATAATATACTAAAAAGGTCTGACATATAATTGTCTAAGTCCCTAGCTGACTCGATCCTATACTCTCGACCCGAAGCTCACTACGTCCGACAAGGCCGAACCGCTCTGATACCAAATGTAACACCCCGATATTTCTAACGTGCAGATATACTGTAATGCACAATTATAGCAATAGTCAGAGGACACAGTTCCTGGATAATTATTGAACATATAAACTTTTTCCGAAATTAAACATAACGTTCGGAACATCCCGACTTCATATAATAGAAGTTACTCGGTCCAGAGCCGAAAGGATTACAACATCCGAGTTCAATAACTAAAACAGGAACACAAATACGGTTCGTACAACTCATAAACGATACAAGTTATACAACCATGACAAAGACAGCAAAAGGAAACATAAGAGGATCAAGACTACGTCCTTGACATCTTCAAGAGCATGTCACCTACTCGTGCCTGGCAGTCTTCTTCTTTCCCTGCTTCTCTGAAAAACAACAACAATGATTGGGTGAGATAACAATATCTCAGTGAGTCCTACCGTGCCCCCTCACTGACACTCAGTTCAATTATTAAACCGTTATCAATATATTTAATTAGCTATCACAAGCTATAATCGAAATGCCAAGCAAATCGTGTTCACAATCAAGTTTTCTTTAGTTTAACACCACCCGAGATATAATGCCAGACAACTTGATTGCCCAATATCTACGGTAATCCCCGAGATATAATGCCAGACAATCTAGTTCGCCCAATATCTACGGTAATCCCCACTTTGAAAGAACATGCATAATCCATAAGCATCCAAACTTCACCATTCACTTCACAAGAAGCTTAACCTTTCGAAATTGGGAAAGGGGGAAAGAATGTGGATTAGTTTCTGAAAGTGGAATCATTGGAAAGGATTTCGAAAATGGAGTGGAAGAGTGGCGAGAGGACTTACATGCAATCAGCTGGATCAAAGTGGCCCTCCTTCCTCTTCTCTCCCCTACGCCCTCTCTTCTTTCCTTTCCCTTATCTATTTCAGTTTAGTTTCTGTTTTTCAGAATTGTGGAAGAAATGGTTAAGTGGCTGAGTGGGGGTTCAGAACATAGGGTATATATATGAAGGGTATGAAAATACGATTTTGCCCTTCAGCTTAAGTACTTAAATTAACCATGACTAAGCCATAATTAATTATAGAATAGGATTTATTTGACAATTTCCTCGACTATTAATCCCCGAGCCACGACCAATTATTCCTACAAATAATTACTTGGTCTTAGGCATCATAGTACGAGTCTTTAAAAATTAGGGATGTTACAACGTGAACAAAAAAAAAGAGTGCCAAGCACATCCGGGAAGGCCCCAAGGCGCCCTAGTGGGCGCGAAGACAAGTTTCGCAGGATGGCACCAAGCACATCCAGGAAGGGACCAAGGCACCCTAGAGGGCGCCAAAACATGTTTCGCAGGATGGCGCCAAGCACATCCAGGCTGGCACCAAGGCGCCCTAGAGGGCGCCAAAACATGTTTCGCATGATGGCACCAAGCACATCCAGGAAGGCACCAAGGCACTCAAGAGGGCGCAAAAACATGTTTCGCAGGATGGCACCAAGCACATCCAAGAAGGCATCAAGGCGCCCTAGAGGGCGCCAAAACATGTTTCGGAGGATGGAACCAAGCACATCCAGGAAGGCACCAAGGCGCCCTAGAGGGCGCAAAAACATGTTTCGCAGGAGGGCGCCAACATCAGGAGTCCTGGCACAAGGCGCCCATGAAGGCGCCAGATCCTGCTCCAAACGCAACATGAGGGCGCCAGATCCTGCTCCAAACGCAACAAGGCGCCCATGGCGCCCATGAGGGCACCAGATCCTGCTCCAAGAGGCGGCGTCCAAGACAACATGACAAGGCCCCCATGGTGCCCATGAGGGCCCCAGATCCTGCTCCAAGAGGCGGCAGCCAAGACAACATGACAAGGCGCCCACGAGGGCACCATCAAAAACACGCACGCAGGGAACAACATTAGAGGCGCCTCTCCGAAATGAACAAGCGGTTAGCAAGGCGCCCACGAGGGCGCCAACATCAGGATATCTCAACACCATGGCACAAGGCGTCCAGGAGGGTGCCAATATCAGGATACGACACCCTAGCTTGACGCTTGGCACATGGATTCCCCCATAGGAGGCCTGAGTCATGGTCGCAACGAAGTCATCTTGTACGACCCAACAAGATAGACAGAGTAACGCATTACGACAAAGAAAAAATTTCTCTTTTTTACTCTAGAGAGTGAAAATGATAAACACGGTCATGACAAAGGCGGTGTCACACATTCGGTAGACCGACAAAAATCCTTCAAGCCAAGACCATCCTCTGGAATAATCTCGGCTTGGGGGGCAACTGTTTTGGACTAGACTAAGAGGTCCATTAGCAAAACCAGGGGGTGCGTTTAGCAATCAGATATGGATCAGCCCAATCGATTCGGCCCATATCCACAACTTACAAGCCCAATACGCTTGGAGGGTTCAGATCGCCTCCACTGATCCGACGATCCACAACGAACATCAATTTACTATAAATGCCGGCTCGCATAGCCATTTACGAGGTACATACTCTTCCCTTGCAAATTCACTAGCTTATTCTCATACTGACTTGAGCGTCGGAGTGGCTTTGCAGTTACCCCCCCCCCCCAGCGCTCACTGACGTCCTGCCAGGGCAGCAAGAGACCTACCAACAGCAGCCTACCAAAATACTGCTAGGTACATAACAGTACTCGACTATAGAGACCTTTTGTGAGTAAATTATTACTATTAGAAGTGACATTAATGATCAAACTCGAATGACTTAATAGTCCACTAAAAGTAGATATATATACTCACTACAAAAAGTACTTTACTTTGTAAGCGTTTTTAATAACATTCACAAATTGGTTTGCGGGTATATATTTGACAATCATTTGTAAACCTCACATGAGCAATTGAATATTGTTTTTCAGCCAACGTCCTTTATGAATTATTATCCCACATAGGTTAGGGTAGGGGTAGATGTTCAAACCGTTGTGGTAAAAAATCTGGTTAAGGGGGTTAAAAACCCACATTAAGAGCGTAAAAAATCCAATATGATTTTTTGACAACAAAAATCTAATATTGTTGATTAGCAATTATTACTACTAGAAGTGACGATCACACTTTTGTTTTAGATAAACAATTGTATTAAGGGGCGCACAAGGGGTGCATGTTAAGGGGCCTCGTTAAAACCTCTGAGGGCCAAAATCGATTGGGAAAAAGACCCAGGGAGGGAAAAAGAGTACCCCGATTACATAATAGTGTTCTAGGAGCATTACAATAATGAAAAACATCCCAACGGACAATTGAACCAATCCGACCATACTACCCCACAATTTCTCCCCTTCCTAGCTTTAAACCAACTCCACGCACTATATTTAATCCCCAATACAATTTCGGAAGTAGACACCGCCTCCCCATTGAACACCACTTTGTTTCTTGCTAGCCAAATATTCCATATACGACCGCCAACCAAATGAGATGCTTGACGCCTTTGCTTTTCTTGCCTTTCACTATCTTGCTGAATTCCATAAAATGAGTAACCAAATCATCAACAACAGCACTCGATTTGCCCAGCCAATAGAACACCTGCTGGCAAATAATTTGAGTCGCTTCGCAAGTGAGAAACAAATGCTTCACCGTCTCTTGATCGTTGGAGCATAACACACAACTGAGATTGTCTTGATTCTGTAGAATTCCACGCCTAAAGAGAGCATCTCGGGTAGCGAATTTATTCAACAACACCCTCCATGCGAAAATTAAAACTTTTGATGGTGCTTCGTTCTTCCAAAACTTCGAGCATGCTGCTGTCATTCCTTCGTCAACCTGCCCGCTGCCACCTGTAAAATAACAACTCAGCCAGATATAGCATCGTTTCACTGTGAAGCCATTGACCGAATCCAACACCCATGACCATCTGTCATCAACGTGCTGGACAAGAACAACATCCAGCAACAGTTCAGTTAACTGTACCACATTCTGTGCGTCCTCTCCCACCAATTCATTCGCCCAATTCCAATTCCAACGCCAACCGCTCTCGGTCCATGATCCCATGTCTTCGATCACAGCCTCCTGCATGATACTGCTGCTATACACCGAATGAAACAACTCAGCAAGTTGTTCCCTGCCCAACCAAATGTCGTTCTAAAATCGCACCAAATTTCCTCGTCCCAATTTTAGTTTAACCAAATGGTCAAACCATCCCGCTTCCAAATTTGTTCCTTCACCTAACAAACACAAATCTCGCCACCAAATAAAATTTTTCGACCACCCTCTTCTATACTCAATTTCACCGGGCCATCTACAATACAAATCATATCTTTTCGACAAAACGTTTTTCCATAAATTTTTTTTTTTAAAATTGGGGAAGGGGGAAATTTCATTAATCAAAGTGGCACTAATGGCCATTTTACAACTGTACCCGAGGGGATTCGAACTCAGCACCTTGAGGATACAATGCTAAGCTCTTACCATTCCCTTCCTCCACCAAAATTCTCCATCTCCATTTAGTTAGGAGGGCTATGTTGAAAGCTTCCAAATTTTTAATTCCAAACCCCCCCTTGTCTTTAGGTGTGAAAACTAAATCCCAACTCACCCATGCCATCTTTTTGGTATCCTCATTACTCCCTCACTAGAACCTCCTTTGCAATTTCTTAATTTTTTCAATCACTTTTTTCGATGCTCTATAAAATGAAAAAAGATATAGTGGTAGAGAAGCTAAATCCGAATTTATAAGTGTTACCTGGCCACCAATAGAGAGTTGCCGGCTCTTCCAACTATTAAGGCGTGCCTTGAGTGAATCAATAACCGGCTGCCAAGTGCTTATTCTTCTCGGGCTTGCACTTACTGGAACTCCTAAGAACTTGAACGATGCCGTCCCTAATTTGCAAGCAAGAAATTGAGATATCCCCGTCATTATTCTATCATCCATATTGATGCCAATCACATTACTCTTCGCAAAATTGACGTTTAATCCCGATGTCAATTCAAAGCTCCGTAGTATTGGTTTCAAACACCAAATGCTCTTTTCCCCTCCGTCACAAAAGAATATCGTATCATCCGCAAATTGTAGCAATTCAACCGAGAGAGAATCGCTAATCTTAAACCCATTAAGATTGTTTGTCTCCACCCCCTTCTGCACAAGCCCCGCCAATCCTTCCGCCGCAATCAAAAACAAAAACGGGACTACAGGATCGCCTTGTTTTAGGCCTTTTCGAGCCACAAACTCTTCGGTTGGGCTACCATTCACCAAAACCCATCCTTTCCAATATGTAATCTAAATATGCCCAGCTCACTGAGTCATAAGCTTTCTCAAAATCAGCTTTTATCACTACACATTTCTGCCTTCTTCTCTTCGTCATGTCCATAGTCTCATTTACTACAACCACGCCATCTAATATATTTCTCCCCGCTAAGAAAGCACTTTGACAATCTGATATAACATCTTTTAACACGCTTTTTAATCTTCCCGCTAACACCTTTGCTAACATCTTATACAAACTCCCAATGAGAGAGATCGGCCTGTACTCACCTAGTCCTTGTGGATTATTTGTTTTTGGAATAAGAGCTAAGAAAGAAGCACTAACCGCCTTTGGTAATTTTGCCAGCCTGTGGAGTTAAAATTGTATCCATCCGGTCTCGGGCTTTTGTTCCCATCACAATCCCACACCGCTTCTCTAATTTCTTCCCTTGAGAAAGGTGCCATTAACATCTCGTTATCCCCCCTTGAAATTTGTTTGAATTGAATTCCATCCAATGTTGGCCTATTGTAATTTTCTTCCTTGAACTTCTCCTCGTAGTGTTCTTTCACTGCCTTTTTAACACCCCCACATCATCCACCCACACGTCGTTTACCAAAAGTTTCACCAACTGAGTTCTTCTTCTATTGCCTCTAATGCATGCGTGGAAAAATCTACTATTTGAATCTCCTTCCGCCAACCATCGAGTTCTAGATTTTTGCGCTAAGCTTTCTTTGGCATGTATTTCCTTCCAAAAATCTTCGGTCAACCGATACCTTTGTTCATCATTGATACAACCTCCCTCCGTTGCCACCCTTTCGATATCATTCAAATCTTACAATATTCCCAATTCTAAGATCTTTGATACCAAAGACCTCACGATTCCACCGTCTAAGCTTTTCTTTCAACATTTTCAATTTTTTTAAAACGAAAGAATCCCTCCCTTCCACTTGAAAAGACAACCAACATTCCTGGACGAACTTCTTGAAATATTCATGCCCCAACCAACAATATTGAACCTAAAAGGTTTAGGTTCCTAATTTACTCCCGAAGTAACTAGCCAAACTGGGCAATGATCGGATATCTCTCTATATCACCAATCCATTGAGCACTAATACTCCACCTGAATATCAATCCTTCGGTCATTAAAAATCTTTCTAGTCTGCTTGCTCTACCATCTGATCCGAAACACGTGAATTTTTTACCCAAAGCCGGTACATCAACAAGCTCCATATGTTCAATGAAAGCGGCAAACTCCCTCATCTCAACTTGGTTGAAGTTGGCCACACAACCCACCCTCTCTGACCTTGAGGTAACTGCATTAAACACTACAAGAATTTCGGTGATTTCCGAGGGAAAAATCCCTCGGAAAAGCAGGAAAATCGGTCGCTAATTCACGTTTCCGACGGAATTTCCGACGGACAAAATTCCGTGGGATAAACGGTCCTCGCAAACGATTTCCGAGGGAATTTTCTCTCGGAAACGCTTCCGTCGGAAATCCCTCGGAAACTCCCTCAGAAATATCCCTCACAAATCCCTCGGAAATATTCGTCGGAAATTTTAACAAAAACATAAAAAAAATTAAATTATACATCCAAAATACTATTTAATGATTATATCTATAGATACTAATGAGAATACATCCAAGACTGAAGTAGGGATGCAAACATAAATAAACAACTTAACAATAATCTATACAACTAAAAACCTGAAAACTCATTGTCATTCACTTGAACAAAACAAGTAAATACTTGCTGCAAACTGCAAGTCTGTAAATTCCTTAATGGAGTCAAAAAAGAAAGTTGAACAACCCCTAATACTTGCTGTAAAATGCAAAGACTGTTACAAATTAACTTTAAGAGCCCCTAAAAGAAGTCTGCAAAATACAAAGTTGAACATTCATGAATGAGAAAACTTGGCTAAATATCTTCCTTGTTATCATGGGAGGAACCTGAAGTCACAAGATGCAGAATATTGAGAAATCTCTTCTCTGATAAGCACAATCCAACCAAAGCAATTAGGAGAATAATTCTTGCTTACATATGCAGAATAGCTAGATACTTGGCTTCCACTATGGAGTGTTCATTTGGCTTCTCCACCATTCCACTGCACCCACTTGAAACCCCCATGCCCATTGAAGATGCAGAAGATGCTGACATTGAGTGTGCAATGCAGGTAAAACAAAAGTGTTGATGTTGTTGAAAGCCAATATGCTAGATCATTGATTCCTGCCTCACCCTGCCAGGATATAAAATGGTAAATTGTTTTCAAACAACAATATGAGTTGATGACATTTAAGGTTAAAAGCTGTTAGATGAAGTATTAATGTTGTTGGAGGATACTACCTCTAAAGATGATCTGATGGCATGGGTAATTTTATCAAATATGTTTGTCTTAGTTGCTTCAAAGGATCTCCGGTGAAGAAATGCTTATATATGTTAGTTTCAATTTCAAATTTATATTTCACTAGTCCTTCCTAAATATGTTTTTAAGATAATAGTGTGTAAGGAACTTAAGGTGACATGGTAGAGAAACATAGTATGGTCTTTGTCATGGAGAAACTATTTGTGATAATTTGGAAATTTCAAATCATTACTAATTAAAACCCTTGCTTATTAGCATTAGCTACATTAAAGTGCATCATTGTTTGGCTGATTGTCTCTGACAGCTAAATATCAATCAAGCAGAAAAATAGTAATAAATGGTGCAAATAGTAGGCTGAATCTTACATTTTCATCTCTTCAGAGAGTTCTTCATTTTTTGATTCTATCAAAGCTTGCTGGCATATAACCTGGTTCTCAGACTCAAGGTTTGACAAACTCGATTCTAATCTATATTGATACAGAATAAATAGTCATTGCAGTAAAAAACATACAGTTGGGAAAAACAAATCATAAATGAAGAAGAAGAATAAATGCTTATTTGAGTAATATGAATTCAAACACATGCTGCACAATAATAGTCATGCATGCTGAAGAAGAAGAATAAATGAAATTCTGAAATTCCATCTCCTACAAATAAATAGTCATAATTAGACTTGGAGACATACCATGTAATGTTGTAGTCTTTCTGAATCAGAAATATCCTGGCAAGAAATCTGCTCTTCAAGATGAATGCGAGCATTATACGTTTCCAAGGCCTTCTGGTATGAAGATGCAACGTGGGGATAAATATCAATCAGGTCACTGGATACATCATGAAGATTTCCTAGCTCCATCTCCCAAGTTTTATAGGCCATAAGTGTTGAATTCATATCAGCAAGGGGAACAGACAACTGGCGATGGAATAAACTTCTAATGTGTTGAACTTGCTTATCTTTTGCCTGCAACACTAGAAAAGAACTTGTAGAACTGGAACAATCTACATTGCTACAAAATGCTTCAACATACAACATCTAACAACAAAGCTATCCACTAAATCAAGTTTCTTGTGTTTCTCAGTTTCCTTTGTTCTTAAACTCTCTTCAACAGACCAAAATTAAACAATGCTCTCAATTGAATTTCTACATTTAGCTTGGGCCGCATTTCTACATTTACCACAGCAATAATATTGTTTTAGCACTGCATATCCAGTAGGTCACACCAAAGAGAGACAGACTGAAAGAGATGATAATGCAACTGTTGAGTAAAAGTTCTTGAGAAAAAAATGATCACAAATATGGAGAAAAAATTTGTTCATGGTTCTCCTACCATACCTAAACTCCTAAGTACCATAGTAAAAGAACTACAGCTTAAAAGAGTGGCTTTCATCCTAACTGAGAAAAGATAAATATAGTGTTTCAGGACAACAATTCAAAGAGGTGCTCTATCTCAAATCTTGAGTCACCAAAGATCAGGACAACAATTCAAAGAGTTTCAAAAGAAAAGCTTCATATCCAATTTTTCCATAAGGAAACAAATCACTCATGCAATACTTGAATTTTTTCGTTATTTCTATAATGACCCTTTACCTATCAATTAAAAGATGTTCCAAATTAGAGCCAAGCTTACTCAAATTGATAACCTCAAGGTTAGGTCCATGATTAGAGGCATAAGAAGAGTTACACCTGTTGCCAAGCTTATATGTGCAATGGTTTAAAAACAAGTAAACAAGCTCTAAGAGATTTGGGGTTGGGAGAGTGGGAGATTTGCGATGGTTTAAAAACAGTAAACAAGTAAACAAGTGCAAATATATCATAAACATACAATTAATTAGTATTTTGTTCCAGTTGGTTTTGGGGCAGGGAGAGTGGGAGGTACATATATAATTAAGATGTTGATTACATATATGACTTCAAGTTAATTCCTACGCATAACTTCCAACTATTAAAGGAAAACACTTGAAAGTACGTTTGTGCACAATATGCGAATGAATAAAAATATTATGAGTTATATAGTTTATCATAAACACTTAGTATATCAATTGTGTAATTTATGCTAGACTTAAATTTTGTAATGCCAAATTACTCGCCAAAAGCTCCATAGATTAAGAGTTTGCACATTACCATTTTCAGTGATAATGACAGGAGGGTTCCCATACTTTTGTTTGATGTAGTTCATTAAGGTCCTCATACTTTGTGGCACAATACACAACCATATAGAATTTTCCTGCAAGACCGAATTTAAAAATTAAGTGAAACTTTGGCATTGTGACTATCGAGAGTTACATGATTGAGGTATATAGACTAATTGATTATGTTTCAATTATGTAAAACTTACCCTTTCTGCAATAGCTTTAGTGTCATTGAATACTGAAAAAGAAAGGAAGGAAAGTAATCACTTAGGATCAGTGCAAGGATGAAGAAACCTATCTTGAAAGTAAGATAATTTCTCTACGTGCTCAATTTCTTCAAATTTGTGTTGAAGTTCTCGGGATTCAAAAAACATATTAGGCATATGAAGAAGTGAATGAAACAACATATTCAAATCCAGGCTCAATCAAAACTTCCCGATTTAAGAGGTTTCAATTATAGCTTTTGGTGAATAATATAAATATCTATCCAAACAGATTTTCATAACAGTAAAAACAACAACTGTGTTGCTTTTCCCCAACAACAGAGTTTCTTACTTTCTTTCTTTCATGCTCCTTACTAACCCATCCACTCTTTCCAATAGTCCCAATCTGGATTATTCATTTCCCTTGAATGACTAATGAATCCCTACATCATAAGCCTCGTACAGTTTTCTTGAAAACCAAAATATCTGCAAGGCTATTATCAAATGCCAAAATAATTGCTAACCCTTCTAAGACTTGACAAATCAAATGATCAAAGGCACAAATTATACAGCCATGTACTGTATATTAGTCTAAAATGCACTGAAAATTACATGCATATCAACAAATCCAATATCAGAAGATTCACAATAAGATTAAAAAGTAAGTTATATCATTATATGAGTAGGTTATTTACATTGTTGCTAGGCCATATGAAATTAAACTACCTCTTGGAGTGGAGAATGAAAAGACCTGTCGTTCCTCTCACACCTTGCCGTCTTTAGTCTTTTTCCTAGTCCTCGATGTGTAATAGACAATGAGTTGATATAATAGACAATAGACCTGTGAGGAAAAAATAGCATAAATTAGTAATTTTTCCTTTCAAACTTTCTAGTTTCTTACCACAACGAAACCAATAGTAGCATGGAAAGCATGTAACATTAAAATCATGTCCCTCACCAAATTTAACCATCGAGCAAGTAATAATCAAGAGATATTGCTCATCATGCTCAGACACAATAACCTGAAAAGTCATTGGCATTTAATCAAATAGGTAGGAGACGTAAATAAAAGCAACAGTTACAAATATGAAGCACCAGGAACATTCTGAAATATTGAAATGATAGCATGGACAGTAAAATGACATCATACCATTTTGAAAGATGAAGATTGGAAGAGGAGAAGACCTGTTTAAGGGGATTAGATCATACCATTTTAGGGCACACACAAAGGGGAATACGCTGCTCCCGTTTCCTCTAATGCTTTTCCCGTTTCCTTGTAGGCCGTAGAAAACCTAAAAAACAGAAAACAAAATTAAAATTTCATCCCTTTTTCAAAAGCAATTGAAATTGAAATTGGATCCAAGTCAATAGGGAATTTGAAAGGGGGATCTGAAATTAGAGTGTTCGCATGTGAAATAGAAGTAGAGAGAGACGAGGTTAGGGTTTGACGGAGAGGTTACCAATGTACGATTCCGACGAGCACGAACTTCTCTTCGATCTGTGATTGATGTTTCGATCTGTGAATGAGATGCTTTTCCATGAGAGGGAGAGGGAGCGAGAGAATAGCTTCGAAGAGAGAGATGCAGAGAACGAGATGCAGAGTGATTTTGAGAAACAGAGCCAACGCGAGATCAACGAGAGAACCAGAGCCAACGAGAGAGAGTGATTTTGAGAACCAGAGAACGCGGTAGTGTGAGAGTGGTGGTCGCCGACGAGAGTGAGAAGAAGCGAGAGTGAGAAGAAGAAGCGAGAGTGAAAGTAAAGCAGGGTCAATGAATCTATTCTTTTAGTTTTAAGTGAGAAACGGTTCCGAGGGATATTTATGTGTTTCCGACGGAAATGTCCCTCGGAAATTAGCGAGGGTTTTCAAATCCATCGGAAAGTTAAGCGGGAAATGCCTTAAACACGTAGCGATGGAGTTATCCGTCGGAAACGCACGTATTAGCGACCGAAATAAATCCCTCGGAAATATCTGGTAGGTAAATCAGCCTATTCTTGTAGTGAAAATCCCCTGCTATTCACTAATCTCCTCTTTCGAAACCATTTTTTAGACACTTCAAGTTTTCCCAGAGCCTTCTTTTACCCGCCATGTTACAAGCGGAGTACACATTCACCAAGTTGATGACAATTTTTTGAATTGGCCCACGTTCACTACCACCTTGGACATCATCATGGCCCAAAATAACAGGTGCCCATTTACTTCAGCCAGCCCCCTCTCAATATTTCTCTCTCCTTCAACTCCTGACCCACAATCATCAATGTTCACTATTTTTTTTTATTTTCCACATGCAATTCAATTGCCAGTGCCGATTTTTTAGTTTCCTCATGGAAAGTCTTTTCATTTTCTTTTTGACTTTTTCCATCCCACCAAGAGCCACCACATCATTTATTTTTTCCATCTCTCCATTGAATGACCCCAAATTGTAACCCAACGGGTTCAACTTCACTTTCATCAAATCTTGTTGGAGTACCATCAAAGAGGAAATATTTGAATTTGTTCCGGACTGGGCCGGAGCCCAACATTGTCACAGGGCTGGCCGCAAGCGGCCCAATTAGCGAAGCAGAGAGGCTTGACCTAGATCGCAGGATCAACGGCTCAGATCAAGCCATACGCGATCCGACGGTCGCCCGTAGAGCCTCTGACACTATATATAGAGGTATGACCTCAACTGACAGGTACGCTTTTTACAGATAACGTTACTCTGCTCGAATATTACCCCACTGACTTGGGCATCCGAGTGTGATCGCAGGTACACCCCGCCGGAGCTCTGAACATGACCAACGACTATTCAGCTCGACTTCACCACCACCTTTGCTCATGTAGCAAGCGACCTCAACGAGCCAGTAACGTGACCAAGCAAACCAAATCAGATTGATCGCCCACATTGGGGCCCAGATCAGAATTACTAGTTCAATTTTATTCTAATGGAAAGTTACTAAAGGCTTTTACACCATCTGTCGTGGCACTTACAGGTAAAAAGAAGAATCTTCAATGGCTGAATGATTTTCGACCAATATCTTTGATAGGATGCATCTATAAGATAACTGCCAAGATCCTCGCGGCTAGGCTCAAAAGTGATCTACCTGGGATAATTTCAGCTTCACAAATAGCCTTCATTCAAGGGAGGCAAATACTAGACGGAGTACTAATGGTAAATGAAATAATCAACCTTGCTAAGAGGAAGAAGTGGTCGTTGTAAATGTTCAAGGTGGATTTCGAAAAGGCTTATGACTCAGTGAGTTGGAAGTTCTTATAAGCGAGGGATTCAAATTCCCTCGCTAATTACCACTAGCGGGGAGCAGTATAGCGAGGGACTGATTCTGTAACACCCCGATAAATTCTAACATATAGAATCACCGAAATGCACTAAATGGCATACATCAGAGTAACTTCCTGTTATTGAAATATTGAACACAACTAAAGCTTTCGATAATACATATCAAATGGTTCTCTGAACCTAATACACTTCCTGAAAATGCTTAAGTTTCAAAAACTTAAGACCTGTACATAATCCTGGTGTTCAATACTCAAAACACAAAGTAGCGGAAACGATTTTACAACTTAAACAATGAAAGTTATACAATCGGTAACATAGAAACAATAGATGGGACAAAGGTCTAAGACATGAAAATCGGTCTTCAATGACTCCAAGAGTCGTACCGGCTAGCCGTGCTTCATCGCCTTTGCTTTCCCCTGTTTCTCTGTAAAAACCACAAATATGAAGGGTGAGATAAACATTATCTCAGTGAGTCCTATCGAGACCCCTTACTAATTCTAGCGGTTCATTATGCCTTGCTTTAAACTCGTGGCCCTAAAAGCAACCACGTGGAAATATATTAAGTTCCTGTATCAATTATGCTCATGGCCCTCCTAAGCGACACATGCAGCATACAATCTTTTGTTCCATGTTTTTAGCATAACACCTCAGTCTACCTATTTTATAGGCACTTCTTGACTTTGGTGAACCCATCCCGCTATTTCTAGTGGGCGAAACAGTCTTGAGTCTAGGTTTTGGGGCTCATGACTTCCCCTCCCCTAGTATGCTAACCTCTAAGGGTCGTCACCCTTTTTCCTCTTGTATTTATTATACATTATATATCCATGTACCCGCAATGGGCTGTTAGTCATTTCAGTCAAGTACCGTTTATCATTTCAATCAAGTACCGTGTATCATATCAGTCAAGTACCGTGTATCATATCAGTCAAGTACCGTGTATCATATCAGTCAAGTACCGCGTATCATATCAGTCAAGTACCGTGTATCATATCACTCAAGTACCGTGTATCATATCAGTCAAGTACCCTGTATCATATCAGTCAAGTACCGTGTATCATATCAGTCAAGTACCGTGTATCATATCAGTCAAGTACCGTGTATCATTATTATTTCTTGACATATGTTCTCTCGCGTTCTCTAAGTACGGTCTTCCATTTTGTTCATAATACACAAGTTTTCTAGTAAACATGTTCAATCTCATGACATCGGTATCTTTACATTGTTGGGGGACCTTGGGGAATGGATCAGAAGGGAATTGGAATCATTTGGAACGGATAAAAAGGTACTTTGAATTTGAAGATCAGAAGGTCTAACACGACCCGTGCGTGTAGGCGCACGATCCGGGCGTTGTTGAATAATAGTTCCAGGAGGATACACATGACCCGTGCGACTAGGCGCACGATCCGTGTGTGTTTAAAAACTCAGTTCGTGTAACATCAGATGGGGGCGCACGACCCGTGCACAGAGGCACACGATTCGTGCGTCTCCATCCGTTTTCCAGAAAACAGACTTTTCATGAGTAAATTCCATTCCGTTCCGATTCCAATTTCGTTCCGATCGATATCCCAACATAACAGTTATTATTCCAGACCAGCAAAAGCGATTAAACAGTCAAACAATATATATCATAAATCGACAATCCAATCAATCCGAGCAATTATGCGAATTACGGTTTTTCGATAAAAACGTTTTCGTTAAGTTTTCACAAAGCGGATTCTCCATAGTATCATTTCAGAAAATAACATGACTCGACAACAAAACGTCCCTAAGCGAGTATAGAACTCACCGATTTGACGACCTCGCGAGAAATCACGTCCTCACGAACCGTAACCTCTCGAACAATCCCCGTAATCACGTACTCGCACCGAACTCGTCCGATACTCGAAACTGAACTTCGGAACAGCAACCAATCACAAATCCAGCTACTGAACTTCCTCCTTGACTACGGAATTGGCGTCTCTCAAACTTTGGCGATTCGATCTGAAATTTGAGGAACCAACACTTCCAATTTCGCATCCGTTTTCCAGAATCAGTGAGCAGTTTTGTAACACGCGTATCTTGGTCAAATCGTGGCCAAAACCCTTCAAACCAGTGCCCATTCTGTAGATAATTTTGTCTACTTTCTGATGGTCAAAGGATCATACGCATGCATCCAGTAACTTGGGAGATACACCCGAAACAAGGTGACTGGGTCAAAACTGTCTCTAATCCAAAACTGAAACTTGCAATTCCTTTTTCTTCCACCATACTCAATGAAATTGGTTCATTATTGTGCCTAATCCGAAGCATTTCGTGTCTAGTTTCTGAATCATCAAGAATCATGTTCATCCGAGCAGTGTACAGAGAGATATCGGTTAAACACTGAAGAGGGTTCCTACGGGTTTCTCCAACAAAAGATGGTTCTTCAAGGAGAACTTGTTGCATCTCCAACTCCATTTTTTCTCACCTTGGGCCTTGAAGTTTCAGAAATGGTAGAATTGAATTCAGAAGGGTGATGATGGTGTTTTTGGTATCAAATTGAAGAGGAAGAAAAATGAAAGAGATTGGTGTAAAGACATTGCACATGCATGAAGGATTTGAGTGTAGCTCTTCACTTCTTTCTCACTCTCTCTCTCGAATTTCTCCTCCCTCTCTCTCACCATGTTTTCTGAGTTTTGATGAAAATGAAGCTGAGTGTGTTGGTCTGGTTCAGCTGGGTTACTACTTAAAGGGCGAAATGACCATAGTGCCCCTATGTCCAAAATTTGCTTAAACTTCCTAAATTTCTTCTTAAGTCAATTTTAATCACACAATACTTATACAATAATTACATATTGCATATAGTTATGTTCTGGGGAGGATGGTTTAGCCCAAACTCATAAATGTGTGGAAAAGACGAAAATACCCCTGTGCTCCTATTTGCTTAAAATCCCAATTGCTCACCATATCATAATTAACCAATTATGCTAATTAATTATCTTGAGACATCTTGCTAATTTCAATAAATGAAATTAGCTAAATTGGGGATGTTACAGATTCCGTCGCTAATTCCCTCGCTAATGGGAATTAGCGACGGATTTGGGGCATTTAGCGAGGGAAACATCCCTCGCTAATGGGCATTTTTTTGTAGTGTTAGATTATCTGATGGAGAGAATGGGGTTTGATGATAAATGGAGATTGTGGATGTCGGCCTGTGTTTTCGCCAGGTTGGTCTCGGTGTTGGTAAATGGAAGTCCCACATCGGAGTTCACTATGGAGAGGGAATTTGAAGCAAGGAGACCCCCTTGCTCCCTTCCTTTTCCTAATAGTGGCTGAGGGGCTCACTGGACTGATTAGGAGAAGTATAGATATGGGATACTTCGAGGAATTCTCTATAGGGGATAGTCTCACATTCCCAGTCCTTCAATATGCGGATGATACAATTATTATGTGTAAGAGCACTCGGGAGAACTTGTTGTGTTTGAAGGCATTTCTAAGGGTGTTTGAATTAGCGTCCAGATTAAAAGTTAATTTCCATAATTGCTGCCTAGTGGGATTGAATGTTGACGAGGAGGAAGTGCGAATAGCCTCACAATTTTTGTATTGCCGAATAGTGGAGGTGCCTTTCATTTTCTTGGAATACCGGTTGGGGCAAATCCTAGTTTGAGTGCTACATGGCGACCGGTGGTTAAGAAGCTAAGGGATAGATTATCTACTTGGCGAAGTAGACAATTATTTATAGGTAGAAGAATTACCTTGATCAATTCAGTCCTAGCGAGCCTTCCATTGTACTATTTCTCATTCTTCAAATCACAGAAATGCAATGCGGCCGCAATATTGCCGTTGCGGCGGCGCCCGTAACCGCATCAGCCCGCAATTGCATTGTGATCTCAAATCACAGAAAAATCCGCATTGCAATGCCGCATCGGCCGCAACGCAGTGGAGCAACGGCCGCATCAGGCCGCATCAGACTGTAATTGACTGTAAAGTGGTCGCACGAATTGTTTTTTTATCTTCATATGTCTTTAGATCATACATTTAGAGATAGTTTAAAGGATTAAAGATATTATAAAGTGATGAAGAGTTGATAATGAAATATATATGAAATTTTAGAGAGGAAATAGAAGGCATGTGAACTATAAGATAACTAGTATATTTGATGCTAACAAAAAATAAAATCACGCCGCAACGACCGCAATACGCACCGCAACGGCCGCAATGCCCGCAATCGCAACACCCGCAACCGCGACCGCATCCGCAACCGCAACCGCAATTTAAAACCATGGTTCCGAGAACCTGTGCGAAGGAAGCTAGGAAGAGGGACTGAGGTGAAGTTCGGGAATGATCACTGGTGCAGCCAGAGTAGTCTAAAGGACCTTTTTCCTGAATTATTTATGTTATCAGATAATCATAATGGAGTTATTGCTGAATTTGGGTACTAGAGTGGTGGAATTTGGTCATGGAAGCTGAAATGGAACAGGCGCTTAAGCTCAGAAGAGAGAGATGGTTGATTACTTAGAGGAATGCTGAGTTTGATGCAACCCGATCCCAACAACGAAGATAGGTGGATATGGACTCTGGACACAACCTCTACATATACGGTAAAATAAGCTTATAACTGGCTGCTCGACAAGAACACAACTTTAGCGCTGGAAGATGATAAACGAAAGCTGATAAAAAAACTACGGTTGACTGCAGCTCCAACAAAATTCATAGTACATGCTTGGAGGGTTTTGTTGGATAAAGTTCCAACTCGTGCTGCCTTGCAACAGCGAGGCGTGATTAATTTTAACCCAGGCCCTGTGTGTGTTTTTTGTTTTAGGCATGAAGAGGATTCTGAGCACCTGTTCTTAAACTGTAATGTATCGGTGCAGATATGGTCCAAGGTAGAGAGCTGGTTGGGAGTCGCAACTGGTATTTGTTCAGGAGCTTGGGAGCATTTAAGCTACATGGAGTTGCTCATGGAGGCTAAAAGAATAAGAGGACCATATTTCTACTATGGGTAGCTTTGGGTCAATAGAAATAGGACAAATTTTAGAGGTGGCATTGCTAATGTATCTAACATGTTAGATCAAGTTAAACTCTAAACCCTAAACCATCTCCATCCCTATGCATGGGGATGGTTTGCCAAATAAGGTGTGTAATACGATATCTGTCAATTTTGATAATTGGTGTAATGACCCCTTTGCGTGTTTGGCATTGGTGACATGAATTGTAAACGGGTTGAGGTACCACTTGTGCCCCCTTAATAAAAAAAATTCTTATAAAAAAAATGGTGTATTTCGATTATGAGGAACAATATCGTTTTTAACCAAGGACCTTGTTAGTTTGCAAGTGTAACAGAATTAATGGTGTTGCTTTCTCACAGAGGTGTATGAACACAATAGTTTGTTTGGAGAATGTGGTTAACACTCTTGAATGGAATTATGCACCTGTTCAAGCATTTGGCTTTCTCTGGTTTAGCTAATTTTCAATTTATTTGAATTTGAAATTTTTGGAGGCTTTTATACTCATTTGTAATGCAACTGCCACATTAGATTCAATTTTGTAATTTTGTAATTTTGCAAATTTTTGGCACTTCTTGTCCTAACTTTTGTATTTTACAATCAATAAAGATTTTGTAACAAACTATATTTTACTCGACAATAAATTCCGAAATATCACTTTTTCACATATCCTTTAAAGGACTCACGATGTACTTAAATCCAAAACAATAGATAAAAACTTTTGACCATACATCCGTTCAATACATCCCCTAGAGTCGGAATATTACATCTTAATCCAAAGTATGAGTGCATATGGCTTAATACATAAAAGGTTTCTCAAAAACATAATAAAACTTGGGTCTTCAAGAACACCATAATCTCTGAGAGTTCCTTGACGTTACCTCGCTATACATATACTCATGATATCTTTTTGTTACATTCTTTCTCTTAGCCTAATCCATGAGAAATCGATTTATATCAATTTCAACGGAGAACCAGTACTATACGTTAAGCACAACAATCTGGGCCTTGAACTCAGGGGACATGACCTCTCATTTCAAGTATTCTAATCAATCAATCATGTGATGGGGCATGTGTTTATGCATAACTTTCAATTTACTTATAATTGTACTCATATATGCACTACTTAGTTCTTCCTTACTCATCTCAAGAAACGATCTCTCCGACGCTCAAACATATCATGAACAAATCACACAAAGGTCTAATCCTGTGGTAATTAATGTTACTTGAGTTAGGGAGGGACTTGGAATGCAATTGGTACCCAAAGGAGTGAGAAAAATGAGTTTTTAAAATGCTGGAAGCGCTTGGGGACACGGACTGTGCAAGCCACTGATCCCAAAAGCGCCCAATGTGAAGCAAGCGCACCGGTCGTGCGCTGGGACGCACGGACCGTGTGTCTTGTGCATTAACAAATTTCCTTTCGCGTTTTTAATGCACTTTGAGTCTCCCAATGGCATCAATCCTGTTTCAGAATACCACTAATCTCCAAATACACTAAATACCCTATGATTAAACATCAATTTCAGTAGCCACAATGTTTCACAAACAACATTTCTCAACACAAATTCAACCGACAATCGCTATTAATTTCACAACAATGGGAGCGAAACGCACAATAGGATTTCATACATGTTCTGGAGTCAACCAAGAGGTCCAATTAGCCAAAACCAGGAGGTGCGCTTAGCAAGTAATATGGATCAGCCCAACCGATTCAGCCCATATCCACCTCATGCGAGCCCAACATGCTTGGACGGTCAAGATCGACTCTACCCATCCAACGATCCACGAGAGGGCACGATTTCCTATAAATACAGGCAAACTTTGCCCTAAAAAAGGTTCAATCTCTAATCCTTAGTACCTTCACTCATATATTCGATATACTGACTTGAGCGTCGAAGTGGCTTGCAGGTACCCCCCCGGGTGCTCACTGACCTCCTGCCAGGGCAGCAAGAGACCTACCAACAACAGCCGACCAAAAAGCTGCTCGGTACAGAACATTGGTGACCACAGTGGGAGGATTTTATCTTTTCACACAATCATAACTCAAGCTTTTCTCTTGCTGTGCGATGGCTCCCAAACGCAGACCCCACACTCAAAGCAATGCCAAGCCCGCACCTCGACTAGAGGGTACCCCCAAGGGCAACGTCGTGACTATATAGGACGAGGGCACCAGTCAACCTGCCCAGCCCTCTGACGTGAATCAGCTTTTGGACCTCCTGGCCAGTCGCACTCAAGCTATGTTGGAACAGGAAGCACGACTGAGGGAGATTGAAAGGCGTGTGACCGCCCTACCAGAACAACCTCCACTCAGCAGGGGGACAGTCCCTCCAACGACGGTGACCTCAAGGCGCCACCGGTCCCCACCACGGAGACATCATGTCCACCGCTCTCCCCCCAGGCGACGCAGGCATGGGGGATCAGGCTCACTCCAAGGGACTTATCAGCCTCATGACACCCACTCCAGCACCTCCTCAGAGGCGTCCCCTGACACTCATGAGAAGTCAAGGAGCCGGATCTTCACCCGCAGAAGACACCACCGGGATTCTCCATCGAGGAGATCCCCCGAGCGACACAGATATCAAGAGCTGGGCTATGAAAACACCTCCCCCCGAAACTCAAGAGAGTTTTCGGAGGAGGGGCCGTTTACGAGAAGGGTAGACGAATGCCAAATCCCAAGGGCCTTGGAAAAGCTGCCAAATCTCAAGATGTACGACGGGACTGGAGATCCGGACAGTCATCTGGCACATTTCTCCCTAATGATGCGCTACAGGGGCGCCAGGGAACCCCTCCATTGCAAAATCTTCCCCCTCACTCTCGAGGGTTCCGCATTAGAGTGGTTCCAAGAGCTGAGGCCAAACTTCATATCCTCATGGGGGCAGCTGGCGAGAATGTTCACGGCTCGTTTCTCTGGTACTTAGAGCCGTCAGGCAGCATAACCACGACACACTGAGGGAGTATATTGAGCACTTCAATAAGGAAGCTTCTGGCGTTCGAAGTTTGGAGGACAGGCAAAGGCTGTTCTGGATGAAAGACGGGTTGAGAAAGGGAAGTTTGTTCCAGGTCGATGTAGGCATCAACAAGCCTAGGAACTTGGGCGAGTTCCTTCGAAGATCCCAGAAATACATGAACTATGAGGAGGATGATATCGCTTACCGCGAGGCAGCCAAGGCAGGGGGCGACAGGGAAGTCACCCAGGAGGTACGCCGGTAAAAGGTAACAGGAGGCGTACACCGTGAGGGACGCCCCCCAAGACTCTCAGGTCTTACTCCCCTCATCACCTCAAGGGCGCAAATCCTGACCGAATGTGCCAACGCTGAATTCAAAGACATCAAGAGGCCAGAGCCTTTGGTGTTGAAAGAGGGCCAGAACCCCTCAAAGAAATGGTGCCGCTACCATCAAAGCGGAAGCCACGACACCAATGGCTGCCGAGCGCTGAAGGAAGATATTGAGGAGCTGATCCAGAAAGGGAAGTTGTCACAGTACGTGAAGAAGGAGGGGGAACCGAGTGGCTCGTGCAAAAGAGCCTGATCCCCCAAAAGTAGATACAGGTCCCCTAGGAAGGGGAAGGCCCCAGTCGGTGAGGGGGTCAAAAAGGGCAATGATGAATCAACTGATAAAGAGGACATCCGGAGGCCCAAAGGAAGGCCAGTGGCCATGGTGATCCACGGGAGAAACCCCCATGATGACTGGGGGTCAAAAAAATCAATGAAGAGGAAGTGGAAGGAGATCCTCAGGATTGCGTCAACCTCAGTCGCCAGGAAGGGGCCAACCAGACCGCCCCTATCCTTCGACGACAATGATCTGCTCGATGGGAAACTGAACAAACACGTCCCACTGATCGTCACTGCCATTATCGCCAACGTTGAGATAAGAAGGATCCTGGTTGACAAGGGAAGTGCAGTAGATATCATCTTCGAAGACCTGCTGCAAGTGCTGAATATCTCCTCCGATGACCTGACTCCGTGGATCGAAGACTAAGCCACTCGGCCACCTAGAGCTAATGGTCACCTACGGAAACCCCGACGGTAAACCGCCGTTGTTCAGAACTGTGAAAACACCCTTCCTGGTCCTCCCATGCAAGTCGGTCTACCAGTGCATCATTGGGAGGCCCACGTTGGGGAAGTTGGAGGCAGTCACCTCAACGGTCCATCTGGAAATGAAGTTCTACACTCTGGAGAGTGAGGTGGTGACCCTCCAGGCGGACCTGGGAGCAGTACGCAGGTGTTTCTACATGAACTTTAAAGATGAGAAGGAGACCGCCGAGCTAGGAAGCTTGGGTAAGGGGTTCAGAGAAGAAGCTGAGGTGAATCTGACAGATTGGGATGCGAGAAGTGACTCAACTAGTGAAGAAGAAGCGGAAAGCCAACCCAAAACCAAGGGGTCAAAAAAGGATGTGAAGAAGTTCAAACCGGATGGAGAATTTCCTCACCTCCTTGAGGAGGTTAAAAAGAAGCTCACCATCCACCCAAGGGAGAACGGGGACCCATTCCTCTATTCTGCATCTGGCTCATAGTTCCAATGCTTAGAACGTTTTCTTGAAAGAAGTTGGTTGTTTAAGTTTAACACGTCTACTTTAAGAAGTTGGTTGTTTAAGTTTAACACGTCAAAACAATTTACAGCACGCGTGCGAAGGAATTAAACCTTACTATTTACAGTTCAAGATATTGTTTCGCAAATCACAGTTTTTGCTCTAGCACCATAGAAAAAATCAAGAGAAACTGGCGCCCAATACAGAAGCAGCCAGCGCCCAGGAGGGCGCCTGGCAGGGCGTCTATAAGGAGCAGCCAGCCCCCAAGAGGGCGCCTGACAAGAGGTGGTTTGAAAGCCAAGTTCCGACTCAAACAACAGGGGACCAGGGAACCAGGTAGAACCAAGGCACGAGTCGACCTACTCGGTTCACGAAGCGGCTATCAAGAGACGTCGCAACCTCTAATGGGTGAGTTAAGTTCGGATCGATTCTGATAAACTCCTGTCAGAGTCCCTAGATGGGTGAAGCGGCATCGCAAATGTCGCAACCTCTAATGGGTGAGTTAAATTCGGATAGATTCTGATAAACTCCTGTTAGAGACCTAAGGCGCGAAGCGGCATATCGAAAAGGTCGCAACCTCTGAGGGGTGAGTTAAGTTCGGATAGATTCTGATAAACTCCTGTCAGAGTCCCTAGATGGGCGAAGCGGCATCGCAAATGTCGCAACCTCTAATGGGTGAGTTAAATTCGGATAGATTCTGATAAACTCCTGTTAGAGACCTAAGGCGCGAAGCGGCATATCGAAAAGGTCGCAACCTCTGATGGGTGAGTTAAGTTCGGATCGATTCTGATAAACTCTTGTCAGAGTCCCTAGATGGGCGAAGCGGCATCGCAAATCGCAACCTCTTGTGGGGAATTTAAATCGGATCGATTCTGATAAACTCCTGACAGAGATAACATTGCCACAAGACGATAGGAGGTGATACGTTCAGAAGCGTGAAAAATAAGCAAGACAAAGGAAACGTGGATATAACGTAAAATCATCATTCAGGCTCCATAAAGCAAACGTACAACGAAATCCAACAGGACAAAAAGAAATTACAAGTCAAAAACAACTGAACTTCTAGAAGAAATAATCAGGGGGCAATGACGTCGAAATCAACCATGTTAGAACAATATCTAACAATCCTCCCATCTACAGCCTCATGGTCAAACCGGAAGATGCTCGACTCAAGAACTACATCCGGGTACATGCACTGAACATGACCTATCGTTTTATCGTAGGCAGCATAGGAGAAGTCCATGGCTTGCTCAGCCATCTCCCGCACCCTTTCCTCAGCCGCATCCTTCTGTTTCTTCATACTGTCCAACTTAGATTGGAGCTCCTCCATTTGCTTCTGATAATGGCCAGCAGCGTCTCTTGCCCTACGAGCAGATTCCAGCGCTTCGTGTAAATCCACCTGAAGCCGGCTTATATCCAAGAGAAGCTGATCCCTTTCCTCGATCACCCCTGCGCAAAGAGAGAAACAAACACGACAAAGTTTAAAACCAACACCACCAGCACCCATGAGGGCACCTGGCAAAGCACCTCTAAGAAAGCAGCCAGCGCCCATGAGGGCGCCAGACAGGGCACCAAGGTCAAAACAGGCGGCACCCATGAGGGCGCCTGGCAGGGGTGGTGGCCCGTGCAGGTTTGATGAATACCGTAAGAAATGACTCAAGAGGATTACCTGAACGAGACCCACACTTCTTTTCAGTTTCCCACTTCGCATGCAGGCCTTCCCCAATTTTAACCATGTGCGCGGCAAGTGGGAAAGGATGCTCACAGAAATGATCACGCTCTTCGGGAGAGAAGATAATTTCACCCTCTTCGTTAGCAGGGGGAGGAAGCCCAACCGAGGAGGGACAATCAGCAGAAGGAGGTCCCTGGGCACAACTTCTCTGGCGCTTGGACTTACTCTGAGTCCTCTGGGTGCTGGAGTCGACTGGAACCTTCGGCACCCCGGAGATGTCCCTTGCAGCACGGCTTGGCGCTCCTAAGCTGAGGCGAGGTCCCATAGAGGGACGCGCAGAGGGCAGATATAGCAGGAACCGGGCTCTTGACCTCGGTAGGTTCGGCATCCAAAGGTCTCCTCCGTCCGGCCAAAGAGGCCAATTCATTAAAAGAGAGTGGAGCGGCCATCTTATCTGCAAAACGACAAAGTAGCGAATCAGCAACATAAGTAAATAATTTATCAAAAGAGAAAACAAAGATACATCAAGACCTAACAAGCAACCTAAGAGCTTGGCAGCTTCAGGAACCGTGGAAGCCTTGGACATCTCACTACACAAAAACTTTTGTGGCACAGTGGACAAGCCACCGACGATCTTCTTCAGCATGCTCAAAGTCCTCTGCTCAGGATCAGATAACGCATATGGGAGGACGCGATAAGACCGAGAGGTGCGGTCAGCATCGACATTACACCTCCCAAGGCGAAACTTATCCCGAACCAGACGCCCTTGTTCATCAAAGAAGCCCATGCTGTCAACGGCCTTCTCACTAGAGGGAACGAGGTAAAAATACTTGAACCTCCAATCATGCTGGTTATCTGAGTACACTTGAAAGAAAGCATAGTTTGTCCGACATTTAAAATGCACAAACTCGTAACGAATGACGCCATCCGAAGTATCTCGACGACGCTGCACCTCGAAGATAACCATAAAAACCCTCAAGCTGCATCTTCTTTGAAGAACTCTCATCACTAGCTCGAAACACTTCACAAAACACCACGAATTTGGGTGGAGCTGAGAGGGAGCTATCTTAAGGTGATTCATAACCTCCAGTTGAAAGGGTGTAAAGAATGGGGAAACCCGCACCTTGTAAACCACACTGTGAAACATCATGAATTTTCTACTGTCGGGGACTCTGCACACCCTATCTTGGGGGTCAACCACCTCAACCCGCCAGTCGCCTCCCAACGCATCTTGCAGACAGCGGGGAGTCTCTTTTCCTGGAAGGTAGAAGCTCCTGGCGGAAAAAACAACACGAGCAACCCAGTCATAACTAAAACCACCAATCTCCACCACTTCATGCTCAAGCGGTAGATCATCATCAGAAGAAGTATCAACAAAGCCAAGGGCACCAGTCCCCTCTTCAAAGTCGTCAGCTCGACTCTTAGCAAGGTGAGCGGTAGGGTGCATCCGAGCCGTCCTCTTTGTCCTTGACATCTCTCAACCTACGGGACAGGGGGCAGAACAAGCAGTCACGAGACAGACAGGAAAACTTAGAGACAACCCCCCTCCCCCGAGGTTGGAGACTTTGCAAGACAAGACATGCTCAAAAGAACAAAGGAGCTAGAAAGATAAACAGAAAGTCCGCCCGGAAATTACCTCAGTAAATTAGAAGTGGCAAAGAC
Organism: Astragalus membranaceus; assembly: GCA_039519185.1. Classification (NCBI taxonomy): domain Eukaryota; kingdom Viridiplantae; phylum Streptophyta; class Magnoliopsida; order Fabales; family Fabaceae; genus Astragalus; species Astragalus membranaceus. The sequence continues at coordinate 161,619,436 of CM076849.1, read as the reverse complement.
TCGCGGGAATGTCAATGGATGATGGTAAGAGCAACTCCCCTCGGCACCAAGCAAGCCCTGAAAATTCATAGATAAGAAGGCAGGTTAAGAGTCAGGAGGAGCAGCAAAAATAAAGTGGAGTGCCAAGCACACATCCACACAAAGCCAGCGCCCATGGGTGCGCCTGGCAGGGCGCCAAGGAAGACAGCCAGCGCCCATGAGGGCGCCGATGAGGACAGCCAGCGCCCGGGAGGGCGCCTGTGAAGAGGCAACCAGTGCCCATGAGGGCGCCTGGCAGGGCACCAGTCAAGAGGCAGCCAGCGCCTAGGAGGGCGCCTGGCAGGGCACCTGTGAAGAGGCAGCCAGTGCCCAAGAGGGCACCTGGCAGGGCGCCTGTGGAGAGGCAGCCAGCGCCGAGGAGGCCGCCTATGCAGAGGCAACCAGCGCCCAGGAGGGCGCCTGGCTGGGCGCCTGTGGAGAGGCAGTCAGCGCCCATGAGGGCGCCTGGCAGGGCGCTAATATGAAGCAACCAGCGCCCAGGAGGGTGCCTGGCAGGAGGGCACTGTCAACAAGGTAAATAAACGGTAACGAACAACAAATACTTACCAGGAAGAAAAGACGTTGAAACAAGTGGACTCTACTCCCTCCTCTCCTTTTTAAGGAGGCACTAGGTTGGTGACTTGGTCCCTACGCCTTCCTCCTCCTTGATGTAGGCGCTAGGGTCAACAGTTACTTGGTCCCTACTCCTTTCCAACCTCCAAGAAAGCGCTCCAATGATGGATTGGTCCCTTCTCCTCCACGAAATTTTAAAAAAAGAAAATGTGGACCACAAGACAAATACCCCCCTATTTATAGGAGGTAGCATTTCGCGCAACACCAAGGGTCTGGCAGATCAACTTGGCCCATATCCACTACATACAAGCCCAAAAAAGCTAGAAATGTAAGTTGGAGGACAGCCCAAATCACCTGGGTAGTAATTTAGAAGCAGTAAAACTCGTGGAAATGTCAAGCAAGAAAAGCAGGCTAAAAGACAAAATGAGCAGCAAAAAAATAAAGTAAAGTGCCAAACACACGTCTACACAAGTCGGCACCCAAGAGGGCGCCTGGCAAGGAGGGCACCCATAAGAACGCCTGCAAGGTAGCAACCAGCGCCCATGAGGGCGCCTGGCAGGAGCAGGGGGGCGCTATAGGGGCGCCTGGCAGAAGCAACCACCGCCCATGAGGGCGCCTGGCAGGACCAGGAGGGCGCCCATGGGGGCGCCTGGGAGAAGCAACCAGCGCCCATGAGGGCGCATCATGGGCGCCTGGCAAAACCAACCAGTGCCCATGGGGGCGCCTGACAGGACCAGGAGGGCGCCCATGAGGGCGCCTGGCAGAAGCAACAAGCGCCCATGAGGGCGCCTGGCAGGAGCAAGCAGCGCCAAGCAGAGGGGCGCCTGGCAGGGGGCAGTTTGAAAGCAAATCCTTCGCAACGGGATGGTCAGCACTATGCAGTAAGACACTCACGAGAGCACCGACCCTTGTCTCGCAAAATCTGCTCCACGATAAGCCATCCAGCACACGCAAGCAGGGAACAACACCCAAGGTACCCAGGAAGGCGCCAACTCTCAAAAACAAACAAGAGGGCCACAAGGCACCAGCATCAGGATGTTTTAGCACCTTGGCCCAAGGCGCCCAAGAGGGCACCAACATCAGGGGCATGGCACGGGGCGCCCAAGAGGGCGCCAATCTCAGAGCATCCTGGCACAAGGCGCCCAAGAGGGCTCCAACCTCAGAGCACTTGGCACAAGGCGACGCCAACATCAGGATACGTCACCCTAGCTTGGTGCCGGGCACAAGGATTACACTGAAGGAGGTGTGAGTCACGGTCACAACAAAGTGATCTCATACGACCCGACAAGACAGACAAAGCAACGCTTAGAAAAAATTTCTCCTTTTTACTCTAGAGTGTGAAAATGACAGAACACGGTTGTTCAAAAGGTAGTGTCCCGCGTAACCTCACAGATCCGGCAAACCGACGAAAATCCTTCAACCCAAGACCATCCTTCGGAATAATCTCGGCTTGGGGGGCAACTATTCTGGAGTCAACCAAGAGGTCTAAATAGCAAAACCAGGAGGTGCGCTTAGCAAGTAATATGGACCAGCCCAACCGATTAAGCCCATATCCACCTCATGCGAGCCCAACATGCTTGGACGGTCAAGATCGACTCTACCCATCCAACGATCCACGAGAGGGCACGATTTCCAATAAATACAGGCAAACTTTGCCCTAAAAAAGGTTCAATCTCTAATCCTTAGTACCTTCACTCATATATTCGATATACTGACTTGAGCGTCGGAGTGGCTTGCAGGTACCCCCCCCAGCCGCTCACTGACCTCCTGCCAGGGCAGCAAGAGACCTACCAACAGCAGCCGACCAAAAAGCTGCTCGGTACAGAACAATACATATTTGAACCCAAACTTGAAACAAGTTTAAAGTTCATAATCAACTGAGTCCCAAGTACCCTATGTACTTGAAACTCTGAAATTAAGAAAGGGGACATAAGGAACTCACGTTGACCATAGGATTGCTCCATATTTCAAGTTAGACACTTCAAAACATCAACAATTAATTCCTCAGTTCCCAACCAGCCACTTGCTAGCTCTCTAACCTCAAACACACTGGACTAAACCCATATGCATGACCGAAATCAACGTCTAGGGCTCCAACAACTAGCATGCAACCCAAATGGATGACCCAATAGCAATGGTAAGGAATTTTCAGAAAATGGAGTAACTCAAGCTTCTAAGGGTTTCAAAAATGAGAAAGATAGAGTGAATGAAATGTGATTTTCTAAAGGGTGGATGAAGTTGGCTTACAAGTTGCTGATTTGAGAGTTTGGAGAAGAAGATGATGTCCCTCTTTCCTCTTTTCTTCTCCCTCTGAACTCTCTCTCAACCCTCTCTCTTGTTTTCAAACTCATCAGGTAAAAGTATTTTGTGGGTGTGGATGTGGGTTCAGCTGAATATAAAGAGGGAAATAGGATTTGGTTTAATGAGAGTTGTTTTAAAACAAAAGGAAGTTCCAAAAATACCCCTCTTCTAACTTTATATCACTCAAACTTATTTAATCCACTACTTTTACCCTTAAAACTCTAATAAATCATAGAATTGCCAACAATAATTTAATAATTCAACTAAGAATAATTCTGTAATATCAATCAAAGTAATTAAATAGTTATACTAATGATCATAAGGAATCTTCAAGTCTCAAAATCGATTACACCAACTCAATTAGTCAATTAACGGTCAAAGTAATTACAATTACTTTGGGTGTTACAGATTTGGCTTATAAAAAAATTATTATGGTGATAAAATCATTACACATGTTCTCGCTTTTTGGGTAGTAATCATATAAAAACTGTCCTCAAAATTAGAAAAGTGCTTTAAAATGGAAATCTTAAAAAGTTTTGGCCAAAGTTGTTATTTTGGAAAAGTTGAGAGGAATCAATCTGCAAATTTTGAAAATCTACAAGAATCTAAAAGTTTTGCAAATTTATAGGGCCAATTTCAAAAATTATAGGGACCAATCTATAGAAATTGAAAAATATATGGACTCTTAAGAAACTTTTGAAAACGTAATCCCAAGTAGGTAGTTCAGTTGGCGAGCTAAAGGATACTGAAGGAATGCACCAAATGAGTGCAAGAAGGAGGTCCCGGGTTCAACTCCTAGAAACTAACATTCCCCCACCCCCACTAACATTGCTTATAAAAAAAAAACTTTTGAAAACGTATATATAAGACCGTTTTGATATTCATATTTTGTAAAGGCAAAAAGAGGATTTCAAATTCTAATGTTTTGAGTGGTATTTAAAATTCTTTAAAATGAATTTTAACAAAATATCTCATGAAATTATTTGATATCACAATTTCTCTCCAAACTGATTTTCCAAACAAGAATTGTTAAGACAATATTTTAACTACCCCGAATGTTACATTAACAATCCTATTTTGAAGTATTTTATTTTCAATCTTCTAATACTTGAGGTTCGTTTTATGAGTTTTTTTTTTCAAAACTGATAAGTCTATTTTTAAAGTCTTTTTAATAGTTATTTTCATTAAGTTTTATTTGTATTTTAATTATATTTTTGAGCTATTTTACTACAAATATTTACTTTTTATTTTCAGGTTTTATTTTGAAGCAAAAGAGAAAATAAGAGCTAAAATGAAGAAACAAAGAAAATATTTGAGGAAGAACAATTTTTAAGCACTAAGGCACTCCCCTAGGGCGCCAAGGGCGCCAAAAACCAAGCAAGGAACAAAACTGGTGCAGGACAGCGCCCCTAGGGCGCCAAGGGCGCCAAAAACCAAGCAAGGAACAAAACTGGCGCAGGACAGGGCCCCAAGGGCGCCATGGGTGCCAAAAACAAAGAAGAGCACAAACTGGCGCAGGACAGGGCGCCAAATAGGCAACACTGGCGCAGCACAACGCAAACTGGCGCAGGACAGGGCGCCATGGGCGACAAGGGCGCCAAGGGCGCCAAGGAGCAACACAGGCGCAACACAAGAGCAAAGCTGGCGCAGGGCAGGGCGCCAAGGGCGCCATGGGCGCCAAGGGCGCCATGGGCCCCAAGGGCGCCAAAATGCAGTCAAAAAGTGGCTGCGGCCACTTGTTGGTGGCTAACCATGCCAACTTGATTTTTTACTTCTTTTTGACTATTTTGCCCCTCCACTCAAGTGCTATGCCCACTTGTTGATGGCTTTGCCTTGTCCACTTGTTGGTAGATATTTTCCCTCATATTTTCCTATAAATAGGACCTTGATCCTCACTTGTAAGGAGACTTGGTTTGGTGAGTGAATCGTTTCTCAAGACTTGAATTTTGTGACAAAGTTCATCTCAAAAATTCTCTAAAGATTGTTCTTCATGTTCTTTTACTTTCTTGCTATTTAAATTCTTGCAATTTATTTTCTAAAGTCTTTTATTTTTCTTGCACATTTACTTTCTTGCCCCTTTATTTTCCAAGTCATTTACTTTCTTGCCCTTTATTTTCCAAGTCATTTATTTTCTTGCCCTTTATTTTCCAAGTCATTTACTTTCTTGCCCCTTTATTTTCCAAGTCATTTACTTTCTTGCGCTTTATTTTCCAAGTCATTTACTTTCTTGCCCTTTATTTTCCAAGTCACTTATTTTCTTGCCATTTATTTTCCAAGTCATTTACTTTCTTGCCCCTTTATTTTCCAAGTCATTTACTTTCTTGCCCCTTTATTTTCTTGCCATTTATTTTCCAATTCATTTATTTTCTTGCCCTTTATTTTCCAAGTCATTTACTTTCTTGCCCTTTATTTTCCAAGTCATTTATTTTCTTGCCCTTTATTTTCCAAGTCATTTACTTTCTTGCCCTTTATTTTCCAAGTCATTTATTTTCTTTTCTCCTCTTTTGTCTACAATGATCATGAGTGAGTAGACTTTACTAAAACATTCCTTCTTTCTAAAAACACTTTCTTTTCAGTTAATCAACTTTGAAAAATTAAATTGGTAATCACCTAGGCTCTCCCTGTGGATCGATAACTCTTTTTATTACGCGACAAGACCGTGCACTTGCGGCCTATCAAAAACCTAAATATTTTTTTTTCATATATTATCCAAAAAACATATTTTTTATTTCATATCAACTTTTTTTTGTTTACAGACAGAAAGGTAAGTACCATGTGAGCTAAAGAGTTACCTTTAGTCAAAATAACATATGAGCTACTGCAACCTTTTACCCATAACATGGTGTTATATTTTACCTACTTGGCCTATATAGTGTGTTATAATTCATTCTTTGCTTGTTTTTTTTTCTAATACCCTAACATGTTTTCTAGACGCAAACCTATATTGTTTACATGGGCGGTCATCACACGAGTGTTGATGGCATAAAATTGGTTCACATTAGTATGGTTCAAGATGTTCTCAACAGGTGTTAATTATCACACTATCACCTAATAATAGCTATCATTTTTGTTAAGTGATTATAACAACTAAGAAAAATAGGCAAAAAAATTATGTCACAAATAAAAGGATTGAGATACCATAAGTCAATAAAGTTGCATTTGATATTTCGAAGTTTTTCAAAACAGAAAAGAAAGAAAAAAAATATATACTAAGAAATATGAATAATTGACTTCTTTATCTAACCCTTTTTTTAACTATTCATCATTTCTGCAATCTAGTAACAAAGCCTATACTACACCATTTTACACATAGTATCAAAGGATTTGTTGCCAAGCTAACAGAGGAAGAAGGCAGTAGGAAAAACTTTATCTTCCTGTTTTGCTAGATCAATTGTATAGTTTTTAACAATGAAACTTGGAATTGCAGAACTTGATGGGGTGGTGTTTGTCTTTCCTATTGAAAAGACGTCACAACTCCTCTGTTAACGCCGAATTTCGGATTCGCAATTACCTGTAAGACACGTCAGCACAACACTTAAAGATAAGTTTGAGAATTGCTGAAAGAAGTTGCGCTCGAAAAAGAAGTGACTCGAAAGTCAACATTTGCGTTCAAAAGGACTTCAGAAGCCAATCCCGAATGCCGAAAGAAAACACTCACTCAAAGGCCACTTTTTCCGAAAGGCATATGGTATATATAATCAACAACAGGGAAATCAACATATGGTACAAAGTCAGCAGATGATGATGCAGCAAATGTTCTAAGCTCCACAAAATCCACCCCAGCGTGCTCCTATGCATTAGCAGAAAGAGGACCCCAACCGGGCTTATTTCTGCTTTCAGAAAATTAACCCTCCTGATTTCAAAGGAGGATCAGATGCCATGATGGATCAGTATTGGATCGGTGCTATGGAAAAGATTTTCCGGACTCTTTAATGCACTCAATAAGAAAAGGTGTTGTTTGCTTCACATATACTGAAAGAGGAAGCTGATATTTGGTGGAGAGGTACTCAAGAATATATGGTAGCTACCTTGATAGGAACATCCCCTAAAATTCCAGCCGGTATAAACAATTGCCCTACCTTGATAGGAACATCCTCTAAAATTCCAGCTGGATATTTGATGGAACGGTCTGCTAATTGCAAGGACATCTTTGTGGGTTTGAGTTCAGCTATGCCTTGTCTCTTACAAAAGGATATGGGCATTAGACTCACACTAGCTCCTAGATCACACATGGCTCTCAATAGTCTCACTCCCAATCATACATGGTATGGAAAAACTTCCAGGATCTTTGAGCTTAAGAGGCAATTTGTTTTGGATGATCGCACTACATTCTCCCGTCAAAGCGATTGTCTCATTATCATCTATTTTTATTTTCTAAGACAAAATTTCTTTCAAAAAATTTAGAATAAGATGGCATTTGAGATAAAGCTTCAGTTAAAGGAATGTTTATGTAGAGCTTTTTCAAAAGATCCACAAATTTTTTAAATTGGCCCTCAACTTTGGATTTAGCTAATCTTTTTGGTGAAAGGGTATGGGTGGTTTGTATGGTGGTGAAGGGACATAATATTTTTTCTTTTTCTTCTTCTACCCCCTCACTTGATGATTTGTCTTTTTCACTCTTTTTTTCCTCATCATTACCCTTAGGTTCTTCTAAATGTTTCCCACTTCTCAAAATAACAACATTTATTTGTGCCTTATGATTTGGTTCAGGCTGTCCAGGAAATATACCAGAGGATTTAGAGGATGAAGCGACTTGTTGAGCCACTTGAGTGATTTTAGTTTCAAGCATTTCGTTGTGTGTGGCTATGGAATCAACATTTGATGTTAACTTGATAAGAGTATCATTCAAAAAAGAAGTTTGATTTTTGAACTCTTGATTTTGCTTTGTTTGAGTTAATACAAAGTTTTCCAACATAGTTTCCAGATTGGATTTTTGAGGGCTGCTGAAAATCTTTGGATTTTGAAAATTTTTAAAACCAGAGGGTGTTCTAGATGCTGGTTCAAGAAGAGGAATTAGGTGGAGGATTTTTATTATATACTTTAATAACCTCCAATTTAATATCAACTAGTAAATCACTCTTTAGTACTCAAAACCACACAAGTGTCACAATTAAGCAATGTGACCATAAATTATTGACACACTTAACAACTTACAATTAAAATTATTTACTAACCAATATAATTAAAACAATCAACTAAAATAATTGAAACAATTATTTTGGGGATGTTACAAACCTGGCCACATTAGTAGAAATTGTAGGATTATAGGTAAATTTAAAGCCCTAAATTTAGAACCAGAAATAGAAGACAAGATTAACAATTCGTTAATTCAATCTTAAGAAGAAGGTTTTGATATAGATTCAGAATCTTCTGATCAGCCTTCCGATAACTTAGACGAAATACAAGATGATGATTTAACTGATTCCTCTAACCATATTAATGTTCTAACCCAAGAGCTGCTCTTTGAAGCTTTAAATTCTATTCCAGATCCTCAAGAAAAGGAAAAATATTTTAACAAGTTAAGATCCACTCTTGAATCAAAACCTCCAAGGAGTCGATTAGTAACTAATGATATAATCTTAAATATACTTTTAAAAGATTAGAGAAAACCAACATAAAACCTGTTATTTATTCACGATCTTCAATTTGAAATTAATAATTTAAAAATTGAAATTAAAGAATTAAAGCAAAAACAAACTAATCAACAATTAATTTTTGATCATTGGAGTAATAATTGGTCTGAGAATGATTCATCCTCTGAATCATCTTCTTCTAAGAAAAAGGAAGAACCTCCTCATGATTTTTTAGGAATAATCAACTATGTTAGAATTCAAAAGTTCTACATAAACATCAAAATCATTAGAGGATAATTTATCCTAGAAACTATTGTTCTTTTTGATACAGGAGCTGATTCCAATTGTATTTTATAAGGCTTAATTCCTACTAGGTACTTTGAGAAAACTTCAGAGCAACTTAGTGGTGCTAATGGTTCTAAATTAAAAATCATTTATAAATTATCGTCAACAATTATTGAAAATCAGAACCTCAAAATCGAAACTTCCTTTTTACTAATTTAAGAATTGAAAAACAACACGATTTTAGGAACTCCATTCATAAGATCACTTTTCCCTTATCAAATAACAGAGGATGGTATTATTGCCCAACATTTGGGTTAATCAATCATATTTAATTTTCTAAAGAAACCATTTATTAGAAATTTAAATCCAATTTCTTATAAAGAAAATCAAATTCATTTTCTTATCAAGAAAATCAAATTAATTTTCTTAAAGAAGAATTCTCTATTAATAATATTAAAAATCAATTAAAAAACAGGATATTCAACAAAAGATTAAAGGCCTTTTTTGATCAAATCCAATCTACCGTTTGTTCAGATTTACCTAATGCTTTTTGGGAAAGAAAACAGCATATTATCCTCAACAATTACTGAAAATCAAAACCTCAAAATCGAAACATCATTTTTACTAGTTTAAGAATTGAAAAACAAAATTATTTTAGGAACTACATTCATAAGATCACATTTCCCTTTTCAAATAACCGAGGGTGGTATTATTGCTCAACATTTGGGTTAACCAATCATATTTAATTTTCTAAAGAAACCATTTATTAGAAATTTAAATCCAATTACTTATAAAAAATTAAATTAATTTTCTTACAGAAGAATTCTCTTTTAAGAATATTAAAAATCAATTACAAAAACAGGATATTTGTAACACCCTAAACTTTAGACGTCATAAAGCCGGGATGTTAACCATTTTAATACAGTCAGAGTTCTAATCCGCTTGAGGATTTGAATAAAACATAGTCCTGAGTGGTATAAATACCAAAAGAGATAACTAAATGACATAACTTAAATAGTTTACATGAGTCATTTCTTAACCATAGTTCAAATCCAAAGAACGATTTAGACCTAATACCTATCCTTAGGTACAACTCATAGCCTAAACTATCAAAAACTATAATACATAACCCTTGACCAGGTTGAAATAGCACTTAAGCATAGACCTCGAAGGATCCCATGACTCGGTAGCCCAAAACAACTGCTACTTTTCCTCGCCTCGCTTAATCTTAACCCGTCAAAACATCATAAACAACCAATACCACACTTTCAAGTCATCAATTCATTCAATTCATTGCAACTAACATGCAAGTATCAATACTCATCCACTACAAGAAAAACGCGTTTTTCCGGTGGAAAAAATCCGCCGGAAATGCACCAAATCCGCCGGTAAAACGCTCACAGGTAATGTTTTCCAGGGGGTTTTTTTAAAATAAAAAATTAATTTTTTTTGAAAAATCCGCCGGAAACGCGCATTAACGACGGATTTTTCTGCCAGTAATTTCGGTGGATTTTTTTCAGCCGGTAATACGCGTTTCAGGCGGATTTTTTTTAAAAATAAAAAATAATTTTTTTTTGAAAAATCCGCTGGAAATGCACAATACCGGCGGAATTTTTATTTTTTTTTTAAAATTTTTTCGAATTTTAAAACTTTGTATGTAATTTAATAAGAAGTAAGAAAAATGAAAATGAAGTAGAATATGAGAAATATTATATAGAACAGAATGAGAATGAAGAAGTAGGAATGAATAAGAAGGAGTAGTGAGACTGAATGAGAAAGAATAATATAGGAGAGAATAAGATTGAAGAAGTAAGAAGGAAAAAGAATGAAGAAGTGAGAATGAATGAGAAGGAAGAAGAATGAGGAAACATAGAAGAGATATATGTAGAGAAATTTATGGAGATTGGAGAGTATGAGAAAGAAGAAGAAAGATAAGATAGGGAAAGTGTAGAAAAGAATGAGAAGGAAATAAAGAGTGAAATGAGAGAAGGAGAAGAGTGTAGGAGAAAGTTTTATTTATAGAGCGGATTTACCGGTGGTTTTTTCCGTTGGAAATGTACATTACCGGCCGATTTTTCCGTCGGAAATTTCATGCGAAAAAGACCGCCGGTAATGTACATTTCCGGCGATTCTTTAAAAAAATAAGTAAATAATTTTTTGAAAAATCTGTCGATAATGTACATTTCCGGCGGATTTTTGAAAATAAATAAATAAATAATTTTTTCACAAATCCTCCGGAAATGTGCATTACCGACGGATTTTTCCGTCAGAAATTTCCGGCGGAAAAATCAGCTGGTAATGTACGGATTTTAAAAAATAAATAAATAAATAAATTTTTGAAAAATCTACCAAAAATGTGCATTACCGGCGGATTTTTTTTTTTAAAAAAAATAATTTTAAAAATCCGCCGGAAGCGCGCATTATGTAGCACCCCGGTATTTTTATATAGTAAAAATACCCAAGTGTACCATCCCTAGAACATCAGAGATATATTTCCTGCTTAGACACCGAATATCACTATAAATTTTCGCTGAATATAAACCAAACAGTCTTATTTACAAACAAGACAATACGGTTCTCAAACCATAAACCATCAGCATCTATAGTATTCAGTATCATACAAGAAAGCGGAAGAAAGATATAACACTAAAGACATAGTGTTGCAGTACATAGACAACAAAGGGATACATAAACTTAAGCATAAAGCTAAGTCATCAACAACCATCCGAGCGCAACCTACTCGTGCCTCTGCGATCTTCATTTTTCCTGTTTTTCTGTAAAACAACAACATATAAACAATGAGACCCCTACTAACACTCTCGGTTCAATTATGAAACCTTTAACTGGCCATTCTGTTATTGAATTGCAAACATAACCTTTTCACATCTAGCACATCACCAACTGCCGATAGTTTGAGTGAACCCCAACATAGCCAATAGGTGTACAATTCCCAAAGGCAAAACATAACCACATGGGGGCCTAGGTCAATGGCTCATGACTTCCCTCACCTAGCATGCTATTTCATAGGGGTCGTCACCCCGACTAGATATATATCAAGAATCATAGACTGGTTTTGATGAATAATTAATAAACATCTCGCGTCGGTTGCGTAATAACAGATAGAATGATCGGTTTAGACGAAATTATATTCATCCCGCATCAACTATATAAATCAATAAATAGAACATACCATAGAACGGTTTAGATGATTCAAGAATCATCCCGCGGCATTTATACAATATCACATAGGACCCATAGTCCGTTTTCTTTTTCAACAAAACATGTCCTCACACGAGTTCTATTATTCGGTTTATCGAAACAATTTGTAACATGAAATACCGTCCATTATACAATTTAAATTATATATTTAGTTAGTTGTTTGAATAAGCTTTCAAACGCATCTTAGAACACCTCAATCGGGTTCCCGGATCAAAAGTTATCGCGAAAACAAAATCCGTGTACAATTGCTGAAAAACTGCAAAGCGTCGCGACGCGAACTGCTTCTGTCGCGATGCGAAGAGTAACAGACACATTTTCCTCACAAAATCGCACTTGGTCGCGACGCGACGGCTGCGTATCGCGACATGATGGTTTGCTGTCATGTGCAGATTTTGCTGTTTTTGTAAAAATCCGCTTTCCGATCAATCTGAATTTCCCTCCGATCGATTCCTAACTCGAAAACAGACAATACCAGGCAATATTCCAGTCCAAACATTCTGTCATATTTCAACATAGATCAATCATCAATTCATCACTCAATCAAACATATCAATCCACAACACTCAGACATCAATTTCCTCAAAATCCGTTAATTATCGATTTAACGGTTTTTCCACCAAAACGATATTTTACACGCAATTCAACCGAAACAATCACATCAAGCAATCAATCAAATCAATCAACATTAAATTCGATTCAATCAATCAATTCAAAACATAAAATCATAAACATGAGTAGAACTCACCTATCGTGAAAATCACGAAACACCGCGACTTTCCGTTACCCGAACATCCGGCTCGCGCGACTCGAGAAATTCGCTTTTCACTTGGACACCAACATAGCTCCTAGAGCTTCCATAATTCATCTCACAAACCCAAACTTGATTCCTAAGCTTTGATCTTGAACCATGAACCTCAACATCAACCTTCAACCTCCATGAACACTATTCATCATCCCTAACCCCCAAATGCTCTTATTCACATAAACCCCAATTTTTGACAATCAAACCCTAACTCTCAAATCTTTGACTCCTTCACTTCAACCTAGTATCCAAATTTCTAATTACTTTTCAAACCTCCAAAACTCTTGAAGGAAGAAGAAAGCTCAAGGTTCCATCACCTTCTTCCTCAAACTCGAAAATGGCAAAATATGAGAGAGTGAATCTTTGGAGATGATGTTGGTATCAAATTGAAGATGATAAAATGGTGATCAACTTTCATGTTGGATGGATGATGATTTGATGAGCCTTGGATGCTCCTTTTCCCTCTTCTTCACCCAAACCCATTCTTCCTTTTCTCTTCCATTTTTCTTCTTTTCTTTCTTCCCTCACGGGTCTCTCTCTATTTCTCCCCTTTCCTTTCTTTTTTAATTCCTTTGATTTTTTCTTTCTTTACTTTATATATACATATATATATATTATTATAAATAATTATAAGTTAATAGCAATTAACTTAAATGGGTGAAAACCCTAAAATACCATTTTCTATCGATTACTCAATTAAAAACCTCCTACCAAATAAATAATTATTCTAGCCTTAATTAATAAAATCATTAATCAAGTACTAGAACCATAATTTGGGCTAGACATCAAAATAATTACTTAATTATTTTGGGGATGTTACATTCACCCCAACTTATAAAATTTTGTCCTCAAAAATTGCCTAAGGCTTACACACTTGATAACCGAGAATATACATTCTCGGATGCGCCTTAATTTTCTGAAAACAGTTTTGTTTTTTGAAATCCGTAGAAGAAAAATTTGAAACTTTTCTCAAATCAATCTCGTTTACACCCCAACTTTGAAAAGCTTTATATCTTTGGGTGCAAACAACGCAAATACTTTCTAATTTCGTCCTCAAATATCCGGAATCAAACCTTTCAATCACAAATCATCACAGACGCATAGATTCTCAAAAGTAATATAAGCATGCGGATTTCCACAAAATGATTTTTAAAACACAAAGGTGCGCCAATTCTCACTTTAAAAATTTCAATCACAATCAAATTATCCTCAATCAATATGCAATTTCATAAAAGCATATTTCACATGTCATTACTTATCAATCGCATTTACTTTATTCCAGTCATTGCAATCAGTGCAAACACTTTACCTCTTGATGAATAATCATCGCATGAACCTTGTCAACAGACACCTCGACTTTCATAACTGAATCCACGTTTGACTTGTCAAACGAGATCACATAACGCCATCTGATCGTTAACCTTCACAAAGGGAGGTTAACAAACTAAAACCTCGCCACTGCAGTGGACGCTTATGGATACACCATACCTTAGGCCTAATGCCCACTCAATGCTTAAAACCTCTATCTTTTCCTCCTCATTAGTCATTGCACTAACAAAATTTCCTTCGCAACGGAGAAAATTTCGTGACATAACCTTTCGATCCTCTTGGAGATACTTCTAGTTCTTTTATAATCTAGGTCTTTCTTTCTTAACCTTAGTTGTTGGGAATTCGCTACATGCGTCATATGCCCAACTAGGGTTTCCATTCTACTAGCACTTAGAACCTAAGGCTTATGTAGAGTAGAAATACTTTTTGGAACTAGGATATAACCTAAACCAAAGCCATTGATATGTGTAGACAATTTCGTTAGCTTTCCAACACCTCCTGGAATTTCTAAATTGGAGTTCCGGATCAGAAGTTACGAATAAAACAAGTTAGAAGACTAGCGAAATTTCTCATAGCTGAAAACTGACATACTCCTAATCGGGGCGTCGTGACATGGTTACTTTCCTCACATGAACCACTAGTCCCTTCTTGATGGGAACACGACTTAGGGTTTTAATCATGTAACTTGTATAATGGACACCGGGTGGTGCAGCTCATTTAGACTACAAGCACTATGATGGTTTACTAGTTCGGTTTCATAGCCTTGAGAAAGGTGTTTATTAGGAATGGGAAATATATTCTAATAAACATTGGGTACTACATGCCAAAACTGCAAGCGCAATGGCAGGTTACAACTTGGTTTCCTAACTTTGGAAAAAGGATGTTTCTTAGGAAAGAAAATCTATCCGAGAACCTTGACTATCCTGAAGGATCTTAATTGACTGAACCGTAACTTAGAGTCAAACTATGCTACATACTAGAGGTGACTACAAAATGTCATCACAGTAACTGAGAAACTGATCTGACAACAACCTGGGTTTTTACGGTGCTTACTAGTCCTAAGAAATCCTAGGGTACTACCATTTTCTTCCACCGACAGATTCTTCAACTGATAACACTCTGGGGGACCTCTTTAAAACTTACAAGATGACTCAATGGTCAAACCGTTCCTCGATCTGATCGGTCGTCCCAACTTCCTCGAACCAATTCGGATGCCCACTACTTCCGCTGCATACTCTGACGAAACAAGAAGTGTGGGAATCCGTGGGTTTATGGCTTCGGACATTTTCGGGGCCGAGGCAACTAATTGTCATCATTCTCAGTACATTGCATGAAATATCGAGTGGATCCAAACACAACGTCTCACGCAAAATACTAAAAGGTTTTGACAGTCAATTGTCTAAGTCCCTAGCTGACTCAATCTAACTAATCTTTTGACCGTTAGGTCTCTAAGTCCGACAAGGTCGAACTGCCCTGATACCAACTGTAGCACCCCGGTATTTTTATATAGTAAAAATACCCAAGTGTACCATCCCTAGAACATCAAAGATATATTTCCTGCTTAGACACTGAATATCACTATAAATTTTCGCTGAATATAAACCAAACCGTCTTATTTACAAACAAGACAATACGGTTCTCAAACCATAAACCATCAGCATCTATAGTATTCAGTATCATACAAGAAAGCGGAAGAAAGATATAACACTAAAGACATAGTGTTGCAGTACATAGACAACAAAGGGAAACATAAACTTAAGCATAAAGCTAAGTCATCAGCAACCATCCGAGCTCAACCTACTCGTGCCTCTGCGGTCTTCATTTTTCCTGCTTTTCTGTAAAACAACAACATATAAACAATGAGATACAATTTCAGTGAGTTCAACCGAGACCCCTACTAACACTCTCGGTTCAATTATGAAACCTTTAACTGGCCATTCTGTTATTGAATTGCAAACATAACCTTTTCACATCTAGCACATCACCAACTGCCGAAAGATTTAGTGAACCCCAACATAGCCAATAGGTGTACAATTCCCAAAGGCAAAACATAACCACATGGGGGCCTAGGTCAAGGGCTCATGACTTCCCTCACCTAGCATGCTATTTCATAGGGGTCGTCACCCCGACTAGATATAATATATATCAGGAATCATAGACCGGTTAAGATGAATAATTAATAAACATCCCGCGTCAGTTGCGTAATAGCAGATAGAATGATCGGTTTAGACGAAATTGTATTCATCCCGCATCAACTATATAACTCAATAAATAGAACATACCATAGACCGGTTTAGATGATTCAAGAATCATCCCGCGTCATTTATACAATATCACATAGGACTCATAGTCCGTTTTCTTTTTCAACAAAACATGTCCTCACACAAGTTCTATTATTCAGTTTATCGAAACAACTTGTAACATGAAATACCATCGATTATACAATTTAAATTATATATTTAGTTAGGTCATTGAATAAGCTTTCAAACTCATCTTAGAACACCTCAATCGGGTTCCCGGATCAAAAGTTATCGCAAAAAGAAAATCAGTGTACCGTTGCTGAAAAACAGCAAAGTGTCGCGACGCGAACTGCTTTTGTCGCGACGCGAAGTGTAACAGATACATTTTCCTCCCAAGTTCGCACTTCGTCGCAACGCGACGGCTGCGTATCGCGATGCGATGGTTTGCTGTCATGTGCATATTTTGCTGTTTTGGCAAAAATCCGCTTTCCGATAATCTGAATTTCGCTCCGATCGATTCCTAACTCGAAAACAGACAATACCAGGCAATATTCCAGTCCAAACATTCTGTCATATTTCAACATAGATCAATCATCAATTCATCAATCAATCAAACATATCAATCCACAACACTCAGACATCAATTTCCTCAAAATCCGTTAATTATCGATTTAACGGTTTTTCGACCAAAACGACATTTTACACGCAATTCAACCGAAACAATCACATCAAGCAATCAATCAAATCAATCAACATTAAATTCATTTCAATCAATCAATTCGAAACATAAAATCCTAAACGTGAGTAGAACTCACCTATCTTGATGAAAATCACGAAACACCACGACTTTCCGTTACACGAACATCCGACTCGCGCGACTCGAGAAATCCGCTTTTCACTTGGACACCAACATAGCTCCTAGAACTTCCATAATTCATCTCACAAACCCAAACTTGATTCCTAAGCTTTGATCTTGATCCATGAACCTCAACATCAACCTTCAACCTCCATGAACACTATTCATCATCTCTAACCCCCAATTTTTGACAATCAAACCCTAACTCTCTAATCTTTGATTCCTTCACTTCAACCTAGTATCCAAATTTCTAATTACTTTTCAAACCTCCAAAACTCTTGAAGGAAGAAGAAAGCTCAAGGTTCCATCACCTTCTTCTTCAAACTCGAAAATGGCAAAATATGAGAGAGTGAATTGTTGGAGATGATGTTGGTATCAAATTGAAGAGGATAAAATGGTGATCAACTTTCATGTTGGATGGATGATGATTTGATGAGCCTTGGATGCTCCTTTTCCCTCTTCTTCACCCAAACCCATTCTTCCTTTTCTCTTCATTTTTCTTCTTTTCTTTCTTCCCTCACGGGTCTCTCTATGTTGCTCCCCTTTCCTTTCTTTCTTAATTCCTTTAATTCTTTCTTTCTTTAATTTATATATACATATATATATATTATTATAAATAATTATAAGTTAATAGCAATTAACTTAAATGGATGAAAACCCTAAAATACCACTTTCTATCAATTACTCAATTAAAAACCTCCTACCAAATAAATAATTATTCTAGCCTTAATTAATAAAATCATTAATCAAGTACTTGAACCATAATTTGGGCTAGACATCAAAATAATTGCTTAATTATTTTGGGGATGTTACACATTACCTGCGGATTTTTCCGCCAGTAATTTTCGGCGGATTTTTTCCGCCGGTAATGCACTTTTCCGACGGATTTTTTAAAAAAATAAATTAAATATTTTGTTAAAAAAAATCCCCTGGAAAGTCTATTTTTTCCGCCGGAACCGTACAGGTGAAAAAAATCCGCCAGAAAAACGTGTTTTTTATTGTAGTGATCACAATTAAAAACACCAACATTTGGAGATTAACACATTCATGACTTCAAATGGTAGTTTCATAGCACAACAAGGACCACATTGACGTAGTTTCATCAATCATAGACATAAACACCAAATAGAACGAAAATACGTCAAAGAACTCACCTCAAAAATATGTTTGCACAATAACAAACACACAAGAACTTGAACTTTGAGCAACCACAACTCCCAAGCTCACCCACAAACTTCCCCAACTTTGAATCTCAGCTCCTAATCTTCTTCTTGATAGCTCCAAAACCACAATGTAGACTCCAATAAACCTATCTCAGCTCCCAATTCTAACATGCAATCCCAATGCACCCTCCATCTCAACATGCAATTCGAAATAGGTAGTGGGAAGAAGAGTGGCTCCAGGTGAATTTTATGCTTGAATTAGTGTTCCATGGTGAACTTGCTACTCAAAGGAAGAGGTTTTGGAAGAAGGAGAGTTGTAGTTGGGGTTTGGGTGAAGTGAGAGTTTTGAAGCTCTCCACTCTTTCTTTTCTCTCTTTTATCACTTTCCCCAAAATGTGTTATTGTGTTTTGTTTTGGAAAATGAGTGAAAGTGAGAGGAATTTCTGTGTGTTGTGTTTCAGCTGAGTATACTCAAGTGAGAGGGAGTGTTTTGAAAAACAATCCATTTTATCCTTATTCTAAGTACACCCCACTTCTCATCTCATACACTACCCCAATTAATTTACCCAAACTAGCACACAAGCATACAAGTATTTCCTTTATTCATGCAATTTAAATCATCAACTATTGACTCAAATAACAACTAACCAACACACTTAGCAACCATTAAATAAAATTAGTCAATAATAAAAATAACTAGCACAACCACTGTGGGGATGTTACAATATTCAACAAAAGATTAAAGGTATTTTAGATCAAATCCAATATACCGTTTGTTCAGATTTACCTAATGCTTTTTGGGAAAGAAAACAGCATATTATCCTCACCGGTTATTGAACATAAAAACCTAAAA
Organism: Astragalus membranaceus; assembly: GCA_039519185.1. NCBI lineage: Eukaryota > Viridiplantae > Streptophyta > Magnoliopsida > Fabales > Fabaceae > Astragalus > Astragalus membranaceus. The sequence goes on along the minus strand of CM076849.1, from coordinate 161,600,224 downwards.
ATCAAAACATCCTTTTTACTAGCTTAAGAATTGAAAAACAAAATTATTTTAGGAACTCCATTCATAAGATCACTTTTCCCTTTTCAAATAACAGAGGATTGTATTATTGCCCAACCTTTGGGATAACCAATCATATTTAATTTTCAAAGGAACCATTTATTAGAAATTTAAATCCAGTTTCTTATGAAGAAAATCAAATTAATTTTCTTAAAGAAGAATTCTCTTTTAAGAATATTAAAAATCAATTACTAAAACAGGATATTCAACAAAAGATTAAAGGCCTTTTAGATCAAATCCAATCTACCGTTTGATCAGATTTACCTAATGCTTTTTGGGAAAGAAAACAACATATTATCATCAACAATTATTGAAAATCAAAACCACAAAATCGAAACATCCTTTTTACTAGTTTAAGAAATGAAAAACAAAAATGATTTTAGGAACTCCATTCATAAGATCACTTTTCCCTTTCAAATAACAGAGGATAGTATTATTGCCCAACATTTGGGTTAACGAATCATATTTAATTTTCTAAAGAAACCATTTATTAGAAGTTTAAATCCAATTTCTTGTAAATAAAATCAAATATATTAAATTAATTTTCTTAAAGAAGAATTCTCTTTTAAGAATATTAAAAATCAATTACAAAAACAAGATATTCAACAAAAGATTAAAGGCCTTTTAGATCAAATCCAATCTACCGATTGTTCAGATTTACCTAATGCTTTTTGGGAAAGAAAACAGCATACTAGTGTCACCAATTATTGAAAATGAAAACCTAAAAATCGCAACATTAGTTTAAGAATTGAAAAACAAAATGATTTTAGAAACTCCATTCATAAGATCACTTTTCCCTTTTCAAAGTATTATTGCCCATCATTTGGGTTAACCAGACATATTTAATTTTATAAAGAAACCATATATTAGAAATATAAATCCAATTTCTTATAAAGAAAATCAAATTAATTCTCTTAAAGAAGAATTCTCTTTTAAGAACATTAAAAATCAATTACAAATCCAATCTACCATTTGTTCAAATTTAGCTAATGCTTTTTGGGAAAGAGAACATCATATAGTTGGACTTCCTTATGAAAATGATTTTCAGGAAAGACAAATTTTCACAAAATCTAGACCGATTCAAATGAATGAAGAACTTCTTCAAGTTTGTCAAAAAGAAATCAAAGACCTTTTTGAAAAAGGACTTATTCGCAATACTAAAAGTCCTTCGTCTTTTTACGCATTTTATGTCAACAAACAAGCTGAGTCAACAGAAAAGATCTCTTAAAGAGACTTCATGATGCAAAAATCTTTTCTAAGTTTGATAAGAAATCTGGATTTTGGCAAATTCAAATCAAAGAAGAAGATAGATATAAAATAGATTTTATGGTTCCTTTTGGTCAATATGAATGGAATGTTATGCCATTTGATTTAAAGAATGCCCCTTCTGAATTTCAAAGAATTATGAATGAAATTTTTAATCCTTACTCAAAATTTGCCATTATCAATAACAATGATGTATTATTTTTTTCTCAATCTATTGACCAACATTTTAAGCATATTAGCATATTCATTTCTATTATAAAATGAAATGGTCTCGTTGCCTCAAAATGAAAAAGTAGTTTGTTTCAAACAAAATCGGATTTCTTGGTCATAATATTTACCATGGAACTATTGTCCTTATTAATAGACTTATTGAATTTTCAGAGAAATTTCCCAATCAACCTATCCACAAAAATCAATCACAAAGGTTCCTAAGTTTCCTAAATTATGTCTCAAATGGTATAAAGATACTTTCTTAACCAAAGTAATACCAGATAAGATAGCCAACAAGCTTTTTGGAAAGAAAAACTCTTAGCAGGGCTTCCCCAATCATTAGGAGATAAAGTTAGAGAGAAACTTTGAAGCTAAAATCCTAATGGTGAGATCCGTTAACATCAATTAAGTTATGAAAAATTTAGTGCTATTATCCACAAGGTTGCCTTAAAGATATGTCAAGATGATTAAATTCAGCAGCAACTTACCAAAAAAAGGCCCAGAACCGTAGAGATTTAGGGACTTTTGTGAGCAATTTGGCCTACCTTGTGCAAAGTAGGCTAGATCCAAACCCAAACCAAAACCCGAAATCAACTTACCTGATCAACGGTCGTACGCGGGTCAAAATAATTTAGAGGGTAAATATAGTATAATGGTAAGAGACCTTGGTCGTCTCACGAGGACCTCTAACTGCTGAAATTACCAAAATCAATAACGAAATTAACAATAAAAAAGGGGGTTTTTTGAAGAACGATTTTTATTTGAGGTGGTTAACAGTCTTAAAGTGACAATCGATTCACCGGTTTCCGGGTGCGCGTCTCAAATTTATCATTGGTTCCAGTTATTCGTGCAAGACTCGTTCAAGGTTTTAGTTCTTGATTGATAATAAACTAATCAAGCAAGCGTCAACTAGTTTATACGAATTCGCACCGTTTTAAAGAGAGCGTCAAAACAACGTGTTCAATCAATCGTGATGGTGAACAAGCGCCACTAAACACAATCAATATCATAACTGAATTCAATCAATCCTCTATCAATTCCTACTCGAATTAAATAAAACAAGCGATTAAATAACCCGAATAGTTAAGAGTTGTGAAAAACAGATTCACATATAAACAAGTGTCATATATAAATGATTCGTGTATTGCAAGTAAGCCGAATCTGGGTAATTAAGCATCACACAAAGACGAAAATTTGCAAACAAAGAATTCAAATGTGCATTTGATAGAGAAGAAAGTACTGAAAATTAAAAACGGAATAAACTAATTAACATTAGACACCGAACCTCAAATTCCATAGACGGTAGCCTTTCACCGACGAATCAACTTGGGAGTTTAGGCTTCCATGGAGGCTAGAGCACAAAAGTTTTGTAAAGTATATGATAATGCGTAAGAGAGTGAAAAAAGGGCTGATCAAACTGTGTATTATAAGACTAAAAATGAAAACCTAAATCCCTAAACGGGTTCTATGATAAAACCCATTAACAAACTAATATTCAGCCCAAAATCCGTTTTACATAGTACTGCTTCGGTAATTCACAGTTTTCACCTTGAAGACTTCCGAATTGGGTTTCGAGCTCAACAAAAGAATTGTATCTCTGTTCCTTAGCTTTGCAATGCATGCTTGCACAACTCAATCGGATAACCAGATCCAAAGTTATGACCTGCACAGTAGACAGGAGTCAATATGCAATAAAAACAAGAATGAATTAGGAAATTGCTATATTGCTCAAATAGGACCCAAAGTCTAGAAACGTGCTAAGACTCAAATGTTAAACATAGAACACAGTCAAAAACACCAAGTGAAAAGCTATAAAGAGTGCATTAAAATGCACTGATCAAATTCCCCCACACTTAAGCTTTTGCACTCCAGGCAAAACACACAAAACAAGACATAAAAATAGCACATGAATTTCCAATGAACCCAAAGAATGCAAAGTTGTAAGAGAGATGATTTTCCTAGACTTCAAGGAGAATGGCAATCAAAGATGGAAATTAATTACAATCAAGGCAAACAAGAGAATAAAGCACCAGAGAGTGAATCATAAGTGAGTCCTCACAGGATATGTATAAGTAATGCTCTCAGTCACTCAAGTGTCAAGGCTTGTGTTTACTCTCATATATATATAGTAAGCACATCATTGAAAGTTAGCACTACCATATGCTTGACAAGCTTCTAACATCCACACTTAAGAACACATGCACATAAGATCAAAAGGTCTTTATAAGGGTTGTAATGGGGCCAAGGTCAAGGTGGGACAATCCTAAGTGCCAACTAGGCTAAAAAGAACCAAAGAGGATAAAGAATGCATGAAAATCAATTGTAAAGTGAGCATGAGAGTATCAAACTTCAACAAGATATGACTAACTTCTCTATTTTGATACTTCTCCCCATAACTCTCTTCACACAACATTCACTCTTCTTGATACAAAAATAAAAAGATACACTTCTTTTTTTCTTTTCTTTTTGCTTTTTTTTTCATTCTTTTTTTTTCATTTTTTCTTCTTCTTTTTTTTTCTTTTTGGGGAATATTTTTCTATACAAATTTACTTGCCAAACTTTTCATTGAGAACCCAAGAACTAACCCAAGTGAGAACCACAATTTGGACACCCCCACACTTATGGATTTGACAATTTTTAGATCAAAGCTCCTTCACCCTCTAAGATTGGGTAATAACATTGTTTTTCACTTTTGGGCTTGTAATGAGCTATAAAACAAAGAATGGGATAAAAAAGCTCAAAGGGGCTTACAAAAAGGGATAAATTCAGGGCAGGCTTATTTGGCTAGTAACTAAGAAAAAAACAAGATTGCCTAGATCATTTCAAGCATGCATGTGAACAAGTGTTTCAACAAGAATCAAGTCAAGTTCTAGAGTAACTAACAAACATGAGTGAGTCACACACATTAAAAGGCTCGATTCTCACCAGGGACAATGACTATCACAGATGATGCAGTATTTAGTGCTCATATCCAACTTATTATACCAAGAGCAACAAGAAATCAATCAAATCATGTCAAAGCACCTGTTGTCCTAGAATAGTCAAAATCACCCACAACTTGTACAAACCAAGAACTCATGGAAAAATATGCTAAAATAAAATTTTTGTTTTACTTTTTTTTTAAACAAGGAAAACTGAAAAACAAACCAAAAAATAAAAACTACTAAGCTACTAAAAGACACTTCTCACAATTAAATCATACATTGTCCTCAATGAAAACAACAAGCATAAAATAAGAGTAAGGAGGATAAACTCCCTGGTCAAACTTCAGTGTAGGTGGGATGTTCCAACGAGAGTTCTCTTATGGTCACTACAAAAAAAACAGTACTTTGCGGCGGAATTTTGCCGCCGGTAGCCAGCTCGAAGCAAACGCGTTGCGGCGGATTATCCGCCGGAAGTTTGCGGCGGATTTAGAGGCGCCGCAAAATCCACCGCAAATTTGCGGCGGATAATCCGCCGGAAAGGGGTCAAATTTTTCCCGCAAAATATCCGCCGGAAAACTCCCAATATCCGCCGCAAAGTATCCGCCGCAAACGACACAAATCCGACGCAAAGTATCCGCCGCAAACGACACAAATCCGCCGCAAAGTACCATTTTTTTTTAAAAAAAAATTATTATTATTTTTAGAAAATAAATTTTATTTTTTTAAAAAAATCGTTTTAATTAAAAATATATATTATTTTATTAATTTTTTTAATTATTGATAAAAAAATAAAATCCAATAACTAATTAATTTTTAATTTAATAAAATAAAAATTGGGAAAAGCTGTAAAATATTATCACCAAAAAAATATCCATACAATTAATAAAATATCCATACAAAAAAATAAAATAATCTAAAGCTACTGGGGTGTCTGCTGGTCAATGTCATCAACATTATTATAATATGTATCATCTTGAAGTAAAGCACTGAGCGATGACATTTGGACATTAAGATCAATGTCCAGCGGGGGTGACCGCTGCTGGGGGTACTGCTGGTTTGGCTGGATCAGGGGTGACTGATGTTGGGGCTGCTGGTATGGCTGGCGGGGTGACTGATGTTGCTGCTGGTATGGCTGGAATGGCGGCGCATACTGCGGTGTATACTGCGGGGGATATTGGGATGCATACGGCGGGGGATACTGGGGTGCATACTGCTGCTGGTAGAAATGCTGCTGTGGCGGCGGCGGGTAGGATGCTGATGAGGATGGCCTCGAGTGCTGAGACACCATCTGATCCTGTAATAACTTAAAGCGCTCCTCCATGCGCTCCTCAGCTACCCTAGCCTGCTCCCGAATCGCCTGAATTTCCCGATCACTTTGATCCCGAATCGCCTGAATTTCCCGATCGCTTTGCTGCTGCCGCTCGACAATCTGACGCTGAGCCTCGCTCAGTTGCTGCGTCAATTGCCTAACCTCATTCAACTCACCAGCATTGGGAACATAATTGCGACCAGTCGAGGATCCAGAATGTGAATCTGATAGTCTCGGAATAATGCTTGTTCGAAAAGCAGCCGGTCCAATACCACCTGATCCTACCAGACGATTAGTCTTTTGGGGACCAACTGCTCTCTCCCAAACATCACGAGCTACTCTAGCCTCCTCCACTGGATCGACAGCTGCCCCACTGCTCTGTTGTGACTGATGGTACTCAGCCATCCCACCCTCGAAGCTCTCCTGAAAAAAATAACCCAACAAATAAATAACTAATTATTAATATAAATAATAAACATTAATTAATATATATAATTGTAAAAGTAGTTTTACCTGAATACGCCTCGCCCGATCTGTAACGTACTCACCAGTCTCCTCCACCATATGCATGTGGCAATGCAACTCAGGCAAAGTGATTGGCCTTTGTTCCCTCTCCACCTATATATATATATATATATATATATATATATATATATATATGTACATAAATATATATATTATTAATTAAATACACATATTGAAAATGACTAGTTAATTATTATAAATAATTAATTAATTAATCAAGTAATAAATTAAGTAATAAATTTACCAAACGCATGTAATGCGTTGCAGTATTAACACTCCCCCCCGTGTGTGTGCAGCCACCTTTTTCAGAAGCACGGTTCTTCTTGGCTTTCTCACAATAATTCTTAAATCCTTCATCTTTCTGCCAATACTCATTAAACTCAGCCCAAGTTGAGTCTCCCATATAAGATGGCTTCGTACCCATATTGCGCGCCCTCCGCATCAATTCAGAATAGCGATGAGAACATCTCTTATGGAACACTCTCTCAACTGCGGCTTGCTCCCCTGGATACCATGTACATTTTTCCTATTTAAGAAATTTACAATAATGTTGTTAATTATAAGGCAATAATTAATTAATTAATCAAGTCAATATAAAAGATAATACACCAAATTTATTATTTCGTAGAATCGAATAACTTACCAAAAATGATCTTAACATCTTCTTATTTGCATCCTTATCTTTTCTAACTTCCGTCCAGTTCTTCCAGCTCTTGGTAAAATTCTCCTTGATTGTTTTTGTGATGGCGGTAGCTGAAGCCTTCGAAGGAATAAAACTGCATTAAAAAAAAGATGAATTTTGTTACACCAAATATAAGTTATATATAAATGGCAACAAAAATAAATTAATAAATAATAATATAGATATATATATATAGACTTACGAATCGCCAACAATCTGCAATATGATACGCCCATCAGGTGTAACCCTAATCACATCAGTCCCATCAATGAATGTGCGTACCCCATCCGCATCAACATGTGTCGGGGATAAGCCCTCAGTACCAACAGGAATCGATGGGCCCCCTGCAGTACTAGTACTAGCACCATCCTCAGACACAGGTGGTGGCAAATATCCGCCAGTAGTAACAACAACACGCGTAGGCTGAACACGGCGCCCTAGGCGAGTAGATGTCTTCCGCCTGCTAGTGCTGGCGGCATCGGGAGGTGGAGGAGGAACATATGCGCCGTCATGATCGGATCCCGAGTCATCATGAGATGCCATATCTCTGTATAGATCTAAACATATACATTTAAACAAAACAAACATACTAAACAAGGTTAACATAAACATATACAAAACTCATGCATTAAAATAAATAATTTGAATCCCATTCATTCTCAAACAAATAACATCCTTCATTAAAAATAACATCTTCATTAAAAATAGAATTGTTGAAACATAAATTACATTCATTCTAATTTGAATCCCATTCATTCTCAAAATCATCATCATCGGAGGAGTGAATTCTTGATACACCAATGTGGTCTGTTGCATCTTCACCATCAGCATCTTCGTCATCAACAACTTCATAGCCGGTGTTTGGCTCATCACATAAACGAACAATGGGTTCAACTTGAATCACTTCATTTACATTAGACATCTCTTCCATTTGATATGGCATATCTTCCACCGTGTCATCATTTGTCTGATCAATGCGACCTCTTGGTTTTGTTTTAATTGCGACACACCAACCACGCCTATCAGTCCGCATTGATGGATAAGGGAATAATAGACTTGTCTCACATTTTGTGCAATGACGAACGGATCATACGGTCGATATCTACCATTCATTTTAATGTCCACTGTATTTGACTTTGGATTCACCTTTGTTCCTCGAGCAGACGGATCAAACCAATTACAATAAAAAACCACTACCTTTGGACTAAAATCTAGATGGGGGTACTGAAGTTCATATATGTGTTGAACCACACCATAAAAATCATCTTCACCTCCTCCAGTGACCCCCTTCATGCACACTCCACTATTGACTGTCTCTCTGCCCTGTGTCCATTCATTGGTGTGAAATTTGTATCCATTGACAAAGTATGTGTGCCATTCTTTAACACGTCTTCGAGGACCGTCTGATATGTTCCTCAAGTGTTGGTTGGTAGGATTTGGCGGAAGGGAATACACATATTGACTAAACCACATTGGAAAATGCGCATGAATATGAGCAGAAGATTGGTCTTCACGTACTGCCTCTGATGACAAGAACTCCCTAAAAAGAAATAATTTAATTGTTACAATTGTCTACTATATTAACTAATTAAGATCGATTGTTAATGTTTAGGAACATACTCAATAAATGGTTGCACCTCAGTACAGTTTATCAACACATGAACATGTGCTGAACTTAACTCTTCATCTGTTAGCCAGTGAGTTGACTCCTTCCCAGATGGACGACCGGGTAGACAAAAGACAGACAAAGCCAAAGGATGTCGCCATTCAGTATCCACTTCATTTCGACTTCTTCCAGGAGCAAACTGATTCTTGAAATAATGAGAAGAAAAATGTGTTGTTTCACGGTGTAGGTAAGAAGAACATATCGATCCTTCAACTCTAGCTTTGTTTTTCACCGATCTTTTTGAATCACCCATGAACCTAGAGAATATGATATTAATATAATAGTCATATATTTTAATTTAAACTTGTTTCTTATATTATAATTAAAAATTAGCTGACCTTTCAAACGGATACATCCATCTGTATTGGACAGGTCCGCCAAGTTTAGCTTCATATGCGAGATGCACCGGTAGATGCTCCATAGAATCAAAGAAACCAGGTGGAAATACTCTCTCCAACTTGCATAAGATAAGTGGGATGTCTTGTTCCATTTTTGAAAGATCATCAGCTTTTAGCGTTGCAGAACACAAATTCTTAAAGTATTGACTTATTTCAATGAGCGGATTCAAAACGTGTGTTGGCAACGAACTAAAAGCGATAGGAAGTAAGAACTCCATGAATACGTGACAATCATGACTCTTCATCCCATGCAACCTCCCATTATCCACATCCGCACATCTAGATAAATTGGAAGAATAACCGTCTGGCATTTTCAACTCTTTTATCCACTGATAAACTGCTTTCGCTTGTTCGGTAGATAAAATATAATTGGCTTTGGGTTTCAAAATCCTAGTACCTTTCTCAACCAACAACAAATCCTTTCGTCTACAGAAATGATCTATATCCTTCGTAGCTTTCTCATTGTCTTTCGTTTTGCCTTTCACGTTCATGACAGTGTTAAATATGTTGTCAAAAAAATTCTTCTCTATATGCATGACATCGAGATTGTGTCTCAATAGATTATCTTTCCAATAGGGAAGTTCCCAAAAAATACTTTTTTTTGTCCAATTGTGCCATTGTCCATAGCCATCTGGACGAGAAACAACACCGGCTATGACTTCCACAGGAGGGATATCCCTAACACTATTCCAAACTTCCTCTGGTGTCAACTGACGAGGAGGTCCTGCTGTTTCAACATTTTCCTTGATGAACGCATATTTCTGCTTTCTAAATGGGTGATCCATAGGTAAGAACCTACGGTGCGAGTCAAACCATGAAACTTTTCCTCCGTATTTAAGACTAAAAGCCTTTGTGTCAACCATGCAAATCGGACACGCCATCTTACCATGTGTCCCCCATCCAGACAACATTCCATAGGCAGGGAAGTCATTAATGGTCCACATCAAAGCCGCCCTCATCACAAAATTTTGTTTGCGTGCCACATCATAAGTTAAAACACCATTCCACAACCTTTTTAGGTCATCAATCAAAGGTTGCAAATAGATGTCAATACCAGCTGTTGGATTACTTGGCCCTGGAATAATAGAATTTAAAAACATGTATGGTTTGGACATACACATTTCTGGAGGAAGGTTGTATGGGGTAACAATAACTGGCCAACATGAATACGGTGTTGCCAAGGCTTGAATATATGGTGTGAAACCATCTGAGCACAAACCAAGCCGAACATTGCGTGGATCACTGGCAAAATCTGGATGAACACGATCAAAATGCTTCCAAGCTTCACCATCAGATGGGTGACGTAATTCACCAGAATTATTTCTATTTTGATGGTGCCATGTCATTTTACCCGCGGTCTCCATTGAGGTAAACATCCTCTGTAGCCTTGGAATAAGAGGCAGATAGAACATTGATTTTCGTGGAACCGGTTTGCCTCTGCTCATCCCTGATCTACTGACACGATAGCGTGGTTGTCCACACAACTTGCATTCCGACAACTCTCCATCATTTATGCCAAACTCATTGTTATAATAGAGCATGCAACCAGACACACAACAATCAATCCTTTTAGATTTTAAGCCAAGCTTCGATACCACTCTTTTAGCTTCATAATAACTTTGCGGTAAACACCCTCTAATGGGGGTTGCATCCAACATCATTTTGGTCATATATTCCATGCACAACTCAGCAACATTAAATTGAGACTTAAGACCCAACAACCGAACACACATTGATAATTTTGAGTCTGTAGATCCTTCAAATATGGGTTTATTTGTCTCACTCAAATACATGTAAAACCTTTGAGCTTCCTCATTTGGAACTTCGTCAGCATCTGGTTCTTCAAAATCCAAATTTACTCCAACAGCGTCAGATATCGATCATTCCCTGATAAACATCTAACGACGGGTTTATTCCCCATCCTTCAGATGTCGTAGTCGCTGGATAACAACTACTTGATGTGTGATCTACTCCTTCAACCGGAACATTAACGGCAGGAACTGCAGGTACCCCTGGCGCTCCTTCCCCGTGATGACTCCATGTCCAATAATTTGGCCTAAACCCATTTTTGTACAAATGAAGTCTAACTTCATGTTCATTTTTTATAGCTCCAAATGAACATTTCAAGCACGGACATCGAATACCGCCTTGTCGCCCAAATTCTTCATGATCAATGTACTTAGCACAAAAAATATACTCTTCTACTCCTTCTACAAAACGTCGTTTTACACCAGTTCTTCCAGGATACAATCGATCATACATCCAACTACGATCCATTTTCAAGAACTATACGTATACTACACTACAATATAAATAAAATAAACTATCAATTACTTCATATTTTGATATATATATATATATATATATATATATATATATATATATATATATTTATATATTACTCATTTTATTTTGATATTTCAATAAACTACCAATTAATTACAAGCAACAGAATTAATTTTTTAATAATGTTATATACTAATAATTTAAACATTATAAATAATAATTCCAAATTTAATTTTAAATTTCAATTTTTATAAGACAATATATGTTAATAAAATTTATAAGTGAACTTAATAAATAAGTTTTTTCAATATAAATTAATTTGTATTATTATTGCAAACAAAATTTGTAACAAAATTTTACTAAAAATAGTGAAGTAAGTAATATTTTATTAATTACTTTAACAACTAACCGTAGTGAAGAGAAGGCTCTGGCTTGAAGCTTATCATGAACTCAAGCAGAGAGGAAAAAGGAGGAACCCAAAAAATACCTAAACAAAAAACAACACAATTAGTAACAAACTCATATTATTATAAAATAATTTAAAAACGAATATTAAAAAAAAATTAAAAACTAAATCTATTAACTCATATAAAAAACATACCTTGAAGAAATTTCCCAATAAGAGCAGAAGACAATTCGTAGGGAGGAAGCGCTACACTTCAAAAAGAGATTTAGTAGAGAAGGAGAGAGTAAAAGAGAAATTTTAAGAAGAGAATGGAAAGATTGTTAGAAGTGTGAAGAATGAGAAGTGGGGAATGGATATATATAGGAAAAGGCAGCCAACGGTCAAAAGGTAATATCCGCCGCAATAGGAGATTTGCGGCGGATTCTGGGTCTTTGCGGCGGATTTTGAAATTTAATAACCGCGGGGTTATTCTTTACGGAGCTTTGCGGCGGATTGTGGGCGTTTGCGGCGGATTTTGAAATTTAATACCCGCGGGTTTTTTTTTACGGAGCTTTGCGGCGGATTCTGGGTCTTTGCGGCGGATATTCAAATTAAAATACCGCGCCTTTTTTTTAAAAACACCAAACAATCCGCCGCAAAAGCCACACATCCGCCGCAAATTTCCGCCGCTAATACTCAACATCCGCCGCAAACGACACACATCCGCCGCAAAGTACCATTTTTTTTAAAAAAAAAAGTATTTATTTTTTTAAAAAAATTATTATTATTTTTAAAAAATAAATTTTATTTTTTTAAAAAATTCGTTTTAATTAAAAATATATATTATTTTATTAATTTTTTTAATTATTGATAAAAAAATAAAATCCAATAACTAATTAATTTTTAATTTAAAAAAATAAAAATTGGGAAAAGCAGTAAAATATTATCACCAAAAAAATATCCATACAATTAATAAAATATCCATACAAAAAAATAAAATAATCTAAAACAATAAAAATTTGGAAAAGCAGTAAAATATATATTTAATGTCTGCTACCCCTAAACAGAGACCTACGCTATTATCTTGATATGACACTCTCTTGAGCATTGTCGGCAGCAGCTCCATTACAGTGGCGTATGTCTCCATTTCTTTGTCGTGAACACCCCTTCATCTTTTTCGTTAAAAGTAACCCATTTATCAGCAAAAAGCTCCTCCTCATTATTTCCACCACAAGTGACATATACGTTAATCAAATGCTCGGTATCATCCTTCAACTTAACAGCCCGTCCTTGCAGTTCCTCAAACTTTCTATTTAGAGATTCAACCATATTTTCAAAATAGAAAGTTTCACAAGAAACCATCTTTTGAAAAGATGATTGAATCTCTAAATAGAAAGTTTGAGGAACTGCAAGGACGGGTTGTTAAGTTGGAGGATGATACCGAGCGTTTGATGAGCGTATATGTCTCTTGTGGTGAAAATAATGAGGAGGAGCTTTTTGCTGATAAAGGGGTTACTTTTAACGAAAAAGATGAAGGATGACAATGTGGAAATTTTTTTACAAAAAAATGGAGACATACGCCACTCTATTGGAGCTGCTGCCGACAATGCTCAAGAGAGTGCCGTATTAAGAGAGTGCCGTATCAAGAGAATGAGAGTATTGGTAGAGGTGTGAAAAAGAAGAAGGGGAGAAGGGGTTTATATAGGAGAAACGAAGTCAAACGGTCAAAAGGCAAGATCCACCGGAAACGGCAGTTACCGGCGGATTTAAGGGATTTGCGGCGGACGTAGGTGCATTTGCGGCGGTTAATTAAAATCTCGAAAAAGAAAAAAAAATTGTGATCCTAAATCCGCCGCAAAAACCGTTAAATCTGTCGCAAAAGCCAAGACGAATTTTAATCCGCCGCAACGGTCAATTATTCCGCCGGTAACTTTGAGGCGGATAAAATCCGCCGGAAATGCGAAGATTCCGCCGGTAACTTTGCGGCGGATCCATATCCGCCGGAAACTCCTGGCCGGAAAAATCAATAATTCTTGTAGTTGGTTGCATCTTCAGTTGCAGAACTCTCATGGAATAACTTGAGGCGCTTTCCATCGACTTTGAAAACTTTGTTTGTCGCCTCACCTTTTATTTCCACTACACCATGAGGAAAAATGTTAGTAATAACAAAAGGACCAATCCACTTGGATTGATGTTTCCCATCCATAATTTTCAGGCGGGATCTAAACCATAAAACTATATGCCCAATGGAGAACTCCTTTCCGGAAATAAACTTATCATGCTCAGCTTTCCACACTTTCTTGGCAGAAATGCCCGCCAAGGCTAAACCAATATCACTCCTATGTTTCCTTAGGATTGGCGGCTTCTCTTCCTGTTCAAATTTAAACCCTACTATATTAGTTTCATGAAGCTTCCCACTCCCCTCTGAATATACATAATTAAAAATTTTAGGGGGTGGGTCAAGCTCTAAAACAAGGGGATGCTCAATGGCAGCAGCTACATCCAAATCACCAGCTATAGGAGGTGTGTCAACCTACAAAGTATCAACCAAACCATCAAGCAATTCAAATTTACAAAGGGGATTCTCTTCCATGGGGTGTTTCTTAGCATTAAAGATGCTAAATTTTTCAGTGGTATCACCAAATTCCATGGAAAGAGTCCCTACATGTACATCAATTTTAGTTTTTGCAGTCCTCAAGAAAGGCCTGCCTAAAATGATAGGCGACCTGCTGGACTTAGTTTCTTCCTCCATGTCTAGAATGTAAAAATCTGCAAGAAAAATCAAATCATTAACTTTAACAAGAACATCCTCAATCAATCCAGCAGGTCGAGAATTACTTCTATTTGCTAGTTGGATGGTTACACCTGTTTCCGGCAATGGTCCAAGAGCAAGAGAGTTAAAAATAGATGTGGGCATTACATTGATTGAAGCTCCTAGTTCTAGCATGGCATTGTCAAATTGACTATTTCCTATGGTACATGGGATGGAGAAAGTTCCCGGATCATTGCACTTTTGAGGCATGGGCAACATGAGGGCTGAAACATTATACCCCACGTTGCCTTTTTCAATTCCTTTCAGTCTTCTCCTTCCCTTGTATGTGCACAACTCTTTCAGAAATCTGGCATATTTTGGAATCTGCTTAATTGCCTCAAGAAGGGGAATGTTGACTTCCACCTTCCTAAAAGTATCTAAGATCTCACTGTCCCTATCTGTCTCATCTTGTTTTTTAGTCTTTGTTGCTCTTTGAGGGAAAGGGGGTGGTGGTATGTATTCCTCATCATCAATAGGTCCAGGTGCTTTTCTATTTTTCAAAGTAGTAGTTTCAGGCACCTTTGGAGTGTCAACAGCCTTCCCAGATCTTAATATGATAGAACTAACATCGGGGTTTGGTGCATTCGGATTAACCACTACTTGAGCAGGCAGTTGGTCTACCCCCCCGGCCTTGCATCTGATTAATTGTGGTAGCCATCTGTCCCATTTGTGTCCGCAAATTCTGAATTGAGGCATCTGTTCTCTATTGGAACTAGAGATTCTGGGCACTCATCTGCTTAATTAGATCCTCTAATGAAGGTTCAGGACTGGCAGCAGCTTGTTGTGCAGCTGGATTTCCCCATCTCTGGTTTGGATGGTTCCTCGAGTTTGGGTGGTACCTACTAGATGACAAATCAATATTGGCTTGAGGGTTAAATATGTTGGCTGCATATGCTTGAGGGGTATCAGCATTAGGATCATCTTGCAGCGTAGGACAAGAATCTGTGGGGGTGCTCTATAGAGGTGCAAATACCACAAACCCTTGTTGTTTGACCTGTTGCCAAATTTTTTACCAAAACTGTGATTTCATCCAACCTATTCTCTAAGCTCTTATGATTAATAGCTTGTATCTCACTTACTCCCCTTGTTACACTACAAGAATAATCAGTTTTACCGGCCAGGACTTTTCGACGGAATTTTATCCACCGCAAATTTTTCGGCGGATTGTAGGACTTACCGGCGGATTGTATATTCCGCAAACTTTATCGGTGGAATTAGGGACTTTCTGGCGGATTTATCCGCCGCAAACATTTCCTGCGGATTTCGAGGTATTTCCGGCGGATCTGGTTTACGAAATTTTTTTTTTTGAAAAAAAAACAAAATCCGCCGGAAATGATTGCGGCAGATAAATCCTCCGGAAAGTCCCTATTTCTACCGGTAAGTTTGCGGCGGATAAAAATCTGTCGGAAAAGCTTGGAAGCGCCAATGTTGAATTTCAAAAATCCGCCGGAAACACCCTAAATCCACCGGAAATTACATTTCCGGCGGATTCGCCTTTTGACCGTTGATTTTCGTTTCCTCTATATAAATCTCTTCTCCACTTCTTCTTCTTCACACCTCTATCGATACTCTCATTCTCTTCAAAGAAACAGAGACATACGCCACTCTCTTGAGCATTGTCGGCAGAGGCTCCAAGAGAGTGGCGTATGTCTCCATTTCTTTGTAAAGAAACTTCCACCTTGTCATTAACATCTCCTTCATCTTTTTCGTTAAAAGTAACATTGTCATGAACCTCCCCTACGAATTCCTCTCTTGTTAAGTTAGGGGATGATGCCGAGCGTTTGATGAGTGTAGACATTTACACACATCAAACGCTCTGTATCATCCTCCAACTTAACAACGCGTCCTTGAAGTTCCTCAAACTTTCTATTTAGAGCAAGGTAATCAAAATTGGACCGGACATTGAACCGGAAGAGGTAGCGGTTCAGGGGTTCTTGGGTTCAACCAGTTGAATCGGGGGTTCAACCGGAATTAATTAAATATATTATTTAATATTTTTATTAAATATATAAAGGATAAAAAATAATAAAAAACCATAATACTCATAATAATACAACAAAATATCCGGTATAAATAAATTTTATATTAATGAATAATGAATAGTGATTAGCGTCGACACTAATTAACGGTCAAGATCTTGCCGACACTAAATTAACGATTAAGAAATTGCCGACACTAAATAGTGAATAGTGCAGTGTGATTATTGAATAGTCAATGATGATTAGTGTCGATACTAATTAACGGTCAAGATCTTGCCGACACTACCTAAATAGTGGATAGTGAATAATGCAGCATGATTATTGAATAGTGAATAGTGATTAGCGTGATTATTGAATAATGAATAGTGAATAGCAATTTTAAATAAAATAATCAATTAAAGTTTTTAATAAAATAATATTAATTTTTTAAATAAAACGATTTTAAAAAAAAAATAATATTTATTTTTTAAAAATAATTAAATTTTTTTAAAAAAAATGGTTTTTTCCGGCAGATTTGTGGACATTCCGGCGGATAAACCATACGAATTTTTTCTGGGGTTTTCCGGCGGATTATCCGCCGGAAACTTCCGGCGGATTTGTGGACTTTCCGGCGGATACTACGCCGGCAATTTCCGGCAGAAACCGTTTTCCACGAGCTGTCTACCGACGCCAAAAATCCGCCGGAAAGTCCAAAATTTGCGTCGGAAAGTCCACATTTTCGGCGGACTTTTGGCTTTTCCGGCGGATTTTGTCCGCCGAAAAGTCCAATTTTTCTTGCAGTGTTAGAAGTGCAGAGTTGCTTCTGGTTGTGAGTTGTTGGGAGTTAGTGGACATATTTTCTATTAAAGCTCTTGCATCTACTTGTGTCTTGTCTACAAGTGCACCTCCACTAGCAGCATCCATGATATTACGGTCCATGGGTAGTAACCCTTCATATAGGTACTGTATGAGCAGTTGTTCAGAGATCTGGTGGTGAGGGAAGCTTGCACACAGTTTCTTGAATCTCTCCCAATATTCATGTAGAGACTCAGTGGAGTTTTTCCTGATACCACATATCTCTTTTCAGATTGAAGCAGCTCTGGATGCAGGAAAGAACTTCTCTAGGAACAGATTTTTCAAGTCATTCCAATTTTCAACAGAACCGGGTTGGAGGTAATACAACCAATCCTTGGCTGCATCTTGTAGTGAGAAGGGAAAGGCCCTTAGTTTAATGTGCTCATCTGGAATTCCTTGGGGCTTCATGGTTGAGCACACTATGTGGAACTCCTTGAGATGTTTGTGTAGATCATCACCTGCAAGACCATTAAACTTTGGCAACAAGTGTATTAAACCAGATTTCAATTCAAAAGGAACATCAACATTAGGATAATTAATACATAGAGCATTGTAAGTAACATCAAGTTCAGCAAGTTCCCTAAGGGTTCTACTAGCCATGTTGACAAAATCAAGATCAGAATCAAGTTCAAAAAGATTATGGTTAAAGATGCTATCAATATCACTACTACTGTCCTCTATATGCTCCCGAAGTCTACGATGTAATGTTCTCTCAATTTTAGGGTCTAAGGGATGCAAATTAACAGTATCAGACCTGATCATGCACCATATGCAGCAAGAAGTGAGAAAATGCAATAATTCTAGAAATACCAACTATGTCCTAATGCTAAAACGAATGCAAAAAATAGAAAATGAAGCAAATGTAATCAAAAATATTTAAAAACAGTACTAAAAATCTAAATAAATCAAAAGAAACATTTGCAAATTTTTTTGAAGATAAGAAAATTTAAAACAATTACTTAAAAATAGAAAACGAACGAATTTGAGATTTTTACGCTACAACTTCCATTTATGGGAGTCCCATTCCTTGATTTATTTATGATTTTCTAACCAAATTTCGGAGCAATCGGATGAGATCTCCTGGAAACCGTTTTTCACCTAATCAGACACAAAACTGAACGGGGCTGAAACAAACAGAACCTGCACGACAACAAAACTCAAAAACAATTGTTAGTGGTTAGTGAATCCTTAAGTTGGCAATCCCTAATTAGAGATCCCTGGCAACGACGCCAACTGCTGAGGACCTCTAAAGGTAAGAGACCTCGGTCGTCTCACGAGGACCTCTAACTGCTGAAATTACCAAAATGAATAACGAAATTAACAATATAAAAAGGGGTTTTTTGGAGAACGGTTTTTATTTGAGGTGTTTAACAATCTTAAAGTGACAATCGATTCACCGGTTTCCGGGTGTGCGTCTCAGATTTATCATTGGTTCTAGTTATTCGTGCAAGACTCGTTCAAGGTTTCAGTTCTTGATTGATAATAAATTAATCAAGCAAGCGTCAAAACGACGTGTTCAATCAATCGTGATGGTGAACAAGCGCAACTAAACACAATCAATATCATAACTGAATTCAATCAATCCTCTATCAATTCCTACTCGAATGAAATAAAACAAGCGATTAAATAACCCGAATAGTTAAGAGTTGCGAAAAACAGATTCACATATAAACAAGCTTCATATATAAACGATTCGCGTATTGCAAGTAAGCCGAATCTGGGTAATTAAGCATCACACAAAGACGAAAATTTGCAAGTGTAGTAAACCCGGCCACATTAGTAGAAATTGAAGGACTATAGGGAAATTAAAAGCCCTAAATTTAGACCCAGAAAGAGAAGATAAGACTAACAATATGTTAATTCAATCTTCAAAAGAAGGTTCTGATACAGATTCAAAATCTTCTGATCAATCGTCCGATAACTTAAACTAAATACAGGATGATGATTTAACTAAATATCAAAGAATGCCCTTTCAGTGTAACACCCCAATATTTCTAGGACAAAGAAATACAAAGGAATAACTAAACATACATCTTGGTTTACATTAGAGTATAAAAATTCCTGCTTAGATAAACATCTTTGCAAGAAACAGCGGAAACTCTTACACATTAATAATGAAATTCGAGTCACAAGACCGAATACAGAGACAACATCAGAGTCAAAAACAGGATGAAAGACTAGATCTCCAACTTCTCCTCAGGCATGACAACTGAGCATGCCGCCTGCTATCCTTATTTCCTGTGCTCTGTAAAAACAACAACATATGATAAAGTGAGATAACATATCTCAGTGAGTTCTACCGTAAACCCTCACCATCACTTGGTTCAATTATAAAACTGTTGCAACATAGTTAAATTTATAAACTATTTGCACATATACATTCTTAGCATAACACACTACGCCAGAAGTTGGGAAAAAAGGCGCCCTATTGGGCAGCGCTCTTTAACAAAGCGCTGTTTTTGGTTAAAACGCATTAGAAATGGGCAGCACTTTTAAAGGAAGCGCTGCTTTTGGTTAAAATGCACTGGGCAATGGGAAGCGCTTTTTAGGAAGCGCTGCCTATTGTGGAACGCGCTGGGGGCGATGGGAAGCGCTTTTTAGGAAGCGCTGCCTAGGTGGAACGCGCCGGGGGCGATGTGCAGCGCTTTTTAGGAAGCGCTGCCTATGCCCAAAACACGGAAATGAACCCATCGCTTTAGTCAATAAAATTCCTCTCACTCACTCTCAAAATGAAGAGTTGCGAGCCAGAAACCCTTTACTTCTTCTTTTCTTCACTTCACTTCATCTTCTTCTTTTCTTGCGTTTTTTCTTTCACTGCTTCTGCTAGGATTTTTTTTTATTTCTTGATAAATCTTACAGATTCAACGTATATGAAGCCTCCAATGGTGATTAGAAGTACAGATACAAAGGTAATTACTTTGTGATTTTGCAACTGTTTTACAATTCCTCTTTGTAAAAACTCCAATTTCTCTCTGGGTTTGTTTCACATGTGACTGTTGCGTAAGAATGAGATGGTGAATGATTTCAGGATATTGAGACAACACACTCACAGGTTGTATTCCTCCCTTTCTTTCTATTAGATCTATTTTTCTTCTCTTTCTCTCTAATGAACAGACCCTAACTTGTTTGTTTTTCTTTTGCAAGGTAACCACACTTAGAAAATTAGAAGAAGAAAGAACTTGAAAGAGGAACAATAGACTTGAAGAAGGAAATTGTTATCTGAAAAGTGTAAACAAAATTAGGTGAACAATAAACAATAAAGAAAAATAGAATAAATTTGAAAGAGGAACAATACACAAAAACAGAAAAAAGGAAAATAAACAAAATAAAAAAAAATGAAAAAAAAATACAATGGGCAGCGCTTTTGGCTGTAAGTGCTGCCTATAGGTGAACGCGCTGGGGCGATGGGCAGCGCTTTTTAGGAAGCGCTTCCTATAGGAGAATGCGTGGGGCGATGGGCAGCGCTTTTTAGGAAGCGCTGCCCATTGTGGGATTGGAATCAGCAGCGCCAAGTTTAGCAGCGCTCAAAAGCGCTACCCATGGCTAAAAAAAATGCTGCCCATCCCCAAATCTGTTGTAGTGACATCGTCTGTGAAACAGCTACAATCACGATAACATCGTCTGTGAAACAACCACAATCACGATAACATCGTCTGTGAAATAACCACAATCACGATAACATCGTCTGTGAAACAACCACAATCAAGATATTTAGTGTGCTATTAATTTCTTTTAAGCCTTGTAAGTTACTTTACCATTACAAGCTTACCAATCGAAACACCGATTGTGAAATAGCCACAATCTCGGCGAATCGTGTATTGAACTTAGCATAACATCGTCTGTGAAACAGCCACAATCACGATAACCCCCCGTTAGTAACTATTCCATAACGTTTCTAGGGCCTAGGGTAGGGGCTGATGACTTCCTCGTCTAATATGCTATTCGTCGGGTCGTCACCCAACTTGATATAATTTATATATCTCACCCGCATTGGGCCGACTTATATATATGATATGATATATATCTATCGTTGTTCTATAACCCGTTTTGATGAATACGATACTAGACATCCAGCGTTATAATACGATACCAAGTTGGACATGTAATCCATTTTATTATTCAAAACATGTACTCACACGCGGTCTACTTTTCGGGTTTTCGAATATTTATACTTTCAAAACCCTTTCTCAAAAATCAAGTTGAACACCTTCAAAACAATGATTTTATCAAAGTAATATCATCACAATTTGTTGGGAAGAAGATTAGAAGAGGTTTGGAATCGAAAGGAGCGACGAAACGAGAAATTTGCACCCCGAGACAGAACCACACGCACGGTCCGTGCCCTAGGGGCGCACGACCCGTGCATGATGCACCATTTTATTTAGCCATCCTGCAAAGCTGGCGCACGGTTCGTACGACAGGGGCGCACGATCCGTGTGCCCAGTTCTGTCTTTCGTTTTCATTCCGTTTCTCTCGTTTCGCTTCTCCGTTGGCATCCAATTCCAATTCCAATCAAAATCCAACCGCAAACAGATAATATATATTGCATTCCAGTCCATAATTCCAGTCCAAAATCAATATAACATATATATATATATATATATATATATATATATATATTTGTAAAAACCGTAATACGCGAGTATTTTGAAAAACGGTTTTCGACTCGATAAATCTTTCGAAATCCAATTTTGAACACAAAACCAGAAATGCCAATAGCTCAAAAACAGTAACAAAACCCTAATCGTGAGTAAAACTCACCGATAGTGATGAAAATCACTGAATTTGCCGAGACTTCGAAACACATCAACACGTAACCGCTCGAACGATCCCCGAATTTGATTCCCACGCTCCAACGAACTCAACACCACTTCAAAACTAGCCCTACCACAAAACCGGCTACTGGAGCGTACCCAAATGCATCGCAATCAACAATGAAATCCCCTTCTTATTTTGATCTAACCTCAACTTCGAGAACGCGGGCACTATCTTCAAATTTTGTTTGGCAGCATCTGTGAGATGTTTTACATCAGGCAGAACTAATTCAATTCTTAACCAAAATCATTCAAACCAGTGCCTAATATGTAGATAATTTTGTCTACTTTCATATGGTTCAAGCCCCACACTGATATGATGCGTATTCAGGGAGTTATGGCTAAAACACTGTGACTGATTCAAAACTGACCCTGATTCAAAACTGACCCTGATTCAAAAGTAAAACTTGTAAGTCAATTTTATCCCACAATACTCAGTCAAATTAAGTGGTTCTTGTTCCTAAACTAAAGGATTTTGTGTCTAGTTTCTATAGAAGCAAAAATCACATTCAACTGATAACTATGGAGGGAGTTACGGAGGATTTAATATACGTGGTCAATGCGGCTACACTAAAACTCTATTCTTGCTCTAAGTATAACATGCAAGCCATAGGAACTCCAAAACATCATTTTTGGTATTGAGAGGTTGAAGGTTCGTCAATGGTGGAAATGAGTTAGGAGAAGAATGAACTATTGAAACTGATATCATTGGAAAGAGGGTGGAAAAAGGAAAAGAATGGTGGTCTTATTTCTTACATGCATTGAAGAAGTTCTTCCCTCTTCTCTTCCTTTTCTCTCTCACGTCTCCCTTCTCTCTCTCTCCCTAGCTTACTTCAGTTTTTTCTCAATTCTGGGCATTCAGCATTGCTGATTGTGAGGAGAAGGTCAGCTCGTTAGGTGTTTTAAATCAGGGTAAAATTACCATTTTGCCATTATTCCCAAACCATCACTTAACACACAATTAACTCATAACCCTTATTAAAATCCTTGATTATGATCTTAGGGAAATTGAAAGGCATTATTGGTGAAGATTAATTTTGGGGTTAATGATTTGAAGATTGTGGAAATGACTAAAATGCCCTTAGTTCCTTAATATCCATTTAGGTCCATTTCAATCCCTCAAATACCCAACAATCCATGTGACTTAGCAATTTAGATAACATCTCCATAATTCTAGCACGATTAGGATCCAATCCGTTATTTCATCAAAGAAACTTCCTCATTATAGACGAAATGACGGTTTTACCCTTGTGCCCTAATTCCCACAATGATTCGCACAATTCGGATATTGTTTTCGCGAGGTTTTCATATAATTGAGCAATTCAATATTGTTTTCGCGAGATTTTCATATCCATGACTCAATTTATCATTTGATCGAATAATAAATTGCCAGTTGATTTCGTAAACCGAAATTTACGAAACAGGGATGTTACATTCAGAATATCAAAGAATTATGAATGAAATTTTTAATCCTTACTCAAAATTTGTCATTGTCTATATCGATTATGTATTAATTTCTTCTCAAAATACTGACCAAAATTTCAAGCATATTAGAATATTCATTTCTATTATAAAAAGAAATGGTCTCGCTTTCTCAAAAACAAAAAGTAGGTTGTTTCAAACAAAAATCGGATTCCTTGGTCATGATATTTACCAAGGAACTATTTTTCCTATTAATAGAGCTAATGAATTTTCAGATAAATTTCCCAATCAATCTATTGATAAAACTAATTACAAAGGTTCCTAGGTTGCCTAAATTATGCCTCAGATTTTTTCCGCCATTCAGTAATCTCATTAAACCACTCCATGAACGTTTGAAGAATGATCCCCCTCCTTGGACGGATATTCATACACACACACACACAAATAAATAAATAAATATATATATATATTTGTGTGTGTATGTCTCTTCAACCCTCTACTGGTGGGTTACATATTTTAATTCAAATATATTTAGAAAAATGACCCATTAAATCCAAACAACAACAGAGAATAAAGGATTAATGATTTTGTAATAAGTATTATAAATTCAATTATTACATATGATGTATGTTTCTCGGATCCATATTGATTATTGAAAGGTTACTAGAACTGTTGCAAAATTGTTAGCTTTCGCAACAAATTGGAACTGGTCCATGACAGCAACATGGGGGCCTATTACAAGTACATATATTTGCGATGCAATTAGTTGTCTGTGGAGTATCTATCTCTTCTATGCTTTTTGCACCTTCTACACTTTCGAGAATAGCACCTGTAATATTGAAAAGTAACACCACCAATTTCAGCAATGTCTTCAATGGAGATTCCATTACAACAAAGTGTGTTTTGTAGAGGAAATCAAAGTGGATAACTTGAAATATTGTGTTAAAGAAGAGTGTACTTATTTATAGGTACAAGGAGAATACTTTAAAAGATCATAACTGGAAACATGTTGATGCCAGTAATGTCGAAACCTTAAAATTATATTTATTACATATTAGGTAAAGTTCTTATAAAGAACAATTTGACATTCTTTGGTAAAAAAAAAACAATTTTACATTCTTAAATAATAAATAATATCGTATGTGAATATTTTCCTCTATTTTTCCTAAATGCCTTGAGAACAACAATGTCATCACCATCACGTATTAAAATGAAAAAAAATAAAAAATGGCAATATAGAAAAATGTTGTAACATTAGGTAATGGTTGCCACAAGGATGGTATGAGATATGTAATGATAAGGATGGTTGACAGATTGGCCTTTGGTTAATTTTGTCAAGTCTTTTGGTATGAATCTAAGTAGGGTACAAACTGCTCCGCGATACCACTTTTTGCCGCTAAAACGACACTATTTATACTAACTATAGGTATGAAGTAAAAAAATGCATGTCCATCATCAAATGAAAAAAACATCTTACAAATCATGGAAATGTAAATAAGAATTGAAAGAAAAATGCAAACTAACTTGTTGTAGAGTTTGAAGAAGTCATAGCAAAGCCCCCAATTGTCACCTCAGAGGAGATCAAGACGACCATGACAAAGAGGCCTATGATGAGTAGGTTTTCCCTAGAAACCATTTTGTTCAACAAAATCAAACAATGATTTGTCAGTGAAAGATGTGAAAAAGAGTTGAGAAAGTGTTCTCTATATATAGAGGAGAGATCTTGGAAATGTTTGAGAGTTGTCAATGACCTTGTTTGGTATTTAAGGGTATATTTGGAAAGGGCTTGGAGGGGGAATTATTTTAACCTCCTAATTAAAAGTTTATAAAATGTTTCTTTTTTGAATACCTTTGACTATTGACTCATTAAATATTTTTGACTAGTGACTCATTAAATACTTTATTGGCTAAAATGGAAAAAAGATAGTATCGGTTGAAAAATATATCATTTTAAAATAATTTATTAGTAAGTTTTATTTTCATTAAATACTTTTGACTATTGACTCATTAATGAATAACTTTAACTTAAGAGATCTTATTAGCAGTTCCAGAACTCGTAGTCTGGGAAACTTTTTTTTAAAGTCAGGCATCCCTTAAAATATATTAGAATTGAAACTTTAATATAGTGTGGACTTTGTGCAAAATTAGGAGCTTGGGATCAAATTATATTTTTTAGGGGATGTACACTACAAGAATTTCGGTGATTTCCGAGGGAAACCTCAGAAAAGCAAGAAAATCAGTCGCTAATTCACGTTTCCGACGGACAAAATTCCGTGGGATAAACGGTCCTCGCAAACGATTTCCGACGGAAAATTCGCTCGGAAACGTTTCCGTCGCAAATCCCTCGGAAATATCCCTCGCAAATCCCTCAGAAATATCCCTCGCAAATCCCTCTCAAATTCCGTCGAAAATCCGTCGGAAAAACTAATTTACTGTAAAAAAAAACTAAATCCCAACAGTCATCCATTCAAGCTCCACAAATAATTTTTATTAGATACTGATATTCATGGGTTATAAATTTTACCCACATCATGTGCTCATACAATGGCTTAGTATCAAATTAAAAAGAGTCAAACAAATCAGAACAAGTTCTAGTTGTGTTGCCTAGCCAAAGACAATGGGCACCAAACCATGAAAACAAAAATACAAATCGATCAGAGAGAGAAGAACTACAATTGTGGAAGTAAGCCTCTTGATTCCATATTCAACACAAAAAATTATACACGACAATATCTTAACAACCCCCATGCTGTTTTAATGCATTTCATCACTAGCACAAATTTTACATAACCAAACCAAAGGAAAGTGAAAAGAACCTCTTGTGTTCTCTTGTAATTCTCTTGAACAACTAATGCACTCTGTTCAATTTCTTTGAAGTTTGCTCTTAACTTTTCCTTCTCCTCAGTTAGTCGCTCTTTCTCCTTCTTTGAATCCTCAATTCCCTTGGTCAACTTCTTCATTATCTTTTGCCCTGTCTCTATTTGGACCTTGTGACGGTTAATCTCTGAGTTGTTCTTGTCAATATCCTAGTAAATGGAAACCATTATTACAACTACAGACACAACATCATATTGAATTGAAAATTCTTCTCAATAGTCAGGATGCTTACAGACAGAATTTTCTGGACCTTTGACTTCTGAGATTTTAATTTTTCACCTCCAGCATTCTCTATATTCCTCTGAAGCTCCGACACCTGAAAATGGTTGCTTAAGCAAACTCAAGTTTAATAAAGATATAACCTTGGTTTCAACATGCAGACACATTTAGAAATTAAAAGAAGACAGATCACAGCCAAGACCTGTCAAATAACACTGAGCTTGCAAAGGAATTCAAAGTTTCAAACACAAGGAAGTTCAAAGTCAACCTTTTCCTTCAGCTTTTTAGATCCATCAGTGAGTCTACTAATTTCCCTTTCTTCTACAGAAATAATCTTCGTCAGTTCTTTCAATCTGCCAAGCTCATCTTCGTGTGGCGTTGATGCAGCCTCAAGGGAACCAAGTTATTTTTCAATATAACTATGTTGTGAATTCAAACTGTCAACCTGCACAGGAAAGGGGACAAAACTTAATGCTTGATACCAACAAATCCTGGAAAAGTATTTTCCTGACTCTGAAATAAGTATTACCTCTTTCTGGCTTTTAGCTAACTCCATTTCTAGAGCAGAAACAGTTTTTTCTGTAGCCTCATATCGTCGCACAACATCCATCATTTGCCGGCGAACGGCGGTCAATTTATCGGTCAATCCAGACAACTCCCTTTCAGCACTTGCAACTGCTTCTACTGACACATTTGTAGCTCGAACTAGATACAAATACTAGTGAGCTTGGCTTCAGCCCCTACAAGGTTTTAAATGGCTCCAAGGAGTAAACATTATTTTCTTAAATTTAACTAGTTTAAAACTGCCAAAGATACCAAAAATACCAACTATTTCAAAAATTAGCTGCTAACACTTGTGTAACACTTGGATACCGTCACACTATTGTATAAGATACCATTGGATAAATATTTTTCAAATCAACTAGTGGATCAAAAGTTACTATCATACAGATCGTATTTAGAATTTTTCACATCAATCAGAGTTGAAATTTGGAAATTAATGTAAGAAAATATATCTTAGCAAAGAATAGCTAAAATTAAATAATGGACACAACCTTGTTTATACAAATCCAATAAGACTAGTCCAGAAGTTAAAGTGAGCAACTTATAAAATTCAAAATCTTTAATAGCTAAAGGAAATACCAATATCATGAAAGTAGCAACACCGAGGTTCTCTCTGCGAAGCAATTCAACACAGGCTTGTGCTGCATTTGTTGTTTCCACTACAATATAGTCAAGCCCAGAACATGCTGTTGATATTGCAACATCATACTTTGCTGCAATCATCAAATTAAGAAGTTAATATTGCGGCATACTCTGATAACACGCGATGCAAATACAATATGTTAATTTAGTTACATGTCTGGGGTCTTTTCGAATTGATGTTACGTTCACAAAACCAGCATCCCTCAATATTTGGTCCATATCAGTCAAGTAGTACTCATCAAGAAACGGTTATGTGCTCTTCATCAACGTAAACAGCACTGGAGACAATTCCTACAACACAAATACAGAAAGGAGGAAGTTTGATGAAGTTTGCTACTACTTGGAAAACAATGTACCATAAGCTACATTGAAATGCCTTCACATCTATTAAAGGAACCTAGTGTTACTTTAACTACATCTATTGAGCTCATATATACATAACACACATTATTGCTTTCATTTTAGCATAAAAGAAGGCTATATAAAAAGTCAATGCACTCATTAAAAAATACAGTGAAGAAGAGAAGCTGGAGAATACATGTAGGACCTCCGACTTCGGCTGTAGAAGGCAACAATAACATGAGTGTTTGAGATACGAACATAAAACTAAAGAAAAACACATGATTATAGTATTACATATATACCGAATTATCTGTGATAACTGGCGCCTCCAGGACGAAGGAGGCGGAATGCTTCTTTTACTACATTCACTATAGCTCTTGCAGGACATTCGTGAAACTACATAAAATTAAGGAATCCAAAACAACATTCAAAAGATGTCATCAGTTATATGAGTCTCTCTCAAAGAAAGAACTTCAAGTATATGCAGTCATCATATCAAATATCAGGAAATCATGCCAGCAAGTATCTTCAGTTTTTGTTGTCTAGATTGTCATGAAGTCTAAATAGAAGAAAATGCATTGCAACATTTTCTGAAAGTAATGGTTTAGAATCAATGCGTGAGAAAGAGAGAGTACTCGGGTTTTTCTTCAGAGTCAAAAGATGGGGCTTCGTCGGGATCTGACAAGAAACAAAAAGATGAAAACTTGAGAACATGAAGAATCTCAAAACTAAAACAAAGTGTAACCCAATTGAAGAAAAGCAATTGGGTCACTGAAAAACACTAATTAATTAAATGCATCATTAAGCTATGCCAAATGGTAGATGACAAATCGACAATGCATCAAAAAAATTGGCTTCAAATTTCGGCCACACAAATCAACACAACTTGTTGACTTAAAAAACAGCTACTCATAATCAAAACATCCTGACACACAGCTACTCATACTCAGAAAACATCCTGACAACAATTCAAAGAGTTTCAAAAGAAAAGCTTCATATCCAATTTTTCCATAAGGAAACAAATCACTCATGCAATACTTGAATTTTTTGCCTTATTTCTATAATGACCCTTTCCCTATCAATTAAAAGATGCTCCAAATTAGAGCCAAGCTTACTCAAACTGATAACCTCAAGGTTAGGTCCATGATTAGAGGCATAAGAAGAGTTACACCTGTTGCCAAGCTTATATGTGCATTGGTTTAAAAACAAGTAAACAAGCTCTAAGAGATTTGGGGCTGGGAGAGTGGGAGATTTGCGATGGTTTAAAAACAGTAAACAAGTGCAAATATATCATAAACATACAATTAATTAGTATTTTGTTCCAGTTGGTTTTGGGGCTGGGAGAGTGGGAGGGTCATGACTAGAGTAAAATAAGAAACAAAGGGAAAATGGTAATGACTGCTGTAGTGATCAACTTTCTGGACTCCAACTTCAAAATTTTCAAAAGTGGAATGTATCTTCCAATAAGATCACACAAGTTATACATTGCAATTAAAACAAGAGCATACCTGAACCAAATGGAAAACATCAACTCTTAAGTTGCCAAATACTTGACACAACACAATGTAGTGAACCAAGAATAAAGGAAAGACTACCTGAGAATTATCGAATATGGCTTTTGTAATTAACCTCAAAGCAGATGTTAGGACACCTGATGCTGCAACCAGCAAGGAAAGACTACAACAATGAATTGAAGCCGTTAAAAAAATGAACATTTTGAAGGAATTATTTGGAATTATAGTAATTCCATTGCTAATTCTAACCTAAATGAATTCTGGAAGCATGTAGGACAGGTCTCCTACCAGATGTTGCTAAATCCAACTGTGGAAAATAAATAGATAAAATAACATTAGAACTTAGAAGTCAAATACATATTATCCTAGAGGAATCAAAGTTTACAAACAAGTTAATATATGATATTTACAATTAACACAACCAAAGTGCTGACGAAAAAGAGACTATATCCAAACAAATTCTGCCGCCTTGTATTGAATTTGGCCTCATTGTAAGCTAGTATTGCTAGTGTTCCAAATGCAAATGGCTGATATACAAGAGTAAGTACTCTTGAAGGGTGGTAATTCTGCACAAGGAGAATAGGAAATTAACAAAACTCTATCTCAAGTTCATAACAATAAACTGAGAAGTGAGAACCACATAATGAAAGTTGCATCAATTACCGGAAACAAGTAAAGATAGTAATCTTCTATTGTCTGCATACTGTTCCAATTAACAAAATTTTAATTGATTAATTCATTCACACCACTCAAGTAACAAATTTCCAAGTGAATGCTCACTTTACTAGAACTGAAATTGTCTAACAACAAAACATATCAAAATTGAATAACAACAAAACATATCAAAACTGAATAACAACAAAACATAAGATGATGATATATATTTGGCATACATATAACATGAATACAACAGAGAAAAATCATGCAGCCAGCTGACTACTTTTTGAGGCCCTATGAATAGAGACAACGTATGCTATAAAAAAACAACCCCAATCCCCTAAAATAAGCACAACAAACCAGCAACAACAATGAACCTATAAGATAAGCACAACATAAACAAGATCAATGCAAACCAACAAAACCAGCAGATCAATAGACCTCGTGCTCAAGCCACGTCAGAACCGCTACAATGACACACCACAACAAAAACCCTAATACATAGAATCAACTAAACATCCCCAAATTAAGTTTTAAAACCTCATACATAGAATCTACTAAATCATTCCCACGTCAGAACAGATTTGAAGACAGTAATTTTTAATCCATCTTTCAAAGGTCATAAACCGTAAGCTTGAGATTTTTTAACTTGGGAAGTTGACTCAAGTAGTAAATCTGAAAATAAGACAGTAAAAAGGATATCATCATCATCATCATCATCATCATCATCATCATCATCAGATTTATGAATAGAGGGTTAGGGTTTCGATTAAAAATGGAGGGGGTTAGGGTTTCGATTAAAAATGGAGGGGGTTAGGGTTTTATGCTGCAAAATTGGGGGTTAGGGTTTCGATTCAACCAACAATGGAGGCATTTCTGTAAAATAGAAGTAGATAGTAGAAGTATAGAGGAAGAAATAAAGCATACCTTCTATGAAGAAGAAGAGAGGAGAGTGACTGCGAAAGGAGAGGCGCTGGTCACTGGTGGCGGTGGCGGTGCTTCGATCAAGGCGAGAGGTGAGGTGGAGGCGATCTTGGAGTGATGGCGGTGGTGAGAACGGTGGTGGTTGACAGAGAGAGGAGGCGTCGCTTGAGAGAGAAGGGGGAGTGCGTTCTATTTTGTGTTCTGTGTTTTGAGTATTAGTGCGTTCTAAACTTAGGTTTTATGTTGCAGGAAAAATAATAAAAAATGAAGTGGATGATACGAGTTTTAGTTTTAAGGAAAAATAGTTTCCGACGGATAATGGTTCATTAAATTCCGACGGATAATAGTTTGAGGGATTTAAATTCCCTCGGAAATATAAGCGGGAAATGCACTAAACACGTAGCGAGGGAACTATCCGTCGGAAACGAATATATTAGCGACCAAAAAAAATCCCTCGGAAATATGTGGTAGGTAAATTAGCACATTCTTGTAGTGGTAAAATGTTTTTTTATATGGCGGATAGGTCCAATTTCACTTTTAGGGGTTGTGCTCTTGACTCCCTTGGACAAAGCCTAGGTTTGCCACTGCTTATTAGCATGTCAATAAAAGTATTTAATGAAATAAAAATGTTTATTAAATTTAAAAAATTTTAAGAGCACAACTATTTAGTAAAAATAAAAAGTACACCGGAACCTAATTTTAGATACATAAAAAATGGGTGCCTTGTTTTATTATTCATATTATTCTGACTTTTTATTTCTTACCATGCGTCATTTGTCTTTTTTAATACTAATCGTATGCCCATGCAAATGTATTGTATGATGCAAATCCCTTTTTAAGGAAAAAAAATATCAAGAAGAAAGAATAATACTCTCAATGAAAACGAAGAACATAGGGGACTAGAACAACATTCAATATATATTAATATATTTTCCTATATATAGTCAACCTTGATCTATTATGTTACATATGGGCTTTTACAACCACCACCAATCACAATACATGGAGTGATTGGTTTCCAATTGACTAAATGGTGGTTACCAATTGACTAATTCCTTTATCATTATGTGTCAGTCTCTAATTTGTAGATGATATAAAAGAATCTATACACATATTGTGTATATAAATTAAACCTTTAAACAATTAAGTTCATGTTTTGACTACCTTATTTCAAGAAATAAGCTTTTGCAGATTGAACAATATCATAATATCCATCATGAATACTGTTTAATGATAGACCATTTATATACAAATATCTCTCTTAATGGTTTTCTTGGCAAATCATTAATCATGTTTATACGGATTGAGTTATTGTTTATTGATCCAGATTCTCTTGCAAATACATAGCAAAACTAGGACACAATATAACGAGCTTCAGTTGCTAATATTCTTCATTATTAAACTTTCTTGTCTTACATATAGCATGCATTCTCAGAAATGTAATTAATATCCAATAATACATGTGTGTAATTTTAGAATATGAATCAATCAATATCAATCAATCAATACTTCAATATCAATACTAATACTAATAATAATATATAATATATAATAATATAATATAATACATATATATATATATATAATATAATAATATAATAATAATAATAATATAATAAAACAAAAGTGCTAGCAAAATGACAATTTTAGACATCCTACTAAATTGCCATTTGTGAACTTTTATAGGCAAATATGTAATATCCCCAATTTTCGCTATTTAAATTATTTGGCGTGAAATGATTTTTATTGATTTAAATGAGTTGCTTGAAAATAATGTGTTGAAAAATAATTTGTTTGGATTGTCAATTAATTTAATTGTGTGCCAAATTGAGTTAATTGCATCATATTTAGTTAGTTAGAGCTGGTGGGAGTCATTAGGAATAGAATGTTAAATGAAGGGAAAACCTGTCTTTTTGCCTTGCCCATATTTAAACCCCTTCAGCTGGAACAAAAATGAAGAACCTTCATTTGCTTGAAACTGAAAAAAAAAACAGAAGCTGAGAAGTGAAATAGAGAGGGAGGGGGCGTGAGAGGGAAAGAGAAGAGAGGAGAGTTCCTCAAAATGTTCATGCATGCTCAATCTTTTAGCATATTCAGAATCAGCTCTTCACCACCTTTCCATTAATACCAAACTTATAACCATCTTCCTCCTCCTTTCAAAATCGCCATTGTTGACCACCAAGCTCCTCTTGAGCAAATCTGAACCAAAACTGTTGCATGTTGTGTTGGAGAACCTTAGAACCAACTCATGTACCTGAATCGAGTGTTGGAGCAGCTTGGGAGGCAGTTTCAGTAGCTGGATTCGAAGTTCAAGCCTTAGGAAGCTGGGTGTTCAATTTTGGGTTGTTTAGAATCGGATTGGAGATAGTTCGTGACCCTCTATTTGTTCGTGTGCACAAAGTCTCGGTGTTTAATTGCGGTTGTCTTCAAAAAAAAAGTGAGTTCTATAACTCACTAGGGAAACCATGAATCTGTGTATGCATGTGTGTCCTGGTTCAGGTCTCGCGTTTTTATAAAATTCGAGTCGATAATGTTTACGAAAATATCGCGTGTGAACCGTCGAGTCATGAGGTCATTGGGATTGAAATTGTTAAATTGCATGAGTGTGATTGTTGAATGAATGTTATTGATTGTACCGAATGTACTAGTTGCCATGCCTGTATTGATGTGTTATTGAGTTGAATGTGAATCGGAATGGACAAGGGAACGATCGGAATAGAAAAGGAAAACGTGAAAACTGCTTTTCTGAAATACTGATAGTCATGCACAGACCATGCGGCTCTGGGCACGGGTCATGCGTGAGATTCTGGAACCACTGGTGCTGTTTTTGAACAGGCGCACGGGTCGTGTGCCAAGGCGCACGGATCGTGTGTCCCTTGCTGATGCGAATTTTGAAATACGTCCTAAGCTATTCCGATTGGTCCTAAGTCCCGTCTAATCCACTCCCCAAGGTTTCCCCAGGATGGGAGCACTGAAATTCTATATGTCTGGCTATGCCTGAAGTGGTAGTGTCGATCGGGAAGTAATTCGGGATCGGAACGAAATGATACGATAAACGATAGACATGCACGGATCGTGTGTATGGGCACACGGGTCGTGCGTGGCTCTCTGATTCCCTATTTTAAAACGTGCTTACAATCATTCCGAACGATTCCAATTGCTTTCTAATCCCTCCTTCCACCTTCCCCAATGATACTATGATTGAACTGCTCTGAATTGAGTGGTAATTGACTGTGATTGGATCTAAGTTATGTTAGTACCATATGATTGGTTGTGTTTGGATTACGTTCAGGTTAAGTGAATGCTCATGTGATTGACCATTGATTTCATGTTATGGCTTTGTGATTGATGTATTGTGCTGGACTGACTGGTTTAGTAAGATTGATAAGTTAAGTTAGCGAACCTTAGTAATCCATGAGAGATCACTTAATAATTAGACTAAGTTAGTAATTAGATCACGTTAGTAATAACTTTATGTTCGGTTCAGTTCATTGTTATGTTATTGTCATGTTTAAGTTCATTGTTGAGTTCACTCCAGGTATATCTTCGTATATATCTTTAGTCGGGGTGACGACCCTATTTAGTTTAGTGTGCTAGGGGAGAGGCAGTCATGAGCCTTATGAACCTAGGCCCCGTTAGGGACCCAGCCGATTAGTGGGGACGGGTTCACCAGAAGCTTATTATGCCAAGTGACTGGTGACACGCTATAACTTTAGTTAGTGTTGTATCTTGTAACCGGCTTGAGGGTTATGAGGTCAGCGTTTAGTTAGTTAGCCACATAGTCAACTTTGAGGACTATGATTTATGAGTTAAGTATAATGAATCAAGCATAATTGAACCGGGAGAATTAGTAAGGGGTCGCGATAGAACTCACTGAGACAAGTTGTCTCACCCAATCCATTGTTGTTGTGTTTCAGTTAAGCAGGGAAAGTTGAAGACCGTGAGGCACGGCTATGGAGACGCTTGAGGAGCTGCCGCTATCTTTATTTCATTATGTCTTGTATTTCAGTTTCCTTTGTATTTCTGTATTTTTATTC
Source organism: Astragalus membranaceus (assembly GCA_039519185.1). Taxonomy (NCBI): domain Eukaryota; kingdom Viridiplantae; phylum Streptophyta; class Magnoliopsida; order Fabales; family Fabaceae; genus Astragalus; species Astragalus membranaceus. Next base: position 161,564,879 of record CM076849.1, on the reverse strand, counting down.
AGTTTCTTAAGACTATTCAATTGTACGACTTATGTCTTTCAAGTTGTAAATCGCTTCCGCAGACTTTCGGTTTTTGGTACTGAACACTAGTTGAGTGGTGTAAGATCGTTTTATGTATTTTATGTTGAGTTATGTAAGCGAACTTGATGGGTTTTTAGCATCGAGTATTAGTATGTGTTCAGTATTTAAAAAGGAAGTCACTCTGATGTATGCCAGTCGTGCGCTTCGGTAATTTCTACAAGTAAGAAATTAACGGGGTGTTACAATTGGTATCAGAGCAGTTCGACCTAGTCGGACTTAGAATCATGAGTCTCTTAAGTCCTCTAAGCGTGATTAGCCTGATCAACTAAACACTTTGTGCATATTTAGCAGAATCATGGCTGGTGGAAGTAGGAAAAGCGTCTCTGTCAATCCTCAATCTGAATGGATGCAGAACGTGATCGTGAATCAGCAACAGATGATGCAGGACATGATGTGGATGCATCACGAACTGATGAGTCAGCTGCAGCGAGCGTATGTTGCGGAAACAAATCTCAACCGATCGAATGAGGAAAGGAAAGCGGATAGGAAAGGGAAAAAGAAGGCATTGGAATTGCCAACCCCAAGTGATGAACCGAGGAATACCTCCATCAAAGGAAAGCAAGTTGTGGTAGCTGAAGTTCCGAAGTCCGTTAAGTGTTCGGCGTGTGGAAGGCCCCACAGCGGAAGGTGTCGTCTAGGATCAACCGCGTGTTTTTACTGCAAGGGAGAAGGGCATTATGCTATCAAGTGCCCAGTAAAGAAAAGGAAAGCGGCTGAATGGTCCACTCCGGAGGAAGAACCAAGAGGTGTCTCCAGCAAGGGTAAGCAAGTGCAGGCGTCGGAATTTTTAAAGCCCGCCAACTGTGGCAAAAGCGGAAGTCCCCATAGTGGAGAATGTCACCTAGGATCAAAGCATTGCTTCTACTGCAAAATGGAAGGGCACTACGCCAAGGAGTGCCCAGCGAGGAAGAGGAACCGAGAATGGAATGCTAACTCGGCAAGCGGGAATAGTCCTTGTGTTGGACGCTCCGAAAGGCAAGGCCGTTGATAATTCGGCGAAAGGTATATTGTATGCTAATTGTTTGATTGGTCCAATTTTGAGGACAAATTTTTTAAAAAGTTGGGGTGATTGTAATATCCCCAATTTTCGCTATTTAAATTATTTGGCGTGAAATGATTTTTATTGATTTAATGAGTTGCTTGAAAATAATGTGTTGAAAAATAATTTGTTTGGATTGTCAATTAATTTAATTGTGTGCCAAATTGAGTTAATTGCATCATATTTAGTTAGTTAGAGCTGGTGGGAGTCATTAGGAATAGAATGTTAAGTGAAGGGTAAACCTGTCTTTTTGCCTTGCCTATATTTAAACCCCTTCAGCTGGAACAAAGATGAAGAACCTTCATTTGCTTGAAACTGAAAAAAAAACAGAAGCTGAGAAGTGAAATAGAGAGGGAGGGGGCATGAGAGGGAAAGAGAAGAGAGGAGAGTTCCTCAAAATGTTCATGCATGCTCAATCTTTTAGCATATTCAGAATCAGCTCTTCACCACCTTTCCATTAATACCAAACTTATAACCATCTTCGTCCTCCTTTCAAAATCGCCATTGTTGACCACCAAGCTCCTCTTGAGCAAATCTGAACCAAAACTGTTGCATGTTGTGTTGGAGAACCTTAGAACCAACTCATGTACCTGAATCGAGTGTTGGAGCAGCTTGGGAGGCAGTTTCAGTAGCTGGATTCGAAGTTCAAGCCTTAGGAAGCTGGGTGTTCAGTTTTTGGGTTGTTTAGAATCGGATTGGAGATAGTTCGTGACCCTCTATTTGTTCGTGTGCACAATGTCTCGGTGTTTAATTGCGGTTGTCTTAAAAAAAAGTGAGTTCTATAACTCACTAGGGAAACCATGAATCTGTGTATGCATGTGTGTCCTGGTTCAGGTCTCGCGTTTTTATAAAATTCGAGTCGATAATGTTTACGAAAATCTCGCGTGTGAACCGTCGAGTCATGAGGTCATTGGGATTCAAATTGTTAAATTGCATGAGTGTGATTGTTGAATGAATGTTATTGATTGAACCGAATGTACTAGTTGCCATGCCTGTATTGATGTGTTATTGAGTTGAATGTGAATCGGAATGGACAAGGGAACGATCAGAATAGAAAAGGAAAACGCGAAAACTGCTTTTCTGAAATACTGATAGTCACGCACGGACCATGCGGCTCTGGGCACGGGTCATGCGTGAGATTCTGGAACCACTGGTGCTGTTTTTGAACAGGCGCACGGGTCGTGTGCCAAGGCGCACGGATCGTGTGTCCCTTGCTGATGCGAATTTTGAAATACGTCCTAAGCTATTCCGATTGGTCCTAAGTCCCGTCTAATCCACTCCCCAAGGTTTCCCCAGGATGGGAGCACTGAAATTCTATATGTCTGGCTATGCCTGAAGTGGTAGTGTCGATCGGGAAGTAATTCGGGATCGGAACGAAATGATACGATAAACGATAGACATGCACGGATCGTGTGTATGGGCACACGGGTCGTGCGTGGCTCTCTGATTTCCTATTTTAAAACGTGCTTACAATCATTCCGAACGATTCCAATTGCTTTCTAATCCCTCCTTCCACCTTCCCCAATGATACTATGATTGAACTGCCCTGAATTGAGTGGTAATTGACTGTGATTGGATCTAAGTTATGTTAGTACCATATGATTGGTTGTGTTTGGATTACGTTCAGGTTAAGTGAATGCTCATGTGATTGACCATTGATTTCATGTTATGGCTTTGTGATTGATGTATTGTGCTAGACTGACTGGTTTAGTAAGATTGATAAGTTAAGTTAGCGAACCTTAGTAATCCATGAGAGATCACTTAATAATTAGACTAAGTTAGTAATTAGATCACGTTAGTAATAACTTTATGTTCGGTTCAGTTCATTGTTATGTTATTGTCATGTTTAAGTTCATTGTTGAGTTCACTCCATGTATATCTTCGTATATATCTTTAGTCGGGGTGATGTCCCTATTTAGTTTAGTGTGCTAGGGGAGAGGCAGTCATGAGCCTTATGAACCTAGGCCCCGTTAGGGACCCAACCGATTAGTGGGGACAGGTTCACCGGAAGATTATTATGCCAAGTGACCGGTGACACGGTATAACTTTAGTTAGTGTTGTATCTTGTAACCGGCTTGAGGGTTATGAGGTCAGCGTTTTGCTAGTTAGCCACATAGTCAACTTTGAGGACTATGATTTATGAGTTAAGTAAAACGAATCAAGCATAATTGAACCGGGAGAATTAGTAAGGGGTCGCGATAGAACTCACTGAGACAAGTTGTCTCGCCCAATTCATTGTTGTTGTTTTTCAGTTAAGCAGGGAAAGTTGAAGACCGTGAGGCACGACTATGGAGACGCTTGAGGAGCTGCCGCTATCTTTATTTCATTATGTCTTGTATTTCAGTTTCCTTTGTATTTCTGTATTTTTATTCAGTTTCTTAAGACTATTCGATTGTACGACTTATGTCTTTCAAGTTGTAAATCGCTTCCGCAGACTTTCGGTTTTTGGTACTTAACACTAGTTGAGTGGTGTAAGACCGTTTTATGTATTTTATGTTGAGTTATGAAAGCGAACTTGATGGGTTTTTAGCATCGAGTATTAGTATGTGTTCAGTATTTAAAAAGGAAGTCACTCTGATGTATGCCAGTCGTGCGCTTCGGTAATTTCTACAAGTTAGAAATTAACGGGGTGTTACAAAATAAGTCATTTCGCAACTAAATAATAAACCAAATACTAATATATCAAAGCAAGTCAAATACTTATCAATCAATCAAATCAAATACGGTTATGAATATTATTGGATATTGGATGTCCATTTCTCTTCTCCCATCATCTCCATTATTATCTTTGTGTAGTGGCCTTTATGAACTTTTATGGACAAATAAGTCATTTCGCAACTAAATAATAAACCAAATACTAATATATCAAAGCAAGTCAAATACTTATCAATCAATCAAATCAAATACTGTTATGAATATTATTGGATATTGGATGTCCATTTCTCTTCTCCCATCATCTCCATTATTATCTTTGTGTAGTGGCCTTTATGGTTGACTACTCACTTGTAACATCCCCTATTTAGCTAATTTGATTTATTGAAATTAGCAAGAGGCCAAGATAATTAATTAGCATAATTGACTAAGTGAATTACGTTGTACTTGTGAGCTAATAGGAATTTTAAGTGAGAATACTAGGATAGGGGTATTTTCGTCTTTTCCACTTATAAGTGAGTTCAGCTGAACCACCTTCCACAAAACAACCAGATATGCATTAATTAATTGTTGTATAAATTATTGTTTAAATTATGGTGAAATAGGGGTATTATGGTAATTGCCACCTCATTAAGTGAAACCCTCAGCTGAGTCACTGAAGTCTATACTAACACTCAGCAGAAACAACACACCTCACAAGTCCAGAAAATTAGAAAATAGAAAAGTGAGGGTTGAGAGAGTGAGAGAAGCTCGAGAGTGAGAGAGGAGGAAGAAGGGGGGCTACAATTCATAAAACCTTGTTGCATGTATGATTTCTTCCCACCAACCTGCTCCATTTTTCTTTCTCTTCTCATTGATGCCAATTTCAAAACCTCATCTCCTCTATTTTTCATTTCACCATTTTTGAACTCCAAAGCTCAAAATGGAGTTTTCAACTTTGGAGAAGTCGTGCATGTGCCCTTTGAAGCCTTAGGAGTGATCCTTAGCAAATCCCTGAAGCCACATAGTGAATTGGGCCATAGTGGAAGCAATCTCAGTAGCAAAGGAGATTAGATTCGAAATAGGAGCTGCTGGGTTCGATTTTGGAAGTGGTTAAACGAGTACAGGTCCGGTTCGTGAGATTTCGGTTTTCGTTCCTTGAAGTCAAGTTGTCGGCGTAGTTGTGTGCGATTTTCATCGCAAAAGGTGAGTTCTATACTCGCTTAGGGATGTTTCAATACTTAGCTGCATGTTTGATTCTGGGTGTTTCCCGTTTTTCGTTCAAAAGAATCAAGTCCAAAAAACCGTAATTTCAAACTATGGCATTTTTAAGTGCTTGAATGATTGAATGTGATTGATGACCTGGGCATGTTTGCTATTATGTGTTGTTATTGTGTGCATGTAGAATTAGGGTATCGATTGGAATGAAATTTGGAATCGAAACAGAATGGAAAGAATTCACGAAAACAGCATTTTCTGGAAACTGATGTGGATGCACGGGTCGTGCGTCTTCACGCACGGACCGTGCGCCAGGTTCTGTAACTTTCTGAAAATTTTTATAAAACGCACACGGGTCGTGCGCCTATACGCACGGACCGTGCTAAAGCTTTTGTTACCCCTTTTCAAAATGCACTTTAGTCCATTCCAAATGGTTCCAAGTTCCTTCTATTCATGTCCCCAAATTTACTCAATGATTGTAACACTTGAATGTCATGAGGAGGTGTGTCAACCTGCAAAGTATCAACCAAACCATCAAGCAATTCAGTTTTACAAACGGGATGCTCTTCCATGGGGTGTTTCTTAGCATTAAAGATGCTAAATTTTTCAAGGGTATCACCAAATTCCATGGAAAGAGTCCGTGTATGTACATCAATTTTAGTTTTTGCAGTCCTCAAGAAAGGCCTGCCTAAAATGATAGGTGACTTGCTGGACTTAGTTTCTTCCTCCATGTCTAGAATGTAAAAATCTGCAGGAAAAATCAAATCATTAACTTTAACAAGAACATCCTCAATCAATCAAGCAGGTCGAGCATTACTTCTATTTGCTAGTTGGATGGTAACACCTGTTTCCTGCAAAGGTCCAAGAGCAAGAGAGTTAAAAATAGATGTGGGCATTACATTGATTGAAGCGCCTAGATCTAGCATGGCATTGTCAAATTGACTATTTCCTATAGTACATGGGATGGAGAAAGTTCCTGGATCATTGCACTTTTGAGGCATGGGTGTTGTGCGAAAATGTGATTTGCAAGTATACACAATCGCAACAAGTAATATAATGATAAGTAAAGTTCGTTCCCACAGAGATTGGAATTAATCTAAGAAGTTTAAGTGATTAGCATCTTAGTAAAACAAGTGTTAGATGCAAATGCAATGGTGCGAAACGATGTGAATGCGAAATGATGTGGATGTGAAATGATGTGTCATTTACATAAAAAGAGGGTAAGAAACTAAGGACGTTATTTTCTACAATTTTTGAAATAGAGTTTAAGAAAAAGGAATGCCTAAACTAATGCAACAAACAAAGGCGTGCCCCCGTGTCCTACAAAGGGTGGGAATCCTAGGGTCTAAAGTCGACGAAAGGGTAATCCTCCCATGTAGGTTCTAATCACTTCCTTACAATTTGCAACCAAGAGCTAAAGTCTCTCTCATGATGGCACCCACAATCGTAGAAAGCTACCGAGTGTGAGGTATCATGACAAAGCGCACTCTTGGGCGGAAATTTCATGAGAGCCATACAGACAAAGGTCTACGAATGGCAGTCACTAATCGTTCCCACTCTCCTAGGTTTTTGTTCAGACCTTGTGTTTTAGGCCCCACTCAATGCTCACAAGTATAGGATGTGAAGTGTGTGTCGAGGGCACAACACCTAGGAATAACTACCCTTCCCCATCTGCAAACAAAAATCCAGAGCAGTACAGACAAATAGCATGTTGTTTATCCTAGGGTTCAATATCGATCCAATATAAACTAATCTAGGGTGCCAATAACAATGCACTACTTACCTCAAGAAAGGGAGCAAAGAAGAAGGGGACATGATAAGAAAGGGGAAGAAATGCATGAGGGAACTAAGCAAAGAAGTAACATATTCAAATCAATCATATAAACCACACACTTAATTAATTAGGCTTGACCCACTTTTGAAAAAAATGTGTTCTTAGTGTCCCTAGTGAAGTCGCCAGCTATTGCGCCCGAAAAAGTCCCCGAGGGAGAACCTTCCTCGTTCACAACTTTTCTAAAGTCAATGAAGCCGCCACCAATATTTATTAAGGAAAATATTAGGAAAACCTTTTATTGGAAAGCGAGTGGTCTTGCGAAACTAGAGAAGAGGGTTCAGGGGTCGGTTACGCGCGGGGAAGGTGTTAGCACCCCACACGTCCTCTCTACTGAGAGGGAACCTTTAATTAAATGTGCGGTTTTTATATGTCGACCTGAAAATATTTAATTTTTGCCTCTCTTACTTCTTATTGAAAAATGAATTAAAGAACTTAATAAAATTTTTTATTTTTGGCGAGAAAGGAGGAAAAAAGGGTTTTTAGAAAGAAGTGCTTGACGGGACATGGCCCGCTCCTATGTATCTCCCGGTGCGATGGAGAATTCAAAGCTATGTAGTTATTGTCTGTCCTGAAAAAGGTTTTTGTTTTTTTTATCTTGTTTAATTTTGAAAATCAAGCTTTCATGATGATCAATTGAGCAAGGGCTCCAAGTGATCACCACTAGCACTTCATTGTTAATAATCATGCAAGCAAAGGCTTCGCAAGACTACTAACAAAGTTTTTGATTTAGTGAAAATCTTTAGGAAAATTAGGCATTCATGATGATCAATTGAGCAAAGGCTCCAAGCGATCACCACTAGTACCTCGTTGTTAATAATCCTGCAAGCAAAGGCTTCACAAGACTATTAACAAAGTTTTTGATTTATGAGAATTATTTTGTCTTGAAGAGAATTAAATTAAATTAAAAAAAAACGAGAAAGGGGGTGAAATGGTAAAATAGGGTGTTATTAGTCGCGAGGGGTTGTATAATTAATAGCAGGTGTAAAAAAAGGAAGCCCAGTTCGCATTAGAGGGCCCAGAATGCGAAACTGGGCTTAAGTGAGGGAGGTGTGCGCATGAATTGAAGGGGTGTTACTAGCATTCTGATAATAAAAATAAAATAAAAATAAAAATAAAAATTAAAACCCTGCATATATAATGTAAAACCTAAAAAATTTCTAAACCTAATTCCTAACCTCTTCCCTACCAGCGCGCCGCACTCCCTCAAATCGCCCCAACCCTAAAAAAAATCTCTCTCTCTCACGTATCCGCCTCTCTCCCTCACCCTCAGCTCATCTCCTCTCTACGGCGCCGCACCCACACACGACCCCCACCCTAAATTTTTTCATCCTTTCCTCTTCGACGCCTCCTACTCTCCCCTCTCCAGCTCCTCCTTCTTTTTCTCCACTTCTCCATCTTGCTTTCGTTCTCTGCTTCCCACTGGACCTAATCTCGCTCTCTCTTCGCTTTACCACTGCCAACGGCAAGAAATGGGGAGAGGGAAGGTGACGTTTCGGTGGCGGGTTAACAGAAATGGGATGGGTTCGCAGCTTTTGGGTTCGGTTTTACGTGTTTCGTGGTGACAGGGTCTGTTTGGGCAAAACTCGCCGGAGGGTGTTCGGGGGAGACGACCGGAGGAGGCTTTAGGCGACAGAGGAGCGGACGGCCACCGTCTACGGTGGCCGGAGCTAACAGGTTTTATTATATATTTTTTTTATTTATTTTCATGAATCTCTATTGTCTCTGTTTCTGTTTGTTTCATTTTTCCTCTTCTTGCTTGTTGCTAAAACAAATAATTGATTTTTCCATCATTTGAACCTAACCAAACATGTTTCAAACTAAATTTCCCTCAACAGTACCTTGCTATCACTCTGGTTTTGATTTTTTGATATATTTTTTTACTGGACCTAGCATAAACGTAACCTAGTACTAGTATAATAATTTTTTCAAACTAAATTTTTTTTATATACATGAGGAGAATCTGAGAACAATAATAATAATAACACAAAAAAAACTAATTTTGTTTCTAATATTAATACTAGTATATATTCACAGTGAAACAGAACGGACTACTTTTAGTAAAATGCATACTGAAAAAAAATTGACTCGACCAACCTTCTTCCAGAAAAGAAATCAAGAGCTTTCTTTTGTTGTTGAAAAAAAATCGATCCACCCCACAGCTGCTTCAAATACTGCTTTCCAGAATTTTTAGTATGAATTTTCTGTGTGAATATTGCTCTCCAAATCTTCTCCTCACTTCAATTTCGGATTAGCATTTTATAGTCATTTTTGAAACTGAAAATTAATTTTTTTGATTACTGATTATTACTGGTTAATGGCCTTGTCTCCTGGACAGCTAGTAGCTGACTCAGGGCTGACTCTACCTCCCCCCTTTTTAGCTGCTGATATTAATTAGCTATTTTTCAGGTTTGGATCGAAGCTCATCAGCAGCTGTAGCAGCTTGGAGTGCTGCTAGGAAACCCTAATATCTGCTCTTTAAACGCTCATTTTCGGATCTGGCCATTTGGGCCTTTTTTGATGTAATTTTTTGTATTTTTTTTGGACATTTGGACTCCTAAACACTATTAAATTGTAAATAAAAATAAATAGAATTCTTTTTTTAGACATTTTTAAACTATATATACTACTCAAAATAAATGAATAGGCAAAGTAAAAAATAATAAAAGAAATTGGGCCAAATACAAAAGCGATATCGGACCCAACTAGACAAGTGTGTGAGAACGAGGCCCAAATAGAATAAATAAGCCCGTTGACCACTAAACGCTAAAATTATCTCAGAATCGCGTTCTTAAGCCCAAATTGAAACGACAAGCCCAATCGCGAGAAAAATGACTTTGTTAGTTCCAATTTGGTCCGACTAAATCCAAATACAAAGATTAAATTGAAGAACGCACGAAAAGATCGATCATTCGCGTGCATGCCTAATTTAAAACAACGGTATTTCGATTTAGTTGAACAGGGTAATTGAAATTGGCCAGGGTTAGTAACTGAGACGCCATACTGATAATTCTCGTAATCACGCGACTTCAAAACACGATTTAAGTAAAATAAACGACTAAAACTAGGAAAAGAAGACGGACAAAATTGGGGTATAACAGCTGCCCCTCTTTATTTGGATTTTGACAAGGAATATGAATTGGCCGAAACATATTCCGAGGCAAAATGGAAATAAAGAATTCAGAAATTATACCAATTTTGTCTACCTAGAGAAACCTGAGCTTTCTTTTCCTTTTCCTTCTTTTTTTTATTTATTTATTTTTTATTATTATTTTTTTGTTTTATCTGGATTTTAACAAAGAATATGAATTGGCCGAAACATATTCCGAGGTAAAATGAAGATAAAGAGTAGACACTTTCGTGTCGATGTGAAAACAACAAATGAACACTGACGTGCGGGCAAAACAGGTAAAACGGGCACTTGGCGTGCAGAAAGCGGTAAATGGAGCTGCTGGGTTCGATTTTGGAAGTGGTTAAACAAGTACAGGTCCGGTTCGTGAGATTTCGGTTTTCGTTCCTTGAAGTCAAGTTGTCGGCGTAGTTGTGTGCGATTTTCATCGCAAAAGGTGAGTTCTATACTCGCTTAGGGATGTTTCAATACTTAGTTGCATGTTTGATTCTGGGTGTTTCCCGTTTTTCGTTCAAAAGAATCAAGTCCAAAAAACCGTAATTTCAAACTATGGCCTTTTTAAGTGCTTGAATGATTGAATGTGATTGATGACCTGGGCATGTTTGCTATTATGTGTTGTTATTGTGTGCATGTAGAATTAGGGTATCGACTGGAATGAAATTTGGAATCGAAACAGAATGGAAAGAATTCACGAAAACAGCACTTTCTGGAAACTGATGTGGATGCACGGGTCGTGCGTCTTCACGCACGGACCGTGCGTCTTCACGCACGGACCGTGCGTCTTCACGCACGGACCGTGCGCCAGGTTCTGTAACTTTCTGAAAATTTTTATAAAACGCACACGGGTCGTGCGCCTATACGCACGGACCGTGCTAAAGCTTTTGTTACCCCTTTTCAAAATGCACTTTAGTCCATTCCAAATGGTTCCAAGTTCCTTCTATTCATGTCCCCAAATTTACTCAATGATTGTAACACTTGAATGTCATGAGGAGGTGTGTCAACCTGCAAAGTATCAACCAAACCATCAAGCAATTCAGTTTTACAAACGGGATGCTCTTCCATGGGGTGTTTCTTAGCATTAAAGATGCTAAATTTTTCAAGGGTATCACCAAATTCCATGGAAAGAGTCCGTGTATGTACATCAATTTTAGTTTTTGCAGTCCTCAAGAAAGGCCTGCCTAAAATGATAGGTGACTTGCTGGACTTAGTTTCTTCCTCCATGTCTAGAATGTAAAAATCTGCAGGAAAAATCAAATCATTAACTTTAACAAGAACATCCTCAATCAATCAAGCAGGTCGAGCATTACTTCTATTTGCTAGTTGGATGGTAACACCTGTTTCCTGCAAAGGTCCAAGAGCAAGAGAGTTAAAAATAGATGTGGGCATTACATTGATTGAAGCGCCTAGATCTAGCATGGCATTGTCAAATTGACTATTTCCTATAGTACATGGGATGGAGAAAGTTCCTGGATCATTGCACTTTTGAGGCATGGGTGTTGTGCGAAAATGTGATCTGCAAGTATACACAATCGCAACAAGTAATATAATGATAAGTAAAGTTCGTTCCCACAGAGATTGGAATTAATCTAAGAAGTTTAAGTGATTAGCAACTTAGTAAAACAAGTGTTAGATGCAAATGCAATGGTGCGAAACAATGTGAATGCGAAATGATGTGGATGTGAAATGATGTGTCATTTACATAAAAAGAGGGTAAGAAACTAAGGACGTTATTTTCTACAATTTTTGAAATAGAGTTTAAGAAAAAGGAATGCCTAAACTAATGCAACAAACAAAGGCGTGCCCCCGTGTCCTACAAAGGGTGGGAATCCTAGGGTCTAAAGTCGACGAAAGGGTAATCCTCCCATGTAGGTTCTAATCACTTCCTTACAATTTGCAACCAAGAGCTAAAGTCTCTCTCATGATGGCACCCACAATCGTAGAAAGCTACCGAGTGTGAGGTATCATGACAAAGCGCACTCTTGGGCGGAAATTTCATGAGAGCCATACAGACAAAGGTCTACGAATGGCAGTCACTAATCGTTCCCACTCTCCTAGGTTTTTGTTCAGACCTTGTGTTTTAGGCCCCACTCAATGCTCACAAGTATAGGATGTGAAGTGTGTGTCGAGGGCACAACACCTAGGAATAACTACCCTTCCCCATCTGCAAACAAAAATCCAGAGCAGTACAGACAAATAGCATGTTGTTTATCCTAGGGTTCAATATCGATCCAATATAAACTAATCTAGGGTGCCAATAACAATGCACTACTTACCTCAAGAAAGGGAGCAAAGAAGAAGGGGACATGATAAGAAAGGGGAAGAAATGCATGAGGGAACTAAGCAAAGAAGTAACATATTCAAATCAATCATATAAACCACACACTTAATTAATTAGGCTTGACCCACTTTTGAAAAAAATGTGTTCTTAGTGTCCCCAGTGAAGTCGCCAGCTATTGCACCCGAAAAAGTCCCCGAGGGAGAACCTTCCTCGTTCACAACTTTTCTAAAGTCAATGAAGCCGCCACCAATATTTATTAAGGAAAATATTAGGAAAACCTTTTATTGGAAAGCGAGTGGTCTTGCGAAACTAGAGAAGAGGGTTCAGGGGTCGGTTACGCGCGGGGAAGGTGTTAGCACCCCACACGTCCTCTCTACTGAGAGGGAACCTTTAATTAAATGTGTGGTTTTTATATGTCGACCTGAAAATATTTAATTTTTGCCTCTCTTACTTCTTATTGAAAAATGAATTAAAGAACTTAATAAAATTTTTTATTTTTGGCGAGAAAGGAGGAAAAAAGGGTTTTTAGAAAGAAGTGCTTGACGGGACATGGCCCGCTCCTATGTATCTCCCGGTGCGATGGAGAATTCAAAGCTATGTAGTTATTGTCTGTCCTGAAAAAGGTTTTTGTTTTTTTTATCTTGTTTAATTTTGAAAATCAAGCTTTCATGATGATCAATTGAGCAAGGGCTCCAAGTGATCACCACTAGCACTTCATTGTTAATAATCATGCAAGCAAAGGCTTCGCAAGACTACTAACAAAGTTTTTGATTTAGTGAAAATCTTTAGGAAAATTAGGCATTCATGATGATCAATTGAGCAAAGGCTCCAAGCGATCACCACTAGTACCTCGTTGTTAATAATCCTGCAAGCAAAGGCTTCACAAGACTATTAACAAAGTTTTTGATTTATGAGAATTATTTTGTCTTGAAGAGAATTAAATTAAATTAAAAAAAAACGAGAAAGGGGGTGAAATGGTAAAATAGGGTGTTATTAGTCGCGAGGGGTTGTATAATTAATAGCAGGTGTAAAAAAAGGAAGCCCAGTTCGCATTAGAGGGCCCAGAATGCGAAACTGGGCTTAAGTGAGGGAGGTGTGCGCATGAATTGAAGGGGTGTTACTAGCATTCTGATAATAAAAATAAAATAAAAATAAAAATAAAAATTAAAACCCTGCATATATAATGTAAAACCTAAAAAATTTCTAAACCTAATTCCTAACCTCTTCCCTACCAGCGCGCCGCACTCCCTCAAATCGCCCCAACCCTAAAAAAAATCTCTCTCTCTCTCACGTATCCGCCTCTCTCCCTCACCCTCAGCTCATCTCCTCTCTACGGCGCCGCACCCACACACGACCCCCACCCTAAATTTTTTCATCCTTTCCTCTTCGACGCCTCCTACTCTCCCCTCTCCAGCTCCTCCTTCTTTTTCTCCACTTCTCCATCTTGCTTTCGTTCTCTGCTTCCCACTGGACCTAATCTCGCTCTCTCTTCGCTTTACCACTGCCAACGGCAAGAAATGGGGAGAGGGAAGGTGACGTTTCGGTGGCGGGTTAACAGAAATGGGATGGGTTCGCAGCTTTTGGGTTCGGTTTTACGTGTTTCGTGGTGACAGGGTCTGTTTGGGCAAAACTCGCCGGAGGGTGTTCGGGGGAGACGACCGGAGGAGGCTTTAGGCGACAGAGGAGCGGACGGCCACCGTCTACGGTGGCCGGAGCTAACAGGTTTTATTATATATTTTTTTTATTTATTTTCATGAATCTCTACTGTCTCTGTTTCTGTTTGTTTCATTTTTCCTCTTCTTGCTTGTTGCTAAAACAAATAATTGATTTTTCCATCATTTGAACTTAACCAAACATGTTTCAAACTAAATTTCCCTCAACAGTACCTTGCTATCACTCTGGTTTTGATTTTTTGATATATTTTTTTACTGGACCTAGCATAAACGTAACCTAGTACTAGTATAATAATTTTTTCAAACTAAATTTTTTTTATATACATGAGGAGAATCTGAGAACAATAATAATAATAACACAAAAAAAACTAATTTTGTTTCTAATATTAATACTAGTATATATTCACAGTGAAACAGAACGGACTACTTTTAGTAAAATGCATACTGAAAAAAAATTGACTCGACCAACCTTCTTCCAGAAAAGAAATCAAGAGCTTTCTTTTGTTGTTGAAAAAAAATCGATCCACCCCACAGCTGCTTCAAATACTGCTTTCCAGAATTTTTAGTATGAATTTTCTGTGTGAATATTGCTCTCCAAATCTTCTCCTCACTTCAATTTCGGATTAGCATTTTATAGTCATTTTTGAAACTGAAAATTAATTTTTTTGATTACTGATTATTACTGGTTAATGGCCTTGTCTCCTGGACAGCTAGTAGCTGACTCAGGGCTGACTCTACCTCCCCCCTTTTTAGCTGCTGATATTAATTAGCTATTTTTCAGGTTTGGATCGAAGCTCATCAGCAGCTGTAGCAGCTTGGAGTGCTGCTAGGAAACCCTAATATCTGCTCTTTAAACGCTCATTTTCGGATCTGGCCATTTGGGCCTTTTTTGATGTAATTTTTTGTATTTTTTTTGGACATTTGGACTCCTAAACACTATTAAATTGTAAATAAAAATAAATAGAATTCTTTTTTTAGACATTTTTAAACTATATATACTACTCAAAATAAATGAATAGGCAAAGTAAAAAATAATAAAAGAAATTGGGCCAAATACAAAAGCGATATCGGACCCAACTAGACAAGTGTGTGAGAACGAGGCCCAAATAGAATAAATAAGCCCGTTGACCACTAAACGCTAAAATTATCTCAGAATCGCGTTCTTAAGCCCAAATTGAAACGACAAGCCCAATCGCGAGAAAAATGACTTTGTTAGTTCCAATTTGGTCCGACTAAATCCAAATACAAAGATTAAATTGAAGAACGCACGAAAAGATCGATCATTCGCGTGCATGCCTAATTTAAAACAACGGTATTTCGATTTAGTTGAACAGGGTAATTGAAATTGGCCAGGGTTAGTAACTGAGACGCCATACTGATAATTCTCGTAATCACGCGACTTCAAAACACGATTTAAGTAAAATAAACGACTAAAACTAGGAAAAGAAGACGGACAAAATTGGGGTATAACAGCTGCCCCTCTTTATTTGGATTTTGACAAGGAATATGAATTGGCCGAAACATATTCCGAAGCAAAATGGAAATAAAGAATTCAGAAATTATACCAATTTTGTCTACCTAGAGAAACCTGAGCTTTCTTTTCCTTTTCCTTCTTTTTTTTATTTATTTATTTTTTATTATTATTTTTTTGTTTTATCTGGATTTTAACAAAGAATATGAATTGGCCGAAACATATTCCGAGGTAAAATGAAGATAAAGAGTAGACACTTTCGTGTCGATGTGAAAACAGCAAATGAACACTGACGTGCGGGCAAAAAAGGTAAAACGGGCACTTGGCGTGCAGAAAGCGGTAAATGGGCACTTGGCGTGCAGAAAGCGGTAAATTGCCCAGGCTGCCTAAAACCTGTAATCCTTAAACGGACTCTTGATGAATCCGAGTTTGCACGTGGCTTTGAGGAGCACGCTTCCTGTTGGCCTTTTCGAGCGACCGGGGGATCGCTATCAGCTCCAGAACTGATATACTGATCAATGCACAGCGTCCACTGTATCTTAGGCTGATTCAACTATTCCGTTGAACCTCACATGGGGCTGCGGTCCATCGCGTTGCTCGTACACGACGTGAGACCTGGACAGAAGGGAGCGTTGAACTCTGACGAGAGCGATTCTGAACTCCAAACTGCAATGCACGCTTGAGCGCTGAACTGAAAAACATTTGAACTCCGAACTAAGGGAGCATTTTCTGGGAACTGAAGGCGAGGATTAAAACCGAAGTATTTATCCGTCCTTGTACCTGCGAGTGATATGAACAAATGCATGCAATGCAAATGCCATGATTGTTTTTTGATGGGATGAATGTGATGTGATGCAGGAGCTTCTTCTTGCTTGCATGAAAAAAAAAAATTTGTCTATGTTTGATGAATGCAATGCATGAGTTTTATTCGTTTTATTGCTCTTTTTGCTCTCCTTTTCTAATCCCCTTTTTTATTGTTTTCCTTTTCTTTTCTTCTTATTTTTGTTGCTCTTTTGCTCTTTTTGGCTTTTCTTTCACCGGTTCAACCAAATCGCAGGACCTGCGCCACGAGGCACGATGATCGTCCATATTGGTGTGAGGGTCATGCTTCAGCCTTTTTTGTGAATCATTTTTACGCACTCAGTGCTTTTGTTTGGCTTTTATGAATTTACCTGATTGAGAGATCATTTCTTTTCTCATGATTTTCAAAAGTTTCGCAATGAGTTTAATGCTCTGATTTATGCACATTTTCATAATTCATTTATCATCTACCATAAAACATCATTTTAAAGCACAAATGAACAGGAAGCAATGACAAAACAATAAGCCGACAGAGTGAGGAGTTTGGACTTTTATTCATATGGAAATCGAACGCGCAAAAAGGTCGCCCCGACTGAAAAGAGTACATTGAGAACTTTGAAACTAAGAAAAAGCAAGAAAAATGGACGCAACAGATCTTATGAGCGTTCTTCGTCTTTGGAGTGTTGATGCCAATCGAACGCGCTGCTTGCCTCTTTTACCTTTTTTTAAGTCCAACCTTTCTGACCCTAATTTTGACTGGACCGCTCTTTGCGAGTTTTCAGTCCACCGGGTTGCTCTTTTTTTTTGCCTAGGCCGCCCTTTCGGGTTTTCAACCTAGCGAGCTAATTCTTGCTTGGCTCATTTTTCTCTTTTTCCTTTTTATTTTTCTCAGGCGTAATATTTCTTGACTGAATCTGAATTGACTGGGTTTCTGAGTTCTTCACCATCCATGTTGGTGAGTATCAATGCTCCTCCAGAAAAGGCTTTCTTCACCACATATGGTCCATCATAGCTAGGAGTCCATTTCCCACGGGGGTCACTCTGGATAGGCAGAATCTTATTGAGCACAAGGTCTTCATCCTTTGTTGATACAACTGGCCATGACATAGGGCAGCAATTCTTTTCTCCTCAATGAGATTCAGCTGATCCAGACGAGCTTGGACCCATTCTGCTTCTTCCAACTTGGTTTCCATCAGTACCCGCAGAGAAGGTATCTCAACTTCAATGGGGAGGACTGCTTCCGACCCATACACCAAAGAGAAAGGGGTTGCCCCGGTTGAAGTACGCACTGAGGTACGATACCCATGTAAGGCGAAAGGAAGCATCTCGTGCCAATATTTATAGGTTACTACCATCTTTTGCACAATCCTCTTGATATTCTTGTTGGCCGCTTCGACTGCCCCATTCATCTTGGGACGTGTCATACCCCAATTTTGTCCGGCCTAGGTCAAAACCCTAATTTTCAATCAAAAATAAATAAACCAAGTCTTAGCATTCATCCTAGAGGTTAGGAAGAGCATCATGCTTGCATCTTAGAAGTTTCAGAATGCATTTAGGGTTAGAATAGCATTGCATGGCATTTTAGAGCACTTTAGAGCATTTCTAGGGTTTCTAGGGTTTTTCCTCGTTCAAAGGGTATTTTGGTAATTTCGCCAAAAAGACTTATTTTCTCATCATGCATGCATTTATAGGGTTTTAGAGTCATCCAAAAGGTCTCAGGATCATTGTTAGAGTGGAAATGAAGTTTAGAGCAAAATCAGGGTTTTTGGAACCAAAAGGGCATTTTGGTCATTTCACTAAAATAAATAATTTCTCGGTAAAAACCATTATGCATCTCTTGAGGAATTTATGTGAGTCCAAGTGAGTGGAGTTGTGCATTTTTTTATGCATCATAGGAGTATTTTTGGCATGAAATTCGGTTTTTTGAACAAAAGGGCAAAATGGTCATTTCCTTTGGAGTGGGGTCAATAAATCAATTTTGGGATTGGTGAGATCATAAAGTTCAGAGCCCAATCATTGAATCATGGGACATAGCCCAAAATGGCAAGAATTTAGAAGAATTATCTAGAAGGGAATAAGGAATATCCCTTTGAATTTTGAAAGGTCAAGTGTAGTACAATAGTACAAGTTGCAATTCCACTCACTCTCTCTCCTTGGCTGCGAAGTCCAGCCCCTTTTCCCCCATTTTGATTTATTTTATTGATTTCAAATTGTGTTTAAATCATGGCCTTCCATTCAAGTGTTAAATGCAATCCTCACCCTTCATTTGAATTAAAATGGCACTCTTGTAATAAGCTTCATAGAAAAATACAATTTTGTAATTGAACTTATCCTTCACCACCATCCTTAAGCTGCGCCCCTCAGCCCTCTCTCTCCTCACTTTGTGCTTTCTAATTGCCCCTAATCCATGTGACATTTGATCTTGACCCTTGGTTCAAAACTAAAATGCAATCCTAGAGCACAATGGAAATCAAAATGACCTAGAAGCCCTTAATGATAAGTGAGCACTATATATACCTTCATATGATCAGCCCACACACCCTCTTAGCCTCACTCTCCATTCAAAAACCCTAGCACACCTCCCTCCTCCTCTAGGCCGTAGCCACCCCCATTCCTTCTCCTCCATTTTTTTTCAACTTCCATCCACTAACTCACCTCAAACTCACTCCATATTCATATATCCTCTTCCTTTCATCTTTGATTCCACATTTACATCATCAAAGGGGCTGATCCTTCAAGGTTGTGTGCTTGTTGTTGTTGATTTTGAGGAGTGTTGGTGATTTGTTACTCTTGATCTTCATTTCTACTCTTGTTTAGCTTGGAACTAAGGTAGAACCTAAAACCCTTTGCATTTTCATCCACTTTCTTGCATCAAAATCCTTTTTCAACTTATATTTGCATCTCATAACATCATCTAAATGTAGATTAGGGGCTGTTGTGGGTGAGAGTTGGCATCTCACCCACCTAAATAAATTGTTCTTGTGACTATGTGTTGATTATGTATTGTTCTTGTGATGTTTTGGCATTTGGTGAAATAAAATTGTGAATCTATGGCTATTTTGGTTCGCAAGTTGTGTGAAATACATGTGTAATATAATTTTCTTGTTCATCCTTGCCCAATAATACTTGATCTAGCCATTGATGTTTGATTGTTGTGTTATTATGCTTGGAACCATGTTAAAACTTGCAAAAATAATTTTCCATCCATATGTATGTTTCGCAAGTTACTAAAATAAATAGGGTTTTGTTGCCTTTTGGTTCTTTGGCTTGCCTTTGTGCTTAAAAATGTTTTCTCAAGTTGTTTTAATGAAGTTTGCTTGCAAGTTTTTGTTGATGATTGACAAAATGACTCTCACTCGCGCTTTGAGCACTATTTGCTAAGTGATGAGGATTGTTCAAGAGGATTCAACCACCTTTGAGTTATAATGTTATTTGTCCTTGTAAATTTGGTTTACCATATTTGTTTCAAATGTTGATGATGTGTAAGATGACTCTCACTTGTGCTTTAGGCACCATTCTTTAAGTGATGAGGATTACTTCAAGTGATTCAACTCTCTTTAAGTCTTCAAATGAACAAGGTGTGAATTTATGATTCTTTGCTTGCTAATGGTTTAGGATAACTTGTGAACAATTTATTTTGGTCATTTTGAGCCTTGCAAATGTGTTGCTTGTTTAGATCATTAATTTGTTGATGATTGGTAAGAGGAATCAACATGTGTTTACAAGCACTATTCTAAATGTTGAGGATTACTTATAAGGGATTCAACTCTTGCACATATCTTAGCATTAAAAATTTGGTAAAATGACTAGACACTTATGCCTCTGTGCATTGTTAATAAGTGTCAAAGATTACCAAAAGGAACTTAACTCTTGTGCTTTTATTGTTGATCCTTAAATGATCCAATGAATTACCCTTTTGCAATTGATTAATGTTTCACCTTTGTGTGACCATTTCTTATGGCAACTTGTAATTAGTTTTGACTATTACATATTTATGCATATTGCTTGTCTCTTAGATTTGTAATGTTTGCATGAATTGTAATTAAATGATTTGTATATTGGCTAGGGATTGGTATGTTGATTGAAATGTCCTACTTGTTTTCCAAAACCCCTTTTCCAAATCAAATTCTTTTTCTCAACTTGTTTCAAATCAAGAGTCAAATGTTTCCCAAACAAAAACCCTAAGGCATTTTTTAAATAAATCATTAGTCATCACTCGAAGCCTTTGCTTGTTTGATCGCTAATGAGGAGTTATTAGTGGTAGTCACTCGAAGCCTTTGCTTGTTTGACTATCATGAAAGCTCCCACACCTTAACTAAAAAATAAATAAATTCCAACTTCAAAAACAACGTAATCATCACCAAGGCTCACCTTTTTCAAAAATGATTTCAAAAAAAAAAAGGATAATAAATCGTTACTTGTAGTCACTCGAAGCCTTCGCTTGTTTGATTACCGGTTTCGACTCTTTTCTTTCGGGTTAGTAATGAACGCCACTCGAAGCCGTTGCTTGTTTGGTATTTGTGAACACTTGAGTCCTATTTCAAAAACTCCAAAAAAATTAAATAAGATAAAACTCAAAAACATTTTCAAAACCAAAAGGAAAGAACTATGTAGCTTTGAATTCTCCATCGCACCAGGAGATACGTAGGAGCGGGTCACATCCCGTCAAGCATAACAAATAAAAATCATTTTCACAATAAGTTTTCAACAATCATTTTCAAAACCGAAGCTAGAACTACGTAGCTTTGATCCCTCTTCCAGAGAGGGTACGTAGGAGCGGGTTGTAACCCGTCAAGCACCCCTTTTAAAAATCTTTGTTTTGTTCCGCTTTTCAAAGATACCAAAAATACTTTTCTTCTCAATAAAACCGTTTCTCAAACGAAAATAAAAAGAAAGGAAGTAGAACAAAAATCATTTCAAGTCAACTTTTTCTAAGCCACACATCAAAGTTAATGGTTCCCTTTCGGTAGAAAGGAGGTGCGGGGTGCTAATACCTTCCCCGTACCTAACCGACCCCCGAACCTACATCTCAATGTTTTCGAAAGACCATCCGCCTTTTCCAAAAGACTTTTTCCAATGTTTTAGTCTTTAAAAATAAATATTGGTGGCGGCTTCAAATTTTTCACGTTGTCAAACTGAGGAATCCTTAACGGGATTTTTCGGGGCGCAACAGGACGGTATGGAGAAGAATTATGATGTTGGATTTTGAAGTCCTCGCATAACTCTTTCATCATCTTACTGTTCAAGTTACTGCCATTATCTGTGATAATTTTATCCGGAAGCCCATAGCGGCAAATCAAATCTTTCTTTACAAACTTAGCAACCACAGAGCTGGTAATGCTGGAATATGAAGCAGCTTCAACCCACTTGGTGAAGTAATCAATAGCGACCAGGATGAAGCGATGCCCATTTGATGCCTTAGGCTCGATATGACCTATGACGTCCATGCCCCACATTGAGAATGGCCAAGAGGCGGTCAAGACATTTAGGGAAGCAGGTGGTACATGAATATGATCAGCGTAGATTTGACACTTGTGACATCTTCTTACGAAACTATAGCAATCTGATTCCATTTGCAACCAATAATAGCCAGCTCTTAATATTTTTCTTGCCATGGTGTGCCCACTGGAATGAGCCCCAAGTGAGCCTTCATGGACTTCTCTCATGATTTTTGTTGCCACTGCGATATTATTAGTGACGTAGAAGCTTAGTCTGGCAGTGAATGGGATGAAGCAATTATCAGGGGAAATCAGCACTGCTCCGGCTCCGTGCCCGTACATATTGGAGGCACCATCGAACACCATTCTCCATCTTTCATCTTCTGGGGACTTCCCTTCTTCAAACAAAGCCATGATATCTTCATCAGGAAAGTCATACTGCATAGGCTGATAATCTTCAACAGGCTGGTGTGCCAGGTACTCGGCCAGCGCACTACCTTTATTTGCTTTCTGAGTGACGTATAGGAGATCATATTCTGATAACTGCATTTGCCAACGGGCAAGTCTCCCTGTAAGTGCGGGCTTCTCGAAGATATACTTGATAGGATCCATTTTAGATACCAACCAAGTAGTGTGACTTAGCATGTACTGCCTCAAACGATGAGCAGCCCAAGCTAAAGCACAACAAGTCTTTTCTAGCAGCGAGTACCTTGTCTCACAGTCAGTGAATTTCTTGCTCAAATAGTAAATGGCATGCTCTTTCTTCCCAGATTCATCATGTTGCCCTAACATGCAACCCATTGAGCTGTCTAGCACAGTTAGGTACAGGATCAGAGGTCTGCCGGGTACAGGAGGCGTCAAGATAGGTGGATTCTGAAGATATTTTTTGATCTTTTCAAATGCTTCTTGACAATCATCATTCCATTTGGTCTCTTAATTCTTGCACAAAAGTTTGAAGATTGGTTCACAAGTGGCAGTCAACTGGAATATGAACCTAGAGATGTAGTTCAGTCTTCCGAGAAAACCCCGAATCTCTTTTTCTGTTTTAGGGACTGGCATCTCAAGAATCGCACGCACCTTGTCTGGATCGACCTCTATCCCCTTTTGGCTGACGATGAACCCCAACAACTTTCCTGATTGCACGCCAAAGGTACACTTGGCAGGATTTAATCTGAGCTTGAATTTTCTCAACCGCTCGAAGAGCTTTTGCAAATTGACAATGTGTTCCTCATCAGTTTTAGACTTGGCGATCATATCATCCACGTAGACCTCTATTTCCTTGTGCATCATGTCATGAAACAATGTTACCATAGCCCTTTGATAGGTAGCACCGGCGTTCTTCAACCCGAATGGCATGACTCTTTAACAGAATGTTCCCCAAAGAGTTGTGAAAGTCGTCTTCCCCATATCCTCAGGAGCCATCTTGATCTGGTTATACCCTGAATACCCATCCATGAAGGAGAACAGTGAATGTTGCGCCGTACTATCCACTAAGACATCAATATGGGGCAGGGGAAAATCATCTTTGGGACTAGCACGATTCAGATCTCTGTAATCAACGCACATTCTAACTTTCCCGTCCTTTTTCGGAACCGGCACGATGTTGGCAACCCATTGCGGATACTTGGCTACCGCTAGGAATCCAGCGTCAAACTGCTTTTTCACTTCATCCCTGATCTTTAAGGACATTTCTGGCTTCATTCTTCTCAGTTTCTACTTTACCGGAGAACATTCCGGCTTGACTGGCAACTTATGCACCACTATGTCAGTATCTAAACCTGGCATATCTTGATAAGTCCATGCAAAGACATCAACATACTCATGTAGGAGTTCAATTAGTTTCTTGCGCTCGCCTTCCTTCATTGAAGTACCCACCTTTACTTCCTTCTTGCTGTCCTCTGTGCCTAGGTTAATTATCACAACGGACTCCCCATGTGCCTGAATAACCTTTTCCTCTTGTTCAACCATTCTCATCAACTCTGGAGGAGTTTCCCAGTCATCCTCAACATCCTCCTCAGCTTGGTTAACGGGGTGATCAAAATTAACATATGAACCGTTGGCATCGTTATTCTCAAAGATATTCATTTTAGATCTGCATTTGCGGGAATAGAAAGAAATGAACAAGCAAAAATAGAAACACAAGATGGAGACGCATGATAATAAAAGGCAAATTTATTTATTTGAGAATCCAAAACAACATCTTATTGATAGATGATATTTGAAGGAAAAACATGCATGCCCTTATGAAATATCCTAAGGCCTTGGGCAGAGCCAAAGAATTTGCATTACAAAATCATTACTTTGGAATGAAAATAACAGGGAAATCAATGATCTTCCAATTATCAAGCTCTTCCTCTGCAGCACTGCGACGCACCAAGTCCGCGCCTTTGTCTTTCACAACTGATTCTTCCTCAATGACGGCCACCTGATTGGGATCCAGCATACCCGCATTCCTAAAGCTCCGAGAGAGATCATAGATAGGAATCTTCTTCAAGCCTGGTTCCCGTCCCTGAAGCTTAGCTAGCCTCCTTTCTCGCTTTTCCTCAGCCATTCTCTTCTTATCAGCCTGAGTGGGCCAATATCCTAACCCACGCCTATCCTTGTACTCTTGCAGCTGAACCGGCGTCAGAACTCCTTGCTCGTACTTTCCCAACCCTTTTCCGATCTGGTAACCATTTTGCAGCATGACTTTGGCTACCATGATAGCAGCGTTAGATATCTTTGGTACGGGCAACGGGGCCTCTTCCCCCACAAAAGCCGCATTTGCAATTTCCAGTGATTGAAAGGCAGATTCAAGTGATTCTTCCGCAGCCTCAATGTATTGAGAGGGATGGGGGTTGCTAACGATGAACTCTTCTTCTCCAAAAACGACTATTAGCTTGTCGTCGACTACAAACTTAAGCCTTTGGTGGAGGGATGAAGGAACAGCACCGGCAGCATGAATCCAGGGTCTCCCCAGGAGACCACTGTAGGATGATGCAATGTCCATGATCTGAAAATTCACATAAAATACTTCTGGCCCTATCTGCATCTGGAACTCCATTTCTCCCATAACCTCCTTCTTGGATCCGTCAAATGCCCTAACTAGTGTTGAGCTAGGCTTCATATATGAACAGTCTACATTTAATCTGTTCATAGTAGATTTGGGCATGACATTCAAAGAGGATCCATTGTCGATGAGGACCCTGGAGAGTGTATATTCACCACATCTAACTGAAATGTGAAGTGCCTGATTATGCCCCTTTCCCTCAGGGGTGAGCTCATCATCGGTAAAAGTAATATAATTGGATGCAACAATATTCCCTACAATGCCACCGAGCTGGTCAACAGTGATGTTCTGAGCTACATGGGCTTCATTCAATACTTTCATTAGGGCTGCACGGTGAACCTCAGAATTGAGCAGTAGGGACATGATAGAGATCTTTGAAGGTGGGGGGGGGGTGCAGTTGGTCCAACACTTTGTAATCACTCTGACGCATGATCTTCAGAAATT
The DNA here is from genome assembly GCA_039519185.1 of Astragalus membranaceus. NCBI lineage: Eukaryota > Viridiplantae > Streptophyta > Magnoliopsida > Fabales > Fabaceae > Astragalus > Astragalus membranaceus. The sequence goes on along the minus strand of CM076849.1, from coordinate 161,539,795 downwards.
CAGTGGCTTCTTGTTCTGACACTTTCCTACTTTCCTTGGGTTCTTGCGCTTTGCCTTTGCGAATTCTTTCCTCCTCCTCCTCCTTTGAGGGACCTTCTTTCAGGACTTCAGGGGCATAAACACGTCCGCTTCTAGTGACTCCGCTGCTTCCCGCAATGTTGGTGACATCGGGAACAACCTGAGGCGTCTGAATTGGAACTGACACCCCATAGCTCATTGGAACAGCATTGTTCTTTTGATGAGGAGCTGGGACAGGGATCACAATGGTCTTAAGTCTCTCCTCGACCGGCTTTCGGCTATACGGGACCTCAATGGGTACCTGAACATTTCCATTCCTATCTGATTCGAAGGTCATCACATCCCCCTCTTTCTCTTGCACACCCATTTGTATTATATGACGATCCAACAGGTCCTGCAAAACTGTCTTGAAGGTCTCACATGTTCCGACACAATTATCATCAACACATACTTCTTTCTGAGCACAACCTCTCTTGATGACCCCGAACTTGCACAGCTCTGCATGAATAACCTCTAAGGGTGTTTGGATACACTCCACAGTTCTGATTAAGGATTGACTCCCCGTATCATGGATGGCATTGGTTGCATGTTTCTGATGACCAGGCAGCGGATTAGTTGTGATACTCGGGTCTTCTTGTTTGAAGGTTATCCCTTTGGCATCAATCAGATCTTGCACCACGATTTTGAATGCCTTGCAGTCCTCAACAGCGTGTCCTACTTCCCCTTCATGAAATGCACAGGTAACATTGGGATTGTAGCCTCGGAAGTAGGGTGGTTGAACTGGTCTCATGGGTCTGGTATTGATGAGTTTGTTTGTAAAAAGACAGTTGAAGAGGTCAGTATAGGACATGGGGTTGGGATCGAAGGTGGTCTGTTTTTTGTCTGGGTAGTTTTTGTGGTAGTTATTTTGTGGTGGAAGGGTTGGTCGTGTTTGAGTGGGGACAGGGATGTTTTGTGGCTGATAAGGTGGGCTTACGGTGATGGCGTTGGTCTCTCCTTCTTTCTTCTTTGAAAATCCGGAAAATGGCTTTTTCTGGGTGGTTATACCTGTAGAACCATGGGCAATTTTGCCGCTTCTCATCCCATTTTCTAGTCTTTCACCGATGATTACCATGTCTGAGAAATTGGAAGACACGCTACCAATCAACCGATCGTAGTATAACGGCGGCAGGGTTTCCATGAACATGAAGACTAATTCTTTCTCTAACAAAGGGGGCGTTACTTGTGCAGCCAAAGCCCTCCACCGCTGGGCATACTCTTTGAAGGACTCATTATCTCTTTTTGCCAGACTCTGCAACTGTGTTCTGTCTGGCGCCCTATCTGTATTGTACTGGTATTGTCTGAGGAAAGCATCAGCCAAGTCTTTCCAACAATGGATATGGGACGGTTCTAGCTGCATGTACCAATTGAGAGATGCTCCCGCAAGGCTCTCTTGGAAGTAATGGATCAACAACTTGTCATCATGAGAATGTGCAGCCAGTTTTCTACAGTACATGGTCAGATGGCTTTTAGGGCAAGTCACGCCTCGGTACTTGTCAAAGTCGGGCACTTTGAATTTGGGAGGTAAAACCACATCAGGGATGAGACACAGATCACGGGCTTCTCTTGCTCTAGAGCTCGACCCTTCAATCATCCTTAAGCGTTCCTCTAACATATGATACCTGTCTCTGACTTGAGGAGCTTCAGCAGGATAATTCTGAGGAAAACCATTCACACCGTAGTGAGAATTACTCATCGACACTACGGCTGGGTTCGCGTGTGGGTCACGTGAGTGAGTGATATTCCCAGGGAATGGTCCCTGAATTGGGGGATGGACCGTTACTGGTGAATGAAAGTCGAACAGAGTTCCCGGCGGAATAGGAATCTGAATTTGGCCCTGAGGCGCTCCTGCTCCTCCACTGTTTGTGGCTGAGACGGGTCGGACTTGTTCTGCCACCCTAAGGGGATCACTTCCCGTATTAGCCTCGGCTTCTGGAGGTGCGTATCCGGATGGGAGTCCCCATGGCATCCCATGCATAACTGGTTGGCCCTGGTTGTTGGTTCCTGAAGTATGAGCAAAGGTGTTAGTGCCGAGACTCGGAGGGGGAAGAGTGACAGCAACTCCGGTAGTGACGGCGAGACTTCCAGCGGCAGTTCCGTTCCTCAAAGCTTGTAGCATGCCCATCATTGCCCCGATTTTCGTTCGCAACTTCCGATTCTCTTGAGCCAATTGCTCCGTATTGGGAACCTCAGCAGAGGTGTTACCATGGTCTGATTCCCCACTTCCTAAGTCTTCAATAACAGGACGGCCCCGGTCATTCTGGTTAGTTGCCATGAGCCTTGCTTGTAGACGAGTCAGGTATCGATGTTGGCGAACCAGCTTGCCTTTTTCTATTGAGGGAATACACTTTATGAGCACGAGAATTAAATAAACGAATGCAGATGCAATGCAATATGCATGATTTTATGTTTGTTTGGGTGCCGGGAATCGCGGTGTAATTCGTCTTGTCATAGGCGTGTAGGTCTAAAGCTCTAACATTTATATTTTTTATTTTTTTTTTATATTTTTATTATTTTTTTTGCTGTTATTATTTTTTGCAACGAATTTGAAAGCAATAGGCAAAACGGACATACTTTATTCAAAAGGAAAGAATACTTCAAACTCGAAAGCAAAGTACAATATTCTGAGGACAAAGTACAATATCCAAAGAAAATTACAACTTTTTAGGGAAAATTACAATTTCCTAAGAATTATTGCAATGTTCTAAAGTGAACTTCAGAGGCATATAGCCTTCAATTTCTCCTTCCTCTTTCTCTTCTTGCTTTCGGCCGCCCCCTTGGCCTTCTCCATGAGTTCTTCTGTCAGGATCTTACAATACTCGACAAACTCGTGCACCTTGGCCGGAGTGTTGCAAGGGTTCATTTCTGCTTCAGCTCTTCTTAGTTTCTTGGGAACATCTCTCACAGCTTGATTAGCTAGCCCTGCTAGCTTTGTAAATTTGCTCCACCAAAGCTGAATCTCATCCCTTAGCTCCTTGATGACTTCTTGGTCCTCTATTCTGCCTATTAATGCCATGAAGCGTTCCTCCCAGTACTGGCTTTCTGCTTGTACTTGCCCATAAGATTCCCTTAGGTATTGGAGATTCCTCTTCAATTCATCCGACCTTCCTTGTTCAAACTCCAAAGCTTGTTGATATTCTTTCAAGATCCCTATGATAGACTCTCTATCTTGCCTGATGTTTTCCACTTGGTTCTCCATTTCAAACTTCATCCTTTGGAATCCTTCTTTTGACTTAGCTAGCGCCTCTCTAACGATTTTCTCATCCCTCTTTGACTTGGTATATGATTTCTCCCATTCCCTTGCTTCCGCCACAGCCTCATTCATCTTTGAGACGCACCTCTTTACTTCTTCTTTAGCTCCCTCCAAATGTTTCTGAATTCCCCTCTTGCTCTCTTCTTCTATTTCAAGCTTCCTATTGGTTGCTTCAATAGCGGCAGCTTGAAGAGCATTTTCATTTTCTAGCTTCCGCTTGTCTTGCATCACCTTTCCCAATCTGTTTTGCAAAGCCCTTTTCTCTTCTTCCGCTTTCGATAAGGCCAACTTATCCTCTTCTAGTTTTTCAATTAGGGGAACGTGGGGCTCTGGTATTTTCTCTTCAAGTGATGGCATTCCTTGGTTGGATGATCGAGTTTCCTTAATCCTTTTTTCAAGCCATTGAGTGAAGGAGATAGCAGCGGTCCTTTTAGATAACTCGCCCTTGTTTTTCCGCACCATGGTTTCCCAAGCTTGCAAGACTCGCCGAAGTAAGTCCTCGTCTTTAGGGATCCCCTCATGGAGGTAAAAACGGAACAACATAGCTTCGGAGGGTGAGTCCCGCATAGGGTACCCGAGTTGTCTCAAGGTCAAACACGGGTTATAATTGATGCATCCCTGTGTTCCCATGAGAGGGACGTTCTGGAAACTGCCACATTGGAATATCACTGAGGGTCTATCTTCCCAAAACTTGTGCAAGTACCACCGAATTTGAAGAGCATCAAGGTTCTTGAGAGTGTCCTTCCACTCTTGAGGGATCATAGTCCTCGGATTACAACCCAAGGTGTAGGAAAGCAGGTCCCCAACTTCACTTTTGTTAATGCACACATGACTGATCAACCAAGCGTATAGCACAGGGAAGGAACAACACATCTTATCCTTTCGGAACTCATGATGGCGGGTGAAGGCACGATAGGTCTCGGCGAGAATAGCGGGAACCGGGTTGATGAGACTTTTTGCACTCTTGAAAGCTAGGAACACACCAACAGCGGTTTCATCTATATGTTTCTCAATCTGAGGGAAAAGAACAATGCCGAAGATGGTCAAAGCTATAGTACTTGTTTGAAAGAAACCCAATCATTTGATGCTACATAGCTAGTCATCAAACTTTCAAAGTACTCCTGAGGAAACCCAAATATCTTGTTACGCTTAACTTTGTGGGACCGCACTTCTTCTACACTGATTTGTAACAAGGAAGCAAACTTCTCATCTGAATAATACTGCCTCTGATACTGGTAAGGTCTAGCCTCTGAGCGATTGAAACCCAGAATCTTCTCATACTCTTCTAGGGTAGGTGCCATTTGGAAGTTCTTGAAAAGAAAACATCTAATCTCAGAGTCGTAGAACCAACATAGGGGGGTGATGGCGCTCTCTTGTACTTCTAACTGTAATAACTTGCGGATGTTCCCATAAGTCTTGTCGAAGGACCGAAGCTCAATAGGACCTAATAGGGAAGCATACTCCTTCAAATTAGTTACATCAATCTTCTTTACAATGGGGTACCTCGAATTGAATGCGGTTTTGCCTTTGGATTCCATGTTGCTTCTTACACACCTATGACAAGGTTTGATGTTATGTTGCGATCTCCGGCAAATAAACTTTAATGCATGAAGAATGCAAATGATGAAAGTTTTTGTTTCAAACTTTTGTTAGATGCAAATGCAATGGTGCGAAACGATGTGAATGCGAAATGATGTGGATGTGAAATGATGTGTCATTTACATAAAAAGAGGGTAAGAAACTAAGGACGTTATTTTCTACAATTTTTGAAATAGAGTTTAAGAAAAAGGAATGCCTAAACTAATGCAACAAACAAAGGCGTGCCCCCGTGTCCTACAAAGGGTGGGAATCCTAGGGTCTAAAGTCGACGAAAGGGTAATCCTCCCATGTAGGTTCTAATCCCTTCCTTACAATGGCAACCAAGAGCTAAAGTCTCTCTCATGATGGCACCCACAATCGTAGAAAGCTACCGAGTGTGAGGTATCATGACAAAGCGCACTCTTGGGCGGAACTTTCATGAGAGCCTTACAGACAAAAGTCTACGAATGGCAGTCACTAATCGTTCCCACTCTCCTAGGTTTTTGTTCAGACCTTGGGTTTTAGGCCCCACTCAATGCTCACAAGTATAGGATGTGAAGTGTGTGTCGAGGGCACAACACCTAGGAATAACTACCCTTCCCCATCTGCAAACAAAAATCCAGAGCAGTCCAGACAAATAGCATGTTGTTTATCCTAGGGTTCAATATCGATCCAATATAAACTAATCTAGGGTGCCAATAACAATGCACTACTTACGTCAAGAAAGGGAGCAAAGAAGAAGGGGACATGATAAGAAAGGGGAAGAAATGCATGAGGGAACTAAGCAAAGAAGTAACATATTCAAATCAATCATATAAACCACACACTTAATTAATTAGGCTTGACCCACTTTTGAAAAAAATGTGTTCTTAGTGTCCCCAGTGAAGTCGCCAGCTGTTGCGCCTGAAAAAGTCCCCGAGGGAGAACCTTCCTCGTTCACAACTTTTCTAAAGTCAATGAAGCCGCCACCAATACTTATTAAGGAAAATATTAGGAAAACTTTTTATTGGAAAGCGAGTGGTCTTGCGAAACTAGAGAAGAGGGTTCGGGGGTCGGTTACGCGCGGGGAAGGTGTTAGCACCCCACACGTCCTCTCTACTGAGAGGGAACCTTTAATTAAATGTGTGGTTTTTATATGTCAACCTGAAAATATTTAATTTTTGCCTCTCTTACTTCTTATTGAAAAATGAATTAAAGAACTTAATAAAATTTTTTATTTTTGGCGAGAAAGGAGGAAAAAAGGGTTTTTAGAAAGAAGTGCTTGACGGGACATGGCCCGCTCCTACGTATCTCCCGGTGCGATGGAGAATTCAAAGCTACGTAGTTCTTGTCTGTCCTGAAAAAGGTTTTTGTTTTTTTTATCTTGTTTAATTTTGAAAATCAAGCTTTCATGATGATCAATTGAGCAAGGGCTCCAAGTGATCACCACTAGCACTTCATTGTTAATAATCATGCAAGCAAAGGCTTCGCAAGACTACTAACAAAGTTTTTGATTTAGTGAAAATCTTTAGGAAAATTAGGCATTCATGATGATCAATTGAGCAAAGGCTCCAAGTGATCAACACTAGTACCTCGTTGTTAATAATCCTGCAAGCAAAGGCTTCACAAGACTATTAACAAAGTTTTCGATTTATGAGAAATTATTTTGTCTTGAAGAGAATTAAATTAAATTAAAAAAAAACGAGAAAGGGGGTGAAATGGTAAAATAGGGTATTATTAGTCGCGAGGGGTTGTATAATTAATAGCAGGTGTAAAAAAAAGGAAGCCCAGTTCGCATTGGAGGGCCCAGAATGCGAAACTGGGCTTAAGTGAGGGAGGTGTGCGCATGAATTGAAGGGGTGTTACTAGCATTCTGATAATAAAAATAAAATAAAAATAAAAATAAAAATAAAAATTAAAACCCTGCATATATAATGTAAAACCTAAAAAATTTCTAAACCTAATTCCTAACCTCTTCCCTACCAGCGCGCCGCACTCCCTCAAATCGCCCCAACCCTAAAAAAAATCTCTCTCTCTCTCACGTATCCGCCTCTCTCCCTCACCCTCAGCTCATCTCCTCTCTACGGCGCCGCACCCACACACGACCCCCACCCTAAATTTTTTCATCCTTTCCTCTTCGACGCCTCCTACTCTCCCCTCTCCAGCTCCTCCTTCTTTTTCTCCACTTCTCCATCTTGCTTTCGTTCTCTGCTTCCCACTGGACCTAATCTCGCTCTCTCTTCGCTTTACCACTGCCAACGGCAAGAAATGGGGAGAGGGAAGGTGACGTTTCGGTGGCGAGTTAACAGAAATGGGATGGGTTCACAGCTTTTGGGTTCGATTTTACGTGTTTCGTGGTGACAGGGTCTGTTTGGACAAAACTCGCCGGAGGGTGTTCGGGGGAGACGACTGGAGGAGGCTTTAGGCGACAGAGGAGCGGACGGCCACCGTCTACGGTGGCCGGAGCTAACAGGTTTTATTATATATTTTTTTTAATTATTTTCATGAATCTGTACTGTCTCTGTTTCTGTTTGTTTCATTTTTCCTCTTCTTGCTTGTTGCTAAAACAAATAATTGATTTTTCCATCATTTGAACCTAACCAAACATGTTTCAAACTAAATTTCCCTCAACAGTACTTTGCTATCACTCTGGTTTTGATTTTTTGATATTTTTTTTTACTGGACCTAGCATAAACGTAACCTAGTACTAGTATAATAATTTTTTCAAACTAAATTTTTTTTATATACATGAGGAGAATCTGAAAACAATAATAATAATAACACAAAAAAAACTAATTTTGTTTCTAATATTAATACTAGTATATATTCACAGTGAAACAGAACGGACTACTTTTAGTAAAATGCATACTGAAAAAAAATTGACTCGACCAACCTTCTTCCAGAAAAGAAATCAAGAGCTTTCTTTTGTTGTTGAAAAAAAATTGATCCACCCCACAGCTGCTTCAAGTACTGCTTTCCAGAATTTTTAGTATGAATTTTCTGTGTGAATATTGCTCTCCAAATGTTCTCCTCACTTCAATTTCGGATTAGCATTTTATAGTCATTTTTGAAACTGAAAATTAATTTTTTTGATTACTGATTATTACTGGTTAATGGCCTTGTCTCCTGGACAGCTAGTAGCTGACTCAGGGCTGACTCTACCTCCCCCCTTTTTAGCTGCTGATATTAATTAGCTATTTTTCAGGTTTGGATCCAAGCTCATCAGCAGCTGTAGCAGCTTGGAGTGCTGCTAGGAAACCCTAATATCTGCTCTTTAAACGCTCATTTTCGGATCTGGCCATTTGGGCCTTTTTTGATGTAATTTTTTGTATTTTTTTTTGGACATTTGGACTCCTAAACACTATTAAATTGTAAATAAAAATAAATAGAATTTTTTTTTTGACATTTTTAAACTATATATACTACTCAAAATAAATGAATAGGCAAAGTAAAAAATAATAAAAGAAATTGGGCCAAATACAAAAGCGATATCGGACCCAACTAGACAAGTGTGTGAGAACGAGGCCCAAATAGAATAAATAAGCCCGTTGACCACTAAACGCTAAAATTATCTCAGAATCGCGTTCTTAAGCCCAAATTGAAACGACAAGCCCAATCGCGAGAAAAATGACTTTGTTAGTTCCAATTTGGTCCGACTAAATCCAAATACGAAGATTAAATTGAAGAAAGCACGAAAAGATCGATCATTCGCGTGCATGCCTAATTTAAAACAACGGTATTTCGATTTAGTTGAACAGGGTAATTGAAATTGGCCAGGGTTAGTAACTGAGACGCCATACTGATAATTCTCGTAATCACGCGACTTCAAAACACGATTTAAGTAAAATAAACGACTAAAACTAGAAAAAGAAGACGGACAAAATTGGGGTATAACATAGTGTTCTATAATATTAGACGCTGTAGCGTTAAGCGCTGTAGCGCTTACAGAATCAATATACGCTGTAGCGTCATGGTGGCGTGCCTTTCAGTCACTATCGTCAGGGCTATGTTACAAGACTCCTATGCCTAGGTTCTAAATAAGTTTTACCCTTGTATATTAAGATCTTACAGCATGTACCTTATGAACTATTACTCCCCTATGTCTAGGGTTAAGTAGTACTTCCTTTAAATGTGTTTAAAGGGTTTTTCATTCATATCATTCCTTGAGTTTTCTTTGTGAACCATGTCTGAACCCACAAAGCCCCCTTATTTTAGTTGATCAGTCCTAAAACAACGTTGAAAGCATTATGACACAAGGAATGAAACACAAACATCATAATATTATATAAAAGCTACTCAAGGTTCATTACATACTAAGAACAATCCAACTACAAAGTAATTTAGCTCATGACAAGCTTCATTATCGCAATACAAACAAACAAGCTTATATTACCGCAGGTAGAGAAGAGGAGAATGGTTGCAAAAGATGCACTCCAAGAATCCCAAGTCATATACGTAGATGAAGCTATGGCTTGAACTAAAACCTTTTATGAAATCTAAAAACTATACTATAAATAAAAGCTTCAAGATTCGAATAATAATGGAGGAAAACCAAATTGTCAAGTTAGCTATTCTCCAAGTTAAAATTCTCTCTTCACGTAGGAATAATAATAATATTAATAATAATAATAATAATAATAATAATAATAATAATATTTCACTTGTGTGTCTCTTGGATAGATATATCCCTAATAGATAATATCCTAATTAGATAATATCTTAATTAGATAATATCTTGATTATCCATAAAGCTAATTTACAAAAAGTGGTAATGATTAAAATCATTACCAGCTATCAAATGGTAATCAATTGGGAGGCGCCAAGTGTCTTGTTGACTCCACTTGGGCTTCAATGTCATGCTGAGGATAAGAGATAAGGGTGATGACTCATTGTTTCAGCAAGTGGTTACACAAATATCCCAATGGCCAGCCGCCTCATAACGCTGTAGCGTATCATTGATGGCATACCGCTGAAGCACTAAGGCAGAACATCAATATATTCACAAAGGCACCTATTATGCCCAATATTTAGGGAATTGACTTATAATCTGCTTTTACACTTTTAATCACATATTCACATATTTAAGTACTAAAATTACTTGAGAAGTGAGCTTTATTTAAGTGTTAAGAGCATAAATAACCTATATAAAATAGAGTTATCAATGGGCAACATGAGGGCTGAAACATTATACCCCAGGTTCACTTTTTCAATTCCTTTCAGTCTTCTCCTTCTCTTGTATGTGCACAACTCTTTCAGAAATCTGACATATTTTGGAATCTGCTTAATTGCCTCAAGAAGGGGAATGTTGACTTCCACCATCCTAAAACTATCTAAGATCTCACTATCCCTATCTCCCTTGTCATCAACAGGTTCAGGTGCTTTTCTATTTGAGGGAAAGGGAGTGGTGGTATGTATTCCTCGTCATCAACAGGTTCAGGTGCTTTTCTATTTTTCAAAGTAGTAGTTTCAGGCACCTTTGGAGTGTCAACAGCCTTCCCAGATCTTAATATGATAGAACTAACATTGGGGTTTGGTGCATGCGGATTAACCACTACTTGAGCAGGCAGTTGGTCTGCCCCCAGCCTTGCCTCTGATTAATTGTGGTACCCATTTGTCCCATTTGTGTCTGCAAATTCTGAATTGAGGCATCTGTTCTCTATTGGAGCTAGAGATTCTGGGCAGTCATCTGCTTGATTAGATCCTCTAATGAAGGTTCAGGCCTGGCAGCAGCTTGTTGTGCAGTTGGATTTTCCCATCTCAGGTTTGGATGCTTCCTCGAGTTTGGGTGGTACCTGCTAGATGACAAATCAATATTGGCTTGAGGTTTAAATATGTTGGCTGCATATGCTTGAGGGGTATCAGCATTAGGATCATCTTGCAGCGTCAGACAAGAATCTGTGGGGGTGCTCTGTAGAGGTGCAAATACCACAAACTCTTGTTGTCTGACCTGTTGCCAATTTTTTTACCAAAACCGTGAGTTCATCCAACCTGTTCTCTAAGCTCTTATGATTAATAGCCTGTATCTCACTTACTCCCCTTGTTAGAAGTGCAGAGTTGCTTCTGGTTGTGAATTGTTGGGAGTTAGTGGACATATTTTCTATTAAAGCTCTTGCATCTACTGGTGTCTTGTCTACAAGTGCACCTCCACTAGCAGCATCCATGATATTATGGTCCATGGGTAGTAACCCTTCATATAAGTACTGTATGAGCAGTTGTTCAGAGATCTGGTGGTGAGGGAAGCTTGCACACAGTTTCTTGAATCTCTCCCAGTATTCATGTAGAGACTTAGTGGAGTTTTGCCTGATACCACATATCTCTTTTCTGATTGAAGCAGCTCTGGATGCAGGAAAGAACTTCTCTAGGAACAACTTTTTCAAGTCATTCCAATTTTCAATAGAACCTGGTTGGAGGTAATACAACCAATCCTTGGCTGCATCTTGTAGTGAGAAGGGAAAGGCCCTTAGTTTAATGTGCTCCTCTGGAATTCCTTGGGGCTTCGTGGTTGACCACACTATGTGGAACTCCTTGAGATGTTTCTGTAGATCATCACCTGCAAGACCATTAAACTTTGGCAACAAGTGTATTAAACCAGATTTCCATTCAAAAGGAACATCAACATGAGGATAATTAATACATAGAGCATTGTAAGTAACATCAAGTGCAACAAGTTCCCTAAGGGTTCTACCAGCCATGCATGTTGACAGAATCAAGATCAGAATCAAGTTCAAAAAGATTATGGCTAAAGGTGCTATCACTATCACTACCACTATCCTCTATATGCTCCCTAAGTCTACGATGTAATGTTCTCTCAATTTCAGGGTCCAAGGGATGCAAATTAACAGTATTAGACCTGATCATGCACCATATGCAGCAAGAAGTGAGAAAATGCAAAAATTCTAGAAATACCAACTATGTCCTAATGATAAAACGAATGCAGAAAATAGAAAATGAAGCAAATCTAATCAAAAATATTTAAAACCAGTACTAAAAATCTAAATAAATCAAAAGAAAGATATTCAAATTTTTTTGGAGATATGAAAATTTAAAACAATTACTTAAAAATAGAAAACGAGCGAATTTGAGATTTTTACGCTACAGCTCCCATTTATGGGAGTCCCATTGCTTGATTTATTTCTGATTTTCTGACCAAATTTCGGAGCAATCGGATGAGATCTCCTGAAAACCATTTTTCACCTAATCAGATACAAAACTGAACGGGGCTGAAACAAATAGAACCTGCACAGCAACAAAAATCAAAAACAATTGTTAGTGGTTAGTGAGTCCTTAAGTTGGCAATCCCTAATTAGAGATCCCCGGCAACGACGCCAATTTGATTAGCGGTCGTACGCGGGTCAAAATAATTTAAAGAGTAAATATAGTATAATGGTAAGAGACCTTGTTCGTCTCACAAGGACATCTAACTACTAAAATTACCAAAATCAATAACGAAATTAACAATATAAAAAAGGGGGGTTTTTGAAGAACGATTTTTATTTGAGGTGTTTAACAATCTTAAAGTGACAATCAATTCACCGGTTTCCGGGTGTGCGTCTCAGATTTATCATTGGTTCCAGTTATTCGTGCAAGACTCGTTCAAGGTTTCAGTTCTTGATTGATAATAAACTAATCAAGCAAGCGTCAATTAGTTTATACGAATTCGCGTCATTTTAAAGCAGGCGTCAAAACAATGTGTTCAATCAATCGTAATGGTGAACAAGCGCCACTAAACACAATCAATATCATAACTGAATTCAATCAATACTCTATCAATTCCTACTCGAATTAAATAAAACAAACGATTAAATAACCCGAATAGTTAAGAGTTGCGAAAAACAGATTCACATATAAACAAGCGTCATATATAAACGATTCGCGTATTGCAAGTAAGCCGAATCTGGGTAATTAAGCATCACACAAAGACGAAAATTTGCAAGTGTAGTAAACCCGGCCACATTAGTAGAAATTGAAGGATTATGCGGAAATTAAAAGCCCTAAATTTAGACCCAGAAAGAGAAGATAAGACTAACAATTTGTTAATTCAATCTTTAGAAGAAGGTTCTGATACAGATTCAAAATCTTCTGATCAATCGTCCGATAACTTAAACTAAATACAGGATGATGATTTAACTGAATATCAAAGAATGCCCCTTCAGAATATCAAAGAATTATGAATGAAATTTTTAATCCAATTTGTCATTGTCTATATCGATGATGTATTAATTTCTTCTCAAAATACTGACCAAAATTTCAAGCATATTAGAATATTCATTTCTATTATAAAAAGAAATGGTCTCGCTGTCTCAAAAACAAAAAGTAGTTTGTTTCAAACAAAAATCGGATTTCTTGGTCATGATATTTACCAAGGAACTATTGTCCCTATTAATAGAGCTAATGAATTTTCAGATAAATTTCCCAATCAATCTATTGATAAAACTCAATTACAAAGGTTCCTAGGTTGCCTAAATTATGCCTCAGATTTTTTCCGCCATTCAGTAATCTCATTAAACCACTCCATGAACGTTTGAAGAATGATCCCCCTCCATGGGTAGTAACCCTTCATATATTTGTGTGTGTATGTCTCTTCAACCCTCTTCTGGTGGGTTACATATTTTAGTTCAAATATATTTAGAAAAATGCCCCATTAAATCCAAACAACAACAGAGAATAAAGGATTAATGATTTTGTAATAAGTATTATAAATTCAATTATTACATATGATGTATGTTTCTCGGATCCATATTGATTATTGAAAGGTTACTAGAACAGTTGCAGAATTGTTAGCTTTCGCAACAAATTGGAACTGGTCCATGACAGCAACATGGGGGCCTATTACAAGCACATATATTTGTGAGGCAATTAGTTGTCTGTGGAGTATCTATCTCTTCTATGCTTTTTGCACCTTCTACACTTTCGAGAATAGCACCTGTAATATTGAAAAGTAACACCACCAATTTCAGCAATGTCTTCAATGGAGATTCCATTACAACAAAGTGTGTTTTGTAGAGAAAATCAAAGTGGATAACTTGAAATATTGTGTTAAAGAAGAGTGTACTTATTTATAGGTACAAGGAGAATACTTTAAAACATCATAACTGGAAACATGTTGATGCCTGTAATATGTCGAAACCTTAAAATAATTTTTATTACATATTAGGTAAATTCTTATAAAGAACAATTTGACATTCTTTGGTCAAAAAAAAACAATTTTACATTCTTAAATAATAAATAATATCGCATGTGAATATTTTCCTCTATTTTTCCTAAATGCCTTGAGAACAACAATGTCATCACCATCACGTATTAAAATGAAAAAAAATAAAAAATGGCAATATAGAAAAATGTTGTAACATTAGGTAATGGTTGCCACAAGGATGGTATGAGATATGTAAAGATAAGGATGGTTGACAGATTGGCCTTTGGTTAATTTTGTCAAGTCTTTTGGTATGAATCTAAGTAGGGTACAAACTGCTCCGCGATACCACTTTTTGCCGCTAAAACGACACTATTTATACTAACTATAGGTATGAAGTAAAAAAATGCATGTCCATCATCAAATGAAAAAAACATCTTACAAATCATGGAAATGTAAATAAGAATTGAAAGAAAAATGCAAACTAACTTGTTGTAGAGTTTGAAGAAGTCATAGCAAAGCCCCCAATTGTCACCTCAGAGGAGATCAAGACGACCATGACAAAGAGGCCTATGATGAGTAGGTTTTCCCTAGAAACCATTTTGTTCAACAAAATCAAATAATGATATGTCAGTGAAAGATGTGAAAAAGAGTTGAGAAAGTGTTCTCTATATATAGAGGAGAGATCTTGGAAATGTTTGAGAGTTGTCAATGACCTTGTTTGGTATTTAAGGGTATATTTGGAAAGGGCTTGGAGGCGGAATTATTTTTATCCTCCTAATTAAAAATTTATAAAATGTTTCTTTTTTGAATACCTTTGACTATTGACTCATTAAATACTTTATTGGCTAAAATGGAAAAAAGAAAGTATCGGTTGAAAAATATATCATTTTAAAATAATTTATTAGTAAGTTTTATTTTCATTAAATACTTTTGACTATTGACTCATTAATGAATAACTTTAACTTAGGAGATCTTATTAGCAGTTCCAGAACTCGAAGTCCGGGGAACTTTTTTTAAAGTCACGCATCCCTTAAAATATATTAGAATTGAAACTTGAATATACTTAATTAAGTAGATAACACAACTAGTAATTGTCCTCTATGTACATGAGAGAGAGAGGGAGGGAGGAACTGGTGAGTAATTGTGTAAGTTTAGGAGCTTGGGATCAAATTATATTTTTCAGGGGATGTAAAATGTTTTTTTTATATGGTGGATAGGTCCAATTTCATTTTTTGGGGGTTGTGCTCTTGACTCCCTTGGACAAAGCCTAGGTCTGCCACTGCTTATTAGCATGTCAATAAAAGTATTTAATGAAATAAAAATGTTTATTAAATTTAAAAAAATTTAAGAGCACAACTATTTAGTAAAAATAAAAAGTATACCGGAACCTAATTTTAGATACCAATTAGCAATAAAAAGTGGGTGCCTTGTTTTATTATTCATATTATTCTGACTTTTTATTTCTTACCATCCGTCATTTGTCTTTTTTAATACCAATCGTATGCCCGTGCAAATGTATTGTATGAGGCAAATCCCTTTTTAAGGAAAAAAATATCAAGAAGATAGAATAATACTCTCAATCCCTTTATGAACTTTTATGGGCAAATATGTCATTTCGCAACTAAATAATAAACCAAATACTAATATATCAAAGCAAGTCAAATACTTATCAATCAATCAAATCAAATACGGTTATGAATATTATTGGATATTGGATGTCCATTTCTCTTCTCCCATCATCTCCATTATTATCTTTGTGTAGTGGCCTTTATGAACTTTTATGGGCAAATAAGTCATTTCGCAACTAAATAATAAACCAAAAACAAATATATCAAAGCAAGTCAAATACTTATCAATCAATCAAATCAAATACTGTTATGAATATTATTGGATATTGGATTTCCATTTCTCTTCTCCCATCATCTCCATTATTATCTTTGTCTAGTGGCCTTTATGGTTGACTACTCACTTGTAACATCCCCTATTTAGCTAATTTGATTTATTGAAATTAGTAAGAGGCCAAGATAATTAATTAGCATAATTGACTAAGCGAATTACTTTGTACTTGTGAGCTAATAGGAATTTTAAGTGAGAATACTAAGATAGGGGTTTTTCGTCTTTTCCACCCATAAGTGAGTTCAGCTGAACCACCTTCCACAAAACAACCACATATGCATTAATTAATTGTTGTATAAATTATTGTTTAAATTATGAGATTAGAAATGAATTAAGTGGGGTTTAAGGAGTAATTGGTGAAATAGGGGTATTATGGTAATTGCCACCTCATTAAGTGAAACCCTCAGCTGGGTCACTGAAGCCTATACTCACACTCAGCAGAAAAAACACACCTCACAAGTCCAGAAAATTAGAAAATAGAAAAGTGAGGGTTGAGAGAGGGAGAGAAGCTCGAGAGTGAGAGAGGAGGAAGAAGGAGGGCTACAATTTATAAAACCTTGTTGCATGTAAGATTTCTTCCCACCATCCTGCTCCATTTTTCTTTCTCTTCTCATTGATACCAATTTCAGAACCTCATCTCCTCTATTTTTCATTTCACCATTTTTGAACTCCAAAGCTCAAAATGGAGTTTTCAACTTTGGAGAAGCCGTGCATGTGCCCTTTGAAGCCTTTGGAGTGATCCTTAGCAAATCCCTGAAGCCACATAGTGAATTGGGCCATAGTGGAAGCAATCTCAGTAGCAAAGGAGATTAGATTTGAAATAGGAGCTGCTGGGTTCGATTTTGGAAGTGGTTAAACGGGTACAGGGCCGGTTCGTGAGATTTCAGTTTTCGTTCGTTGAAGTCAAGTTGTCGTCATAGTTGTGTGCGATTTTCATCGCAAAATGTGAGTTCTATACTCGCTTAGGGATGTTTCAATACTTAGTTGCATGTTTGATTCTGGGTGTTTCCCGTTTTTCGTTCAAAAGAATCGAGTCCAAAAAACCGTAATTTCAAACTATGGCATTTTTAAGTGCTTGAATGATTGAATGTGATTGATGACCTGGGCATGTTTGCTGTTATGTGTTGTTATTGTGTGCATGTAGAATCAGGGTATCGATTGGAATGAAATTTGGAATCGAAACGGAATGGAAATAATTCACGAAAGCAGCGATTTCTGGAAACTGATGTGGACACACGGGTCGTGCGTCTTCACGCACGGACCGTGCGCCAGGTTCTGTAACTTTCTGAAAATTTTTATAAAACGCACACGGGTCGTGCGCCTATACGCACGGACCGTGCTAAAGCTTCTGTTACCCCTTTTCAAAATGCACTTTACTCCATTCCAAATGATTCCAAGTTCCTTCTATTCACTTCCCCAGTGTTACTCAATGATTGTAACACTTGAATGTCATGAATTGATTATGCTTGAGATGAAATTTTCTTAAGTTATGAAAGCTACGAAAAACCGTACGTTAGTATACGCGAGTGTACTCAAGTTAAGTTAAGATAAAGGACTATAAGTCCAAACAAGTCAAGTTACTTTCCCGAAAGGAAAGGAAGAATTACTTTCCCTAAAAGAAAGGTAGAATGGCATACATATAATGATGTGTGTATATCAAGGGTGACGACCCTAGTTATTAGCATACTAGGGGAGGGGAAGTCATGAGCCCCAAAACCTAGGCCCCGTGAGGTTTTCCCACTAATTAGCGGTTAGTGGATTGGGTTCACCAAATGCCAAAGAAATAACCAAATAAGGTGGCTCGAGGTGTTGTGCTAAGTTAAAGAAATGATAAGACATGATATGTAGTCACTTATTAGGGCTACAAGAAGAAATAAAGAAATATATGTCCACATTCACTTGTCAATCCCCACCCTATAAATTGGACTCACCCCCATATGTAAGGATGTACTTGTGAAGAGAAATACAAAAACTCCCAAATTCTATCATTCTTTGGTTGCTATAGTTTTGATTATTCTATAACATGTTATCAGCACGAAGCTCTACCAATCCAAGAAAGTATTAGTTCTTCTATAAACCCAATTATATGTTCTGATCAATACGATGAAGACTACATTTATAACTGTTCTGATTTGCATCTACCCTTTATCATATTACCTATGCCTAGATTCTAATTTATGAACATCCTAGGCTTAATCTGTTTATGAAATCTGTATGCTTGTTATAACATATTCTTCTTAGATTGTTATCATTACTATTTTGTTTTTCTGTTCTACCAATCCAATTTTGCAACGCAACTATCTGACGTGACTAGTTATTCACTTAAGAGAAATCACCTTATTTAGCCAAATGATTTAATTTACGCATTTGGATGATCGATACTATAATCTGCAAATGTCATGGTTTGTTGTTTATGAAATTGGAAACTGGTAGATCATTCAGGACGTATAGACTAACTTTTGCTACTATTAAGTCATATGATCCAATGTAGAATTTTATTTTATTTTATTTTTTCACTTGTTTTTGTCTCTTATACTTTTATATTTTAAGAGTCATGTGTTGTGTACTTTTATTTTTGTTGTATATCCAGTTCGTGATACTCTAATTCCAACATGTTTGCATTCATTCAACGGTATTGCTTTTCAAGAATTATTATTTGGTGTTTTTAGTGTTTTCAAGAAGTATAAAGCATATTACTTGCTTCTCAATCATTACTTGCTATTCTAGTAATCTACATCTATTCATGTTCCCTTCTTTTTAGTTCTCTATTTATCTCAAACTATTTTCCCTTATCTCGAATACCAGTTTAAGTGCTGCTTAGGATGAAAATGAATTGTTGATATTTCTTTGCTAATACTTGTTCTAACATTATGCAATGTATCATGAAATCAAAGATACCTGATGCCTCTTGGTTCTGGAAAAGTATGAGATGCCTTTTTAGTTTATGATTGTACTTCTTCGTATCCTTTAAAAATCAAAAATTTTCGTTATTTCATAGTGCTTTTACACCGAAGGTAATCTATAATTTAGGAGAAATTAGTGCTTGTTTCATTTTCATTTTTCATTTTCACTTCTCTACCTACATGTACCATTAACAAATTTTTCTTCCCAACCTTATATTTATCTAACAAACTTTCTTTTACATTCTCATGATAGTTCTAAATATGTCGAACCTTATATACTAGACTTGATTTTGAGGCACTTGACATTTCGGGAAAGAATTACTTGCCATGGGCTCTAGATGCCGAAATTCATTTGAATGCAAAAAGGTCATGGAGATACTATTAAGGAAGGAAATAAAGCATCTAATCAACAAAAGGCAAAAGCCATGATATTCCTTCGCCACCATCTTCATGAGGACCTTAAAAATGAATACCTTACAGTAAAAGACCCACATGTTCTTTGGAATAGTTTAAAGGAAAGATATGAGCACAAAAAATCTATTATCCTCCCAAAAGCTCGTTATGATTGGATGCATTTGCGTTTACAAGATTTTAAAAGTGTAACTGCATATAATTCTGCAGTATTTAGAATCACTTCCGAATTACAATTATGTGGAGAAAAAGTGACTGATGAAGATATGTTAGAAAAAAAATTCTCCACTTTTCATGCATCCAATGTGCTCCTGCAGCAGCAATTTCGAGAAAAAGGCTTTCAGAAATATTCTGACTTGATTTCTTGCCTTCTTGTGGCCAAGCAAAATAATGAACTTTTGATGAAAAATCATGAAGCTCGTCCCACTGGCACCGCTCCATTCCCAGAAGTGAATGTAGCAACACACGATCACTATGGACAATCTCGTGGTCGCGGTCGTGGTCATGGTCGTGGTTGTGGCCGTGGTCATGGTCATGGCTATGGTCGTGGACACGGTCTTGATCATAGTCATAGTGGAAATTACAAGAACATGACTTTTCACCAGAAGTGGAAAAATGTTGCAAAGAATGAAAAAGGTGGGCAGGGTAGCAAAAGTAATGAAAATATTTGCTATCGTTGTGGAGGCAGAGGTCATTGGAGTCGTACTTGTCGTACACCAGAACATCTTGTTGATCTCTATCAACAATCAATTAAAAATAAAGATAAAAAGATTGAGAGTCATTTTGCTTATGAAGATGATGGTAATACAGATGCTACCCATTTGGATGTTGCTGATTTCTTTGCTGACCCTGATTGAAATATTGATCACCTCATTGTGGATGGAAGTATAGTCAAGAAGTAGATTTTCCTAAATATTCCAATAATGATAAAGTTTGAGAGTGTCTTTGAATTTCCTATGATAATAAAATGTTTTGAATATCATATGCTAATAATAATAAAGCTTTATATTTAAGTGTGTTTTCAACTTCTATAGATTATGTTCAAATAATTCAATCATAAAATTGTTATTCTTTTTCATGCTTCTCTCTTATCATATTCTTTTCTTCTTTGGATAGAATGAGTATTGACACTAGCATCAATAATGGAGATACGTGTCTTGTCGATAGCGGAACTACCCATACAATTTTAAAAGATGCAAAATATTTCTCTTATTTAGTGAAGCGAGAAACCAATGTTAGTACTATATCTGGCTTTTCAAAGATCATTGAAGGCTCCAGAAGAGCTAATATACTGTTATCCCGGGGAACAAATTTACATGTTGAGAATGCATTATATTCCCCCAAGTCTAGTAGAAATTTATTAAGTTTCAAATATATCCGTTTAAATGGATATCATATTGAAACAAGAGATGAAGGAGATATTGAACATCTCTATATAACAAGACATACTTTGGAAAAAATAAGTGTAGTGGAAAAGCTGCCCGCCTTTTCCTCTGGTTTGTTCTACACTTATATCAGTGCAATTGAAGCACACGTTGTAAACGAGAAATTTTCAAATCACAAATTTTTTTTTGTTTGGCATGATCGGCTGGGCCATCCCGAATTCATAATGATGTGAAAAATAATTGAAAACTCATGTGGTCATCAATTGAAGAACAAGGAGATTCTTCAATCCAATAAGTTCTCATGCACTTCTTGTTCACAAGGGAAGTTGATAATTAGACCATCACCAACAAAAAATAGAAGTGAATCTCTCAACTTTTTAGAACGAATACATGGTGATATTTGTGGGCCAATACACCCACCATGTGGACCATTTAGATATTTTATGGTTTTAATTGATGCATCAACTAAATGGTCACATGTTTGCCCGTTGTCAACTCGCAACTAAGCATTTGCGAGGTTGCTAGCTCAACTAATTCGAATAAGAGCCCACTTCCCTGATTATCCTGTCAAGAAAATACGTCTTGACAATGCTACTGAGTTTTCGTCTCAAGCATTTAATAAATATTGTGCCTCCATTGGAATTGACATTGGACATTCTGTACCACATGTTCATACACAAAATGGACTTGCAAAATCATTTATTAAACGTATAAAGTTAATTGCAAGACCACTTCTCATGAGATGCAAACTTCCCATCTCCACTTGGGGACATGCAATTTTGCATGCTGCAAGATTGATTCGCATCAGGCCAACAAGTTATCACGACTCTTCCCCTTTACAGTTAGTTTTTGGTCAAGAACCTAATATTTCCCATCTTAGAATTTTTGGATGTGCAGTGTACGTTCCAATTTCTCCACCACAACGCACTAAGATGGGTCCTCAAAGAAGGTTGGGAATATATGTTGGATATGAATCTCCATCTATTATAAAATATCTTGAACTAACAACAGGAGATTTATTTACAGCTCGATTTGCTGATTGTCATTTTGATGAATCAAATTTTCCAGCATTAGGGGGAGAGAATAAGAAGTTGGAAAGAGAGGTCAGTTGGAATGTATTATCATTGTCTCATCTTGATCCTCGAACTAAACAATGTGAACTTGAAGTTCAAGAGATAATTGATTTGCAAAGCTTAGCAAATCAATTACCAAATGCATTCACTGATCCAAAAGGTGTGACAAAATCATATATACCAGCTGCTAATGCTCCAATAAAAATAGATGTCCCTGTTGGGCAATCTAATATTGCAAATGAGTCTCAACCACGACTGAAGCGTGGTAGACCAGTCGGTTCCAAATATAAAAATCTTCGAACAAGAAAATGAGCTAAAAAGAAAGATGGTCCAGAGGAGGATATAGAAACTCTCAAAGAGTCTACAGACATAATTGACATTTCAGTCCGAGAAGAGATTGATCAGGTACCTGAAAGTCATGAAAATAAAGAGATCTCAATAAATTATGTCACTAATGGAATACAATGGAACCGACACGACGTCAACGTTGATGATGCTTTTTCATATCATATAGCGCTAAATGTGATAAATGGTAATGAGGATCATGAACTAAAATCCATTAAAGATTGTAGACAAAGTGAGAATTGGCCAAAATGAAAAGTTTTTCGACCTGTAGTCCGAACACCTGAAGGTGTGAAACCGGTTGGATACAAATGGGTCTTTGTGCGAAAACGAAATGAGAATGGTGAAATTGCAAGATACAAAGGCCGACTTGTTGCTCAAGGGTTTTGACAAAGACCTGGAATTGATTTTGATGAAACATATTCACCTGTTATAGATTCAAGTACTTTTCGGTACTTAATTAGCATTGTAGCACATGAATGGCTTAATTTGCACATGATGGATGTTGTCACAGCCTGTTTATATGGCTCACTTGATAGTGACATTTACATGAAGCTCCCTGAAGGATTTAACTTGCCTGAGGCACATAGTCCTGGATCTCGAGAGGACTACTCCAACAAATTGAATAAGTCTCTCTACGGGCTAAAACAATCTGGACGCATGTGGTATAATCGCCTCAGTGAATATTTGCTAAAGGAGGGATATACAAATGACCCTATTTGTCCATGTATTTATATAAAAAGATCTGGAAAAGAATATGCTATAATTGTTGTATATGTTGATGACATAAATATTATTGGAACCCCTGAAGAGCTTCCAAAAGCTATAGATTGCTTAAAGAAAGAATTTGAGATGAATGATTTGGGAAAGACAAAGTTTTGTCTAGGATTACAAATTGAGCATTTGAAAAATGGAATTTTTGTGCATCAAAATGGTTATATAGCAAAAGCTTTAAAACGTTTCTACAAGGACAAATCTCATCTGTTGTCTACTCCTATGGTTGTTAGATCACTAGATGTGGAGAAAGATCCCTTTAGACCTCGAGAAGAGGGTGAAGAACCACTTGGTCCTGAAGTACTATATCTCAGTGCAATTGGAGCACTGATGTACCTTGCTAATTATACACGTCCTGATATATCATTTTCTGTCAATCTATTAGCAAGATATAATTCTTTACCCCCATGAAGACATTGGAACGGAGTCAAGCATATACTTCGTTTCCTTAGAGGTACAATGAACATGGGGTTGTTTTATTCCAAAGTACCCAAATTAGAATTAACAGGTTATGCAGATGCAGGTTATTTGTCAGATTCTCATAATGGCAGATCACAAACAGGTTACTAGTTTACTTGTGGTGGTACAGCAATTTCATGGAGATCTATGAAACAGACCATAACAGCAACATCATCAAATCATGCAGAACTTTTAGCACTACATGAAGCAAGTCAGGAATGTGTTTGGTTAAGGTCTCTGATTCAACACATACAAGAGACTTGTGGTTTGTCTTCCGAAATAATAGATGCAACAACAATCTATGAAGATAATACTGCATGCATTGCTCAGTTGAAAGAAGGTTATATTAAAGGAGATCGAACAAAGCATATTTCTCCAAAATTCTTCTTCACTCATGATCTTCAGAAGAATGGTGATATAAGCATTCAACAAATTCGTTCATGTGCTATTCTTGCGGACCTTTTCACAAAATCGCTACCAAGCAGAATTTTTGAACGACTGGTACAAAAGCTTGGTCTTCGCCGTCACAAAAATGATTGTCTGGATGAGGAGGAGAAACAAATAAATTTTGTAAAAGGATATTGTACTCTTTTTGCTTCACTAGATTTTTTCCCACTAACCACTACCAAATGTCAAAAAAATTAACCAGTATCAACAATTCCAAAATCATTTTTTAAATAATAATTTATAATTTTATTAAAATGATCACTATAATCGCCTAAAATTTACTATTTATTATAATATACTAAAACCAATCAATTTAACTATGTGCAACTGATAAAAATAAATTTAACGACTATAAAAATTCAATTTGTATTGAGGAGCGGCAACACGAGCACTAATGGGAGCCACAACAGGGCGACAATGAGAACGGCAACGGAAGCGGCAAACGAGCTGCATATCTTATATTAGATCTGATTTTGTTTTTTTCTGATTTTTACTCCATTATTAAGATTAGAAGAAGATGCTGACTCTTTTTGTCTTTTTGCAACACGAATTTATTAAGTAAGTT